>NHZS01000531.1:0-209587 GCA_002775195.1 Talaromyces adpressus
CAACTAGAAGAACAAATCTACCGCTTCGAACAATCATACCTCGAAGACACCAGCGCCGGCAACATAATCAAAGGCTTCGACAACTACATCAAAGGATCAAGCAGTACTTCCGGTCTGGGAGGAGGCGGAGCAGGCAGTTTATCGATTTCGGGCTCGATGGGAACCGCGATTACGGGTGGAAGACGGAAAGCTGCGTTTTCGGAGGTTGATAGAGTGTTTAGTAGGAGTTCGGCTTCGTTTATGAGGGTATATATACTCTCTAGCCTTTTCTTGTGTTTTGAAAAAGGTTTGGGGATGGATGGCTGACTTTTTATTGGGTGGATTGTAGGATTCTCCAGCCCCGTCATCAGCGCAGACTACACCTTCACACGCACCTACACCTACGTCCTCGCACGGCGGCCCTTCATCAACACTAAACAACAGCAACAGCAACGGCACAAGCACCAAGTCCGAAGGTTCAAAGGGGGGATCATCCAAAAACAAAAAGAAGAGTGGTGCAGGTACTGGATCCGCATCTACACCTGTAGCGGCGAAGGATGAGGATGATTTTGATGTTGATGGGTCGAGTAAGCCACCTGCGAAGAGGTTGAAGATTACTTATGGGCGGGATTGAGCAAGTCTCCTTTGAGAGGTTTATCGTGTGATTGCGTTCAAGCAGGGCGTTTTGTGGTGGGTTATATTGTAAGATTATAGGATGGATGGCGTTTTATATTACTCTAGATACCTCGAGGGCTAGACTAGAAAGGGATATATTTACTAGCAATAGCCTACTTCATGAGATTGTGCTATGTATATGCTATCAACTCAAGCTAACATCGTATACTGCATTCCTTATCTCATCAGACCACTGACCTATAGCTGCAACCTAAACGTAGCAACCTCAAACGGCCTCAACTCAATATTCACACTCTTCTGCCCTTCGATCGTAGCATCCTTATGACTTTGGATAATCGGGAACGCAGCCTCATCATCTTCCAGCAAATTCGTCTTCCATACTTTCTTGACCGGCAAGGTAGTATGGATCGTTCCACGCGCTTTTCCGCCAAGAGACTCGTACAACCGCAAAATGATGCTTTGGCCGGGTCTCTTTGCTAGTTCGCCGCGTGAGACGTCTTCGTCATCTTCGCCGCGTTTTACGGCGTCGAGGATCAGGGCCTTGGAGCCTGTCATGTGGATTGCGTCGAAGGCATCAATACTATTCTTGCTGGTTGCTGAAACGGCTGTCAAAGGTTGGTTAAAGTTGTATCCTGCACGGATTGTGCGGTGATCGAGAGGTCCGGAGTGTGGTAAGATGGCGTAGCGGATGTGGTGACGGCCCATGTCGGCGTGGGCATCTGGTGCCTTGGGGGCTCGCATGAGGGACAATCGCATCACGTTACCGACTGTGGCGAAACCGTATTTGCAGTCGTTAAGAATAGAAACTCCGTAGCCGTATTCGGAGAGATCGGCCCATTTGTGAGAGCATACTTCGAACTTGGCCATATCCCAGCTGTTCGTTTGTTAGAAATGATAATCACGAGTTGGTTGTTGGAGACGTACCTTGTATTATAGTGTGTAGGTCGACGAACAATGCCATACTGGGTCTCATACGAAGCTTCAGTGTTGTGAATATCGACCGGGAACTCAACCTTGAGGAACTTCTTGTTCTCTCGCCATTCGACTTCGCTGTCAAATTCGACGTAGGAAGGCTCACTGTTCACAGCAGCCTTCAAGCTAATGGTAGTCTTGATCCAGCTGTGCTCGCTGATCTGAGTCTCCGTCACTACACTAACACAGTGAGGAGAGTTCTCTGCGATAGAGGTAGAGCTTGACTTGAGCTCCTTCCGAGATTCGAGATGGAAAACTTCCACATCCCAAGCTTGCCAATACAAAGGCTTGTCATCAAAAATAACGAGTTGTCCGGCTTTACCCCCTCGAGAGATAACTTCTCGCTCAGCTTCGACGTCGTATAATGAGACAATCACGCCGTCTTGAATGTCGACTTTCAATTTCCCATTGGTTAGACGGAATACTCCTGGCTTTACCTCTTTGATAGTAGCACGTAGTGCCGCTGTATTGTTGAGAAGAGAAGCATCAATTGCGCCGGTATGACCACTGATTTGAGCATAGCTAGGTCCCTTGCTATGGCACAGAGCTTCAGGAAGCCTCACAACTTCAGATCGTTGCCAAGGCATAGTGTTGACGTATTGAACGTTCTCTCTAGATTTAGGTTCACTAAATCCAAGAGCAGCGAGAGCTTCCTTTTTAAGCCTGTGACCAGTAGCAAAAACCTCAGCATAGATCTCCTTGGTATCTTCGTAACACATGCCAATCGAGCTACCAGGCAAGCAGTCATGGAACTGACAGAGAAGCACCGACTCCCACATGTTGTCCAGATCTTCCTTGGGATATTTGTAGCTGCTCTTCGTCTTGCCAACGGTAGCTAACGTTGCGAAATACTCAATCTCGCGAAGCAAGAACTCGGCTGTTCGGTTGTTGCGCTTGTTGTTGGACTGGGAAGTGTAGGTGCCTCGGTGAAGTTCAAAGTATAGTTCGCCGTACCAGGTTGTAAAGTTCACGCCTTTGGCAGCCTTTTCTTGCAACTGATCGAAAAACTCATCCACGGACGTATTCATCTTGACACGGGGAAGCAATCCAACCTTGTCAGACAAACCACGGCAGCGACGCAGTTTCTCCAAGTGCTCAAAAGTTGGACCACCACCTCCATCTCCCTTACCAAAGACCAAGAGTGACGTTTTGTCTTGATCCAAGGACTTGTGCTGAGAGATACTGCGCTTGACGTCGCCAAAATGAGCATCGGCTGTATACGTCTCAGCCGGAGTCATATGACACAGAACCTGACTGCCGTCAAGCGCAACCCAGTTGAAGGTAGTGTGGGGGAAGTTGTTGATGTTGTTCCAACTCAGCTTCTGGGTAAAGAATCGCTTCATGCCGGCTAGTTGACAAAGCTGTGGTAGTTGTGACGAGTATCCAAATGTATCCGGCAGCCAGAAGGTGCGGCATCGTTCACCAAAGTTACTCTCAAACAGCCGCTGTCCGTACAGGAATTGTCGCACGAGAGACTCTCCGCTAGGGAGATTGGTGTCGTGCTCGACCCAACTGCCGCCAATAGGCTGGAAGCGCCCTTTCTTGACGTAGCTCTTCACGCGGTCAAAGACAGATGGATAGTAAGTTTTCAGCCACTTGTATTGTTGAGCCTGAGAAACTGTGAATCGATGCTCGGGGTAGCGGTCCATTAGGTCGCATTGGTTAGACCAAGATCTGGCGACCTTACGCTTAGTCTCTGCAAATGGCCACAGCCAGCAAGTGTCAATGTGACAGTGACCAATTGCGTAAACAATAGCCTCCGTATCGGTATCATATACTTTGTGAGAATCAACCCGTTCGCCTAGATATTGCTGAGCGACCTTGCGGGCGTCCTTGATTGCCTGTTTGCTTCCACCGCCTGCGATGAAAGTATCCATAATAGAGTTTGCGACCATGAGCGCTTCATGTTGTTCCCAAGAGTCTTGCGGGAACTCCCTTGCGGCATCTGCAACAGTCAGCGGCCAGAAGACCATAATCAGCGCAAGTCTTACCTCCGATGATCCAGAAATCATAGTACAAAGCTCGAGCATCCAGGTTGACCGCGACAATCTGAGCTTTCGACAGCGTAAAGTAGCGGTTATCATCCGGAGGTGCTATAGAGTTTCCATTTCCATTTCCAAACATGCCATTACATGCCATCTCGATGTAAAAGACATGCTCTTTACCATCACGAAAACTGTCCGGAATGATCCACTCGATACGTTCGCCACCACCGGTCAAGCCTTGTAAGGGATGGCCATGCTCTGTCCAGATCAACCCCTCATTGTTTGCATCCCAGTGAAATTCCAAGCGCTCTTTGTCCAGCAAATCTCGAGGAACTGTCAAGTGGATTTTGAACCAGTGTGTAGACCAACTCGGTCCAAAAGCATTGCCGGTTCTAGTAGGCTTGAATTCATGTGATGTTGCTTCTTCGAAGGTTGGCCGCGATAAGTCCGGTGGGGAGTATACGGAGAGTTTGACGTGGTCTTGGTCGGATACAACGGCGTCATAATACTTGCTACAAGAGGTCAGCGTTGGCTAATAAATCAATCGGCCATGGTAGACCTACCTTACAAGTCCGTCCTCGCGATAAAGACCCTCGTCAGTGAATTGGCGCAATCTGTCGAGGTAGATACTCCGGATATGCTGGCCCACGGGGCGCTCGACCAGCTTCGGATAAGAGCTGGGAGGAGCTCTGGGGTGAGCTTCTCCACCCATGATAAGACAGATAAGAGGGAAAGTCTTGAGGATGAAATTACAGGCAAATCCGCGATGAACCGGATTTGACTGAAGGATCGTAATTGTTCAAGTGATGGTAACAACAAAAGGGAGAACGATGACGAGGGAAGCTGAGACAAGGAGGAGAAGATGGTAACTATGGTATTGACCAGCCACTTACAAGGTACATACCACAAATACGCTCGATGACGAAGGTTTGCGGGGTAAACTAGCAGTATAAGCCAATCATAGTGCAATACTTGGGGTATATTACCGCTATCGGCTAGTCTCATTACCAATCAATACGATCTCTCAGACAAGCGGAGGTGCGGAGTAATCCTCCATCCACCATCAGACCTCACAAAACACTTGTGACATCTAGGAAATAGTCAGAATCATGTCTTAAAGAGGCATCCGGATCCAGATCAATCAAGAAGGCATGTTCTAAAACTACCGTTTCGGGGCCTCGCCCTTGCTTGGCACCAGACTCCTCGTCCTTGACCAAGGCAGCAGCTTGCAGAGTAATCATAGTAGACACACTGCCAAAGATGGCCGTCACTCTCACGCCGGCCAATCTCTCCTCGCTCAACCATTTCTTTTTCATGATTAGTCTACCAGCAAAACCCTGCCGGGTATGGATAAACGATACAAATTATTCTACCCTCTAGCTCAACAAGTCAAACAGTTCAGTATACGAGAAATAAAGACTGTTAGCAGCTAGTGAACGCATCACGTTCATGCTACACAATCGAAGAATAAAAGCAAGGTGGAATTGAATGTAGTTTTGAGGAATTTTGGATTATTTAATATCATATCATCAGGCTAACCATGCATCAGATAGCTTCGTTCTTACCAAAAGAAGAAGCCTAAGGAAATGTTGCAATGAGCTCGAATGCTTGTAACACCCTTCTCTCATCACCGTCCCTCGTTCCATGTTCTACCCGGACGTTCCTAAAAGGATTCTTTGCGAGCAGCTAGCTAAGTCGCCTGCCTTGTTGCTTAGGGGTGTCCATGTGTCTTATATTCCATAAGAGCAACACGAAAAGCTTCATATAAATCAACATATCCCTGTGGATCCAGTACTTTTCCGCTCAAGTCGCAGTTGATCGTTATTCCACAGATTTCAGCAAAGGATCTGGTAAAGTTACCGTTGTGTTTTTTTCCTTTTTTTGAGCCTCTTTCTAATCTCTTGTTCAAGCCAGCAAGTAGTGGCTTTAGTTGGTGGTGGGTTTCCTCGTATGTAGCTTGCCACTTTCCATAGCTTTTGTGCGAATATCTTCTTGTCGAAATCGCTAATATCAACCGTCTCACCAACATGCCATTCCGACTGGGACATATTGAATACTTGTCAATAAAATGGTGAATAGTTGCAAGGCTCGACTCACTTTGGTATGTTAATGGACCGAGAGTGAATGGGGGCTGTGAGGGAAAACTCTTCTATTTATATCTGCTGTCTGCTAGAAAGCTCTTCTAGTCACAATATTCGACTCCACGATAATTGCTAGATGAATAACTGTAATAGACACAAAAAGAATGCCGTCACTTCCACGCCGTCCAATCTCTTCACCATTGCCTTTTCATGATTGTTCAATTATTACCAGCAAAACCTATGCTGAGCGTGAGAATTTTAGTATCTAAGTTTACATCTCTATGATATATAGATAACTGATATAAATTACTTAATCCTCAGGTTTAATGAAACCCTTAAGTAATTTATGTAGTCTACTAGATCTAAAGAAAGTAAATACCTAAGTAGCTAGTGAATGTATCACGTTTATGCTACACAAACAAAGGATCATAGGAAAGTAAACCAAATGTATTTTTTTAGAGTTTTCTGAATGTTAAATACCAGGCTTTTCATATCACCAGATAGCTTCGTTCTTGCCAGAAGAAGAAAGTCCTCGCTTGAGGTCAGTGCATTGAGCACAAGTGCTATCGAAGCCGTAGCGTCATTCTCGATAGCAGCAGCATTACCGTCGTCCTTGATTCTTATGTACTATTCGGGCCCGCCTGCTCCAGGCGCTATCATCCTCGGAACTCTCCTCATCTGTTTGAGTATTGGCCGAAGGAGCTGTAGTGGAGTGCTCTGTCGCTGGAGGTTGAGTGATGTTGCCCTGTAGCTGCTGTTCACGACATTCTTCGACGGCCGTGTTGAAGGCGCCTGCTCCGTTTCGAAGATCAAAATTCTCATAATCCACGAGGTCTTTGCTCAAATCGACCCATAGGAGTTTACCACAGACTTTAATATGTCGCAAGTCTCCTTTATGGTCATCGACTATCTCGTTGGCCTCTTCTTCGTCATATAAAGGTGCCGGGTGCTCCCTTTGCCTCCATTTGGTACGATACCATAGCTTTCTCGTCAACCTGTGCCTGTTGACATCGCGAATATTAGCCACCTTTTTCATCTTATCGTTGGATAGAGATAAAGTAGTTGCAAAGACTTGAGTAGATAATGGATTGATTTGAATGCTAACAGTACAGGAAGAACCCAGGAAAATCACCTCTATTTATGTCTGCTTGAAAGCTCTTCGAGTCACGATATTTGACGAGAACATGTCCTGACTCCATGATGAGTATTCTGAGTCAAAGGGGACATCATCACATTGTGTGAGATAAGATGATTTAAAAGTGTGTCAAAAGTAAGAGCAGTTGAATGGTCATATCAATGTACATATCTACATTACTGCACAGATATTGTATGCCGTATCGGAACGTGAAGTCAATGATGACTATACCAAACGTCTGAACTGTCTCGGGGTTCATCTGTACGTGGGTATCGAGTCATACATACCCGTGGACGCGTTTTCGAGAATCAGATGGAATTAGATGACTCGATAGAGAGAGGAGCTTGATGTTTACGCGATGCCGGTCTACGCTATGTACCTTCCGTAATAAAGGTACATATGTATAAACGATATATACTGCAAAAATATCTACTGGAATATCTACATCCAATACATCATTTCTACAATCAAGCTATGCACAAGACATGGATAATTAAAGGTGGATGTTTGAAGATTTGATTAGGGCTCGCCTGGCTAATTAGGAATGAGAGATGTTATAACTAGGCATGGACTAGTGCAGGCTTCCTTTAGGCTTGTCGAGAGATGTCATCTGCTCAGTTGGATGAAGCATCGGTAGTAGCTTCACCAGTAGCGCCCTCAGTGGTCACACGCTGCACTGGCGGAATATTGTAGAAACCGCGAATCTCGGCCACGACCCACTGAAAGAGACCTTCACCGTTCTCGTAGTCGTATAGCCATGGATTCATCGTATTTCCCTTCAAGTTGCACTTGATAAGACGTCCGCAAAAGCAATCGAAGTGTCCATCCTAAACGAATCCCGCCTCGGCATTCTGCTCGTCAAAACTGCGGTATACTACAACTCGGGCCCTGGCCCAGAGCGAGTAAAGTAGTAGCATTTTGTCGATGCCGGAGACGTCAACCTGACCTGACATTTTGGATGTTAAAATAGTTCAAGTGATGATAATTGGTAGATTGAAGATGTGAAGAATAATTGAGTCGATTGATGCTTTTTGGTTGGAATGATGAATGATGGTAGTGCATTGGACTCGGGGGAGAAATGACTCTTATTTATGCCTGTCAAAGAAGTATGTCTGTAGCTATAAATGACTGTAACTAACACATATGACACAAATGGTGCATGATACATCTTTCAAAATGGGATTAATTGGGACAATATCAGAACGAAATGACGAACATCTGAATTTGCTATTGAAGATTTGATCCCAGGAATGAAATGCTTGATTGCTTGGACAGACAGTGACTCTTGGAGGATTTTCTAGCTATCTATCTTTGACATCTTTCTCCTAGTACATTGGTGCGAACGTAGTAAACCAAATTATAGACCTCGCACTAATGTGATACAAGTTCTTGCAATACATAAAATAGGAGGATGAAACGGGGAAGAAAGACTCCACAGCGTACAGAGACCTGTTAGTCCGTTGAGCAGTAGTCATGAGTACTCAGCGAGATTGAATGACTGAAGCCACGGAGCCATCGATGACTCAGTTGCTAATTACTACATAGTCGCACCCGAAAAGATCCCGTGTACTATTGGAATGTCGAGTCATATAGTATTTGTCTTTGACTGAATGCCTGGCTAAGGAGCATGTATTACGAGACGTCTAATGACCGCATACTAGTAAAGACGTACAGCGATTCAAATTCAAGTGCAAATAATGTGCTCGAAGCCCTAACTGGGGGCATATTTCCTAACCAGGAAGGAAGACTGTTTTCATCGAGCCTCACTGTGGAGCCTTTCGGCTGGAACATCCGAGGTTTATCAGCCAATCAAATAGCCTGAACCAGGCAATGATTAGGGCACAAGTCTGTATACGTACCTGGAAGACTGACAAGTATAGAATAGATGATGCAAATAAAATGTGACATGAATCTTCGAGACTGGGGTTTGAGGAGACCTTCCTCAAAGAAAGACTCGTCTCCCATCAAGCCGTTTGAAATCCCGAGATGTCGAATGTCCATGGTTCTCCATTTCCACCCTTTTGCATATTTTGCCAAGTATTTCTCCCATTAGAACTTTCAATATTGGAGTTCTGCATCTCCTCAAACTCCTTTCAAAGAGCCTGCAATCGAGAGAATTTAGGTCTTGCTCAGTTTTCGAGGGTGTTGTCTCATTCTGTATCGACAAATCCATGTTGGATTGGGCTGGGGGAGAAACATGAAGGAAGAAACTTCGCTTCTGGACTGGGGACTACGTCAGCCACGTCCCAAATATAGCTAGCACTAACATCAATGTTCGCTAGTCCGTGTATTCTCATTCTACCGTATACATCACAGTCCGTACCGTGGTACGGAATGAAGACGTCCCATTGGCCAACTGTCCTCCAAGCATCAACATTGGCGAGCACTAAGTTGTCGTAATAGAAGAATTTAACGGCCCATTTCTCATCACATTCCAGGGGAACAGAGGGCTCATGGGACTCTTTTGGTTCTCGCGATATTAATGGTTGCTTTAACGTTTGGATGCACTTTTTTGACCTTTTTTGTGATTCGTAATCATGCTCTTGCATCATTAGCTCCAAAATCCTCTGGGAGTCAACTTCAAGATCAGCATGGCTTGAGTCGTTGGGATATTTAGGGAGAGAAGATTGGTACGTGCAGCATCATCGGAAAGCCGGGCAATATTCTGGTGCTTTCTTTCCAGTCTTAGGTTGATGAAGCAAAGGGGACCCATTGTTATGAGTTTGGATAAATGCACATGTTACATACTGAAATTGAAAGAGAGTGATGTGTAGAGGAAAAGGTATCCCCTTCGACGGGGGCGAAGGATCACGGATGTATCTTATAAGTACCTATGCATGGATCAGATAAACAATTGAGGCAACAGTGGGCCATTATCCACCACTGATAGTTGAAATCAGGTTCTTTAGTTTTGGAAAATACACTATTGCATACTAAGATACATCCGCGATCCTTCGCCATCGAAGGGGATAGATGAACGAATCGAATGAAATGCTTGTCCTGCATGTGAATTTGAAGGTCTTTGGATGCAATCCTTCTCGTATTCTACTCTGCTGCCTACCTAACTACTCTTTTTCTAAACGAAAAAGCTTAAAGCTCCCTGGGATTACTTTACCGCTATCCCGAATATGTTGAGCGCAGCGCATATATCCACTCGTCTGCCCTCATTGGATATCTGGCTTCCTCATAAGGACTTGCCAAGATTCCCCTTTACTAAATTAGCGAGCACAATCTTGCGCTGCATTATGTATGGCACACCTATGCCAGTTATTTTCATTCTTTTAGACACTTTGAATACAATACAATACGCGTTCCCACTCAATTTCTCAAAAATTCTCACGCGGAAAATGGCTGGATCATCGATGCAGGCTTGCAAATCGTGCAGTCGGCAGAAGAAACGCTGTGATCGGGCGCTACCGACCTGTAGCTTGTGTGTCAAGTAAGCCGGACTTGTCTACTACACCATCCCTACCTCGTTTTCAGCCATCAAAGATAATACACACATGGTTTAATTCAGCGCTAGTTGAATGAAACAAGCGACTAATAGAGCTTGTTTGCTCTAGGAAAGCTCAGAGATGCTACTATCCACTCACTGGATCGAATATTAGCCGCAGCTTGATCAAATCGTTGTACGACCGGATCGAACAACTAGAATCGGAGCTTGTCCGAAAGGCTACCCACACGAGTATACCAGATACTCTTAGCGATTGCGTTAACTATCCCATCCCCAGAAGATGGTATTTTTCCAATTTACTCTCCTACAGTTAGTGCGCAACAACATCCCAGCAAGAAGCTAAGAAAATAATGAAGAAATGTTTTATTTGCAGGAATATCTGCAACGACCTCCGTAATCCGATTTTATCCCAACTCTATTGCATACATGTTGCAGACTGCAAGGATGGACGCGGCGTTTTCCGACCCCTGTTTGTTCCACGCAACTCTTTATTCGACTTCGGCCCATATGGATATCGAACAGGGGGCGTTCAACAATCCGGTGACTATATACCACAAGATTGAGACTCTCCGATTGATTCGAGAGGCGATCTCGAGTAGCGAAACTAAAAGTTTACCTGACAATGTTATTACAGCGACACTGCTCTTGATCTACTTTGCGGTATGAGAAACAGCGCCTACCCACTACCTTACCCCGTATATTTTGTACTGTATAATCGAGAATTTTATATTAACGTATGTGTGTGGACACAGAAACTGGATGGAGAACTTTACGAAGGGACTTTTCATGATAGCGGAATTGAAGCTCTTTTACAACACAAGGGTCTGGGACGTCCACGACCAGATACTATCATTGGTTACTTTCTCGCTATGTAGGTAATGTGGCTTCATTTGAGTAACCAGAAGCCAAGTTGTATTGACTAAATTCAGACAACAAGTCTGGAATGCCGTGGTTCTCCTATACTATACGGTGTACTCAGTGCACCCTCGAGTCGGTCCCAGGGCTCTACTTGGAAACCCCGCCTCTTTACTGTCGACTGCCGTTCGAACACAAAGAGCACGACCTGCAAATGCTAGACTACCTCAGTTTGCTCTAGAGCTAATCTGTGTTCTTGAGAAATATTCCACGTTAAATATGGTAAACCAGTCTACATTCACTACTTCCAATGTTCAGGAACATTTGTCCCCTACGATGAAGTGTGGCAAGTACAGTGCTATCGAGAAGATGTGTTTGTTGGCTGTAGCCATATATTCAAGGGCCTTGTTCCGCATAGGGCAGCCTAAATCGTGGATCGAGGATCACGAGACACAGAAAGACATCGCTCAACTGAAAGAAGAGATGTTGCGTTGCGATGACTTCTTTTGGCTGCAGTGTGCCCCTGAGGTCTATCGTTGGGTTTCTATGACCGCTGCCGCAGCGGCAGGTACTCTAACGCAGAAGGCATGGTTCGTTGCACGCATGTGTCGTTTTTGTACTGTGTTGGAACCACACGAGGTAGAATTGTTTGTGGCTGAAGCTGACCACCTAGTCTGGCTATTCTATCACAGTCAATAAGTGAAACTGCTGGTGTGGTATGCAAATTATCCATTTTTCTATTGTTCCTTCATACTAGTTGACAGATTTAACAAGAGAACGTAGCGCTTCCTCCATCGCTCAGGCACCGATAGTCTTCAGAATCTCTTCACTTGACTTCCACAGCTTCGCTGCTAGCACAGTCAATCTCAAGTCGTAAGTCTTCGAGCTTGGCAGTTCGCGGCGGATCTCGGAGCGTCTCAGCCAGGATGACCGCGGATTCAACAAGGGCTTCGACTCCACGACAGGTGGTAGAAAGTGGATGCACAGCGGTGTGACGTGGCTTGTGGGTGGCCTTTCTCCAGAACAACTGCCTCAGACAAATTATAGGACGGCTTCTATGTATTTCCTGGCACTTGCAGAGATGCACATGACCCATTTGTCTATGTAGCGCAATGATGCCATTGAATCACTGGAAGACTGCAGACGCAAATATATAGCTAGATGTTTATTTCAGAAGCTGGTGCAGGAAGATTAGTTATATTCCTACGATCGAGGTCCATTTAAGCTCTTCTATGATGATTCTTAACTGGCCAATATGCTTGCAAGCTCTGTACCCTATCGTCAATGGAGATCAACCCCGATATCATTTACAATCCCATTGATTGGTCAGCGGGAACAAGAAGTGGAGACTTAGTATTGCATCTTCTGCGCATCCACCGCGTATCAGGTAATATTTTCCCACTTCAGAACGGTGCAGTAGGTGTGAAAGTTGCAGTATGTGTGAAAGTTAGACAACTGATTCTCGCATGATGGTGGAATACCTTTAAGAATTGACGACTCCAAGCGAGAATAGAGCCAGGTTACCCAGGGGGGCGGATCCCGTGAGCATGAGATCTATGTCGACAGAAAAAGGTAGACACCCAAGTGCCATTATTGGTCTTGCCATTCTGGTGAAACTACCTACTTGACAGCCGAATGGCAGATCAAATGTGACACGGTAAAGCCGGCATGCGAGAATTGCCATTTCTCCAAGGTTCCCTGTATATATTCCGCCGTTTTTTGAAGCTGGTTTTGACGTCTCGCTAAAAATCCAGACCACGATTTTATGGTCTTGTGATTCCATTAGGTGCCGGCGTTGAAGTATCTACATAGGTATGGCTAGTAGGAACTGTAAGATACTTTTACATATTAGGGTTGAAGCCGTCACATACCCGGAATGCTATCCCGACCCCTGTCCTCGGGAGCCGTATGATATCATCTGTTTTCGTCACTTGTTGCCTTCTAGACTTGAATTTATCAATACACTTTATAATAATTTCAACGAGAATAGTCCCCGGAGATATGTTCTAACATTAAAGGACGATTCTGCAGGTCTCTTACCCACTTCCCTTTCAAATGTTTGGTCATTGCAACACCACCACAACATTGTCAAACTCGTTACCCAGTTGACTTACCCCGAACTGCGAGTGTGATAGTTTTCTTCGTTCATTACAGCTAGTTAGCTGGTCAATACCGTATGGCTAATCACCGGGTGCTGGTTCTTGCAGCCTCAATCCCCTTCTTTGTCCTCGCAAGCATCTTTGTGGGCCTTTGTACTATTTCGAGTATTTTTGTGGTAAAAAAACTCAAGTTGAATGACTATTTGATGCTTCTGGCATGGGTATGTGATGGATTTCTTTCTATTACGCCGCAGATGGCAATACAGTGTGGTTGATTTTCATAAAGGTTATTGATGTTGGGTTTATGACCTCGCTCTTTATCGCAACAGGGAAAGGCTTAGGTACTCATGAACTAAATATCAAGCCGAGCAGCTACTATGGACTTGATCGGGCAGATTATGTCTTTACATTCCTTTATGTGGGTACTCCAGATGTCGGTGGTACTACCTTTCTTCACGGGCAAAAACACTGAGTCTGTCTGTTATCTAGGGCCCAGCATCAATGGCTGTCAAATCATCTGTTCTCACATTTTACTTGACCCTCACTCAGGGCAGCAAGGTCTTCCACCGTGCAAATTACATGACTCTTTTTATAGTTAATGCAGGAGGGCTTGCATTGACCATAGTTGAGGCCGTTTCATGCATTCCATTAGGCACGAAGGAACACTGTACGGAAGTGTTCATGGTGGCTCTGGCCTCATCACCTTTCAATATTATCACTGATATAATCATCCTCTTCCTTCCAATACCACGACTGACTCGGATGCGCCTTCCATGGAAACAGAAGCTAATCTTGGTCATCGCATTCAGCACTGGTTTTGGTGTAATTGTGGTTGATGTCATCAGGACTGCATTTCTTCAAAATGCTGTTATAACTCACCGTCTTACTAATAATCCCAACCCGGATGGATATGACACTACATGTATGTTATAATCCCAATCTTGCCTTTTTGATCATAAAGTTGACTTTGAATAGACTCTGCCTCAGTGTCCTTTATATGGGCAAGTATAGAAGTTAATATGACTATAATCTGTGCTTGCATTCCAAGCCTGAAGCCTCTTGCAGACCGATTCCACCCATGGATTATCAGAGATGTCGATAAAGGCGCACCGGCTGCCAGTCAGGACAGTACCAGGTCAACCCGAGCTGGGGATATGATGGCGGCTTTAACAACACCATTAGGGCAGCCGAGGGAGGTCCAGCCGTATATTACAATATTTGGAATTTCGGAATTCAAGCCTGCAAGTCTACCCAGGCTGAACAACAAGAAATCGCTCCCACCGCTAGTGTTTATCACTGTCATTGTTGCTCTATGGGGAGCAACATATGCCCTTCTGGATGGTCTCTATCCTAAGTTTATAGCTATTGCAGGGCTAAGTGAACTGCATGAGTTGGGGCTCCGTGCCACATACTGGAGTGGATATTTTTTTGGACCGCTGTCCATGGGCCGTCGCCTATTAAAAACATCAGGTTATAGGAACACCTTTATCACAGCATTCTGCATCTATTCCTGCGGGACCTTTCTTTTCTGGCCATCAGGGGTATTAACTTCATATGCTGCTTTTGTTGTGTCTAACTTGATCGTTGGGTTTGGGCTCGGGGTTCTGGAGACTGCTTCTATTTCGTTTATTACGATCTGCGGACCACTCGAGAATTGCGAAATCCGGATGACTCTGGTATATGCTTTTTGGGCTTTTGGAGGTGCTATATCATACACATTCGAGGAAGCTATCTTAAGGAGTGTGCGTGATGTTGTTAGTCTAGCTAATATTCAGTGGGTATTCCTAGGGGTTGCTTTCTTTGATGTACTTCTTGCTGTTAGCTTCTGGTATGTACGTCTCCCTGAGGCGTCTGATGAAGAACTTGAGGAACTGGCCAACCGTCGGGATGATAACCTCAGAAAGGTGGCTGGAGCTCCTGTGACAAGGTGGACTCTTGGTTTAGGCCTCTTTTGTGGCTTCTTTCTGCAGGCCGCGTCGGAACTTGCCAGAAATGGTACTCAGGCTCTTGTGAAGGCTGTGGGTGGAAGGTTAGCAGATATAATATACTTATTGACGCTACTGACTGGTTACTAACATCAATTGATGTTAGATACGTGCGACTTGAGCTATATGAATATCGGGTCATTGGTCGTGTTCTGTATGGCGCTTCCCGTCTTCTGATTGCTTTCAGTTTACGGTATTTTAAGCCGCGATGGCTCCTGCTCGCCGTGAATATTAGCGCGATGGTTTCTGCAATTCTCTGCACCAAGGTATCCGGTCTAGCAGCTATTGTAATGGGCCTGCTAGTAGAATTCTGCCAAGGTGGTGGATACCCTCTCACTCGTGCAATTTCGCTGCGTGGACAGGGCCGGCACACTAAAACAGCTGGGGCTCTTCTCGCTGCCGTTCTTGTCGCCGGTGTCTTCGGCATATTCCTGAGATATGTCGCTGCAGTTGCACATGGCGATCAATATTCTTACAATGTCGCTGTCGCGTCTTGGAGCGTCTCGACCATCTTCCCATTGTATCTGAACTTGGTTCCGGCAGCAAGGAAGCAGGTTGACCCAGTCATTAATGAATATCTCCATGAGTAACCATGTTACCAAGTCGTACGCGCCTTATGGCTTTGTGCTGGAAACTCCCGTCAACATCCTTTCTTCATGTCATACATGGAGCATCTTTATATCTAGCTATTTACTATAGAAGGAGACCTCTGGAGCATTCTCAAGGGTTTGGAGCCTTTATATGTGCCTTCAGCGCTCAGTTTAATCCTAGTCCTCTTAAATATATACCTAGGTACAGTAAAACATGGCTATGACGAACAGACGGCCTTCCAACATCCGAGTCCAATATCTAGGATTTTGATTCAAATAGGACCTCGGGACTGGAGAGCACTCTCAATATTCATACAAATAACATCACGCCCGATGTCAATATCGTGATAGGGGGGCCTTCTGTTCGTTATGTAGCCAGGTTCTACTGTGCTTCTCTTTTATTAGCTAAGCTTTTATTATCATTTAGATAGACTGCTTTCTTAGTCAAGCTAGCTCGGGATATATCCCCGAGCTTGCAATAGGGGGCACTAAAGACTTTCCCTAAATAAAAACATCAAATTTCTAGAGCGGAAAGGAGAAATCAATGTATGCATATTGAAGACTAAGATCTTGTTCCCTGACTCGATAATCGGCGTCAGTAAACTAAGCATGTATCCCGACCCGGAGTACGGACGTACATACATCGCTAGTGCACGCCACACTGCAAGGGCTCGCTTAACCATACGACAACTTTGTTTTTTCTGACAAGTTGGCAACTTGACGTCCGAGACATTTCAATAGACTTTCGGAAGATTTTGTGACATTTCAGACACGTCGGCCTGAGAGAGGGGGAAATGTGACCCGTCGATTCGTTCAGGCTATGACCTGCAACGGAGAATTAAAGCGGTTGGCTGTGAAAGTTGTCTTGAACAGATGGATAGCATGAATTCAATGGAATAGAAGTCTGAACTAAATTTTGCACAGCATAGTTGTTCCACCGCTACTTCATGGGCAATAGTAGGTATGTAACAAATGTGGTAAATGAATATTGAATGCATAATTTGAACATGCAACGGAAAGAAAGCATATCATACACAGAAACATAAACGCCCCCTTCAAATGCTCAAACCCACTGATTAATAGACCCATCAGGATATCGTTCAATCGGCCCCACGAGACGAATCTGCTTCTTCATCTCCGCCCTCCTCCGCGCAGCCTGCACATCTGCAATTTTCTGCTTTGCGCCGTCGTAGGCCGCAGCAACAAATACCAAAGTATCCTTGGTCTTGGTCTTGCTTTTAGAGCGAATGTGTCTTGCGTAGTCCGGAAGGCCTCCCCCTCTTTCTGTCGTTGATCGTGATGGCGATGATGATGATGCATGAAAGTGGGTTTGGATAGACAGGATTGGTTTTTCGGTTACCGCTCGGACGAGCGGTAGGGGTTCATTTGCAGGTGGTGTGTCAACGGACGTGCTGCTAGTGTGCTGTCGGAGTCTGTATGCAGGTGTAGGTTGGCTGGAGCTTCGCGACCTTGTCGTCTTCGCTGTTGTCAGTTTGTTCTCTGCATGACAAACCATGTTGAGGACGGTGGTTGAGGTTGTTTTCCAGAGTGCTATGGACTCTTCTTTGAGTTCGGAGCGAGTGGTAACAATCCATGGTGGCATGTCTCGCATGCGTTGTCGGACGGTGGCAAAACTGGGCTTTGATGTGTCCGGGCTTTCCACTGATTCGAAACCGTTGTTGACGAGAGTTCTGTCTGAATCTTTGGACGAGGAAGATGAGGAGTCGTTGCGAGATAATCGCGCAGTCTCTCGTGGGCTTTCTTCCTCGTCTTTTCCTTCGAGAGACATCATTCGTAATCGTAGTCGCGAGGTTTTGGTCGCTAGCTTGTGTTGTATATGACTAGCAACCGGTTTGAGATTGATACCAAACATTTCTCCCTGGCACAACTGCTGTCTGCTAAATCCCTTCGGAAGCCGTGGCCTTCCTTTCCTCGGTGACCTCATAGGGATAGGTGATGATGCATCCCGCCTAGCAGCCTGGGGCCCTAACTCAGGAAAAATCTCCCACTTCTTCTCCCTGAAATAATGATTCGCTCTCGCCAAATGCATTCCAACACCATACTGCTCTTCCGTCAGGAACGCCTTGAATCCGATTGAATATCGCTCACTTGCGCGTGTAGTCAGAGAGTTCCGGTGAGCTACGTTTCGTTTGCGGTAGAAGCGTGTTGATGATGCATCCGAGTCAACATCGGGTTTTGATCTATTCCTCCCCGATGACAAAAGATGGTCATGGTCTAGAGGTTTGTCGGTGTATTCGCTAAGATGAATTGTGCTTTCAGTGCCGCAGATACTAGATGTTCGATCTGGGATCCTGGGTAAGGGTTTGTCGACCGAGAGAGCTTGTGAACGGGTTGGAGGGGGCACGCCGATTTCTAGGCCTGCCAGGGATGTAGAAAGCAGTACTGGCGGCGCAGACTTGTTGAATGTCGTCAGTGGATCCATATCGACAGATCTGTTCTCTACCGGATAGGGTGTATCAAAGACAAGAAAGCGAACTCGATCTTATCACCAAACCGGGTACATGTAGCAGTAAGGAGAAAGCCCAAATTTTCACAAAAATCTGGCTCCGATCCGGTCTTTATATCAGATAGTCTTCCGTCTGTAGTACCTAATCTCAGACCATACTGTGTATGACCAACAAGACATGGATCGACAGTAGGTATCCATGGCGAGACAAGAATTCTGCTAATATTGTCAGTGCTTTACGTATGTATGTATCAAGGGTAATTTTAGCCAGGCATTCAAAGCCCCCCACACAGACCATCAGTTGGTCCATGACATGCATACATAGTACAAAGTGTACTACGTCCAGTCTCAGGCTCACAGGTGCTGTACTTGTTGTGGCGCTGTTCAATGAATGTCATTTGTTTGTTGTCGCAGAGTCGAATGAAAGGTGGGACAAGGCCGGCCGGTGATGCATACATCGCATGCATGCAAGGGGTGAAAAGGAATAGAACAACATGACCGGCCAAAGAGAGTGGCTGCTCGAATCGAGCAATATCAACTAAGTTGAACTAGTGGCATGAATTATCTGCAGGATCGTCTTCTCTGGAATGTGGGTTATGCAGGTCCCATTTTCTGTTCAGACGCTCTTATCATCGGAGGTCTGTCGGTCTCTTTGGCCTCTATCAAGGGGAAGGAGAAAGCGTGACTTCGGATCATATTCATGTTTCTGTTTATTCTGATTATCTGATTACTACGCACAACGTATGTAATCACGAAAGTTTCGCAGCCTTCTGCATTGTCTCCCGCGTAAGCTCGTCCCCCCGCCGCCTAACCGTACCCAACCTCCCAATCCTTCTCAGTTTCGAAATAATCTCCTCATCCCCAAAATGGCTGTTATGCTCAAACTCCGGTTCTTGGTCATATGCCAATCGAGCCGCATCGACCAGGATGCGGGCTGTCATACCCCAGACTTTGTAGCGAGATAGCTCTCCGGATCGTTCACGTTCTTCTAGGTTTGTGATGGCGACATCCTGTAACCTTTTTGTTTTGGGTCTGGATCTGGGTTTGGTGACGCTTTTCTCCGATATGGGGATGTAGAAGTGATGCACTGTTGGTCTGTTGTTAGTTTCAAAAGATCGCGACAAACAGCCTCGCGGAGGATAAAAATAAGCCACGAAAAAGGAAGGACAGAAAGACACAAAAGTAGAATACGTAACCAAGAAACAGGGGAAGCAAAAGGCGGATACCGATTCTTCAGTGCTCAGGGTCGAATTCAACTGGGACAGGTACATACTTCTCCAATCAGATTCATGCCACGTCGTCCATGAACCCTGATACCAATCCTCCGGCCGCTGCCTCTCAACATCCTCCTCCTCTCCCCTGCCAGCGGAAGAAGAAAAATCAACCTTCTTCCTCAAAAAGTCCTGAAACCTCGCCGTAAACATAGCCGCAACTTCCTTGGCATCCAGCCTCGGAATCAGCGCCGTCTCCGGATCAGCGGTTTGACCCGTTGTTTCATCATACGAATGTAAGAAGGCGACGCAAGGTCTGACGACGAGCTCATTGCGCGCTAGACTGGCGGGCAGTTCGCAGAGATGCTCTACTTTGAATGGTGGGAATAAAGGCTCGCCTATGTTTGGGAGACCAATTTCTTCGGTTGCTTCGCGGCGGGCTGTTTCAAAGGGGGTTTCATGGACTGTGTCCGCTTTACCTAGATACGAGGTTTAGATCCCCTGGAAGTAAAATGTTGCGATTGGGTAGGATTACCTCCTGGGAATGCAGCGTGGCCGGCAACTAGATGTTTCAATCAGTAGATGATCGGACCTAGATCGAAGGTGGCAATGATATACAAGAACTCAAAGTCTTTGCTCGAATGGTCAGGACAGTCTTGAGATCTCCATTCAGATCAGCATACAGCAGAATCAGCACTGCTGCTCGCCGAGTAAGTGGTACTGAATCATAGCTGCTGGGAGGAGGCTTGTATGCGCGCAATCTTGCGATTGCTTTCTATGTAGACGTTAGCCATTGCCTGGACATAGTTTTTGATAGTCTGGAATTAGATTGCTGTCTTCGTGATACTAGATGTACATACCGCTGACTCTGGTGATAAGGGCGACATCTCGGCACTGCCAATAGCCGCATACGTCGTCGATGAGAATGTCCGTGGTACCAGAGAACCTGCTCTGTTGATCGGTGATAATGATATCGAAGTGCTAGCGTTAAGAAGTCTTGAACCGATGCATGACCTCCTCATTTATACTGTCTCGTTTCCCCTCGTTGCCAGAAATACCTAGGGTTAAAATGATGCGGATCGATCGACGCATCTACTTTTTGCTCAGGATGTGGTTTGACCCTAGATCTTGATATGAGAATAGTATTGGCTATATATTACCGGTTATGGGTTCGATCGATCGTCTCTCTCAATTAATAGATCAGTAGAGGTCGTTATGTAAGATAATTGTTGTGAGTGTTGAGAATGAGATGTCGGTGACATTACCGATTACGCCGAGGTATAAAACTGGAAGTTGTCACCACCGCGTGGGATCAATCAAAAACATATTAGCGTTATATTTTCACAGTCAACTGCTTACTCTGTCTTCAATATTCCAATTGTCAAAAAGATGAAGTATAATTTTTGCAGGAGAACATGGCAGCCTTGATTATAAGGCATCAAGGTTCACGTGACCATTCCGGCAGCCGAAGCGGCAACTCGCGCAGTTCCGTAGATTTTCACTGGCCGAGGAAGGACATGCAAGATTCGACAACCTTCAGCCATGGCGAGAATTCTTTGAGTCCGCAATCACCAATAAATCAACTTTTTCAATTGGATGCGAACTGATATAAGTGGTCACAATGTTCTCCCGACAAGCTCTCCGGAGCCTTTTCAGCGTCGAACGAGTCGCCAGTCAACAGCCAATTCTCCCCAACGCATCACGAGCATGTCTTCACCAAGCATCTACCAGCAACAGCAGTTCTCAGAGATTTCAGGCCACGCCTACTGAAATCCCACCACCACCAGCATCTGCATCAGCAGCATCGATTCCTCCTTCCGCATCTCAACCCACCAGCACTTCTCCAATCACAGACGCAACAGCATCCTCAGCAGAAGGACAATTCATAAACGGCATCCCACGCAACAAACTCCCTCTCCCACCCCTCTTCACCTCAAACCTCAAAGTCACGCAATCTCTCGCCGACAAATTACCATACCTCTACACCCAACGCCCACACTACATCTCCGCGCACTTACACGACCGGCCCTACCTCCTCACCGAAGGCGACCACTTGCGTCTCCCCTTCCTCATGCCCAAGGTCAAATCCGGGGACATAATCCGCTTCAACCGCGCTTCCGTCCTCGGTTCGCGCGATTACACGCTCAAGGGGAGCCCGTACATCGACGAGAGGATGTACGAATGTCGTTTGAGGGTGTTGGGCGTGGAGTCTGAACCGTTGCGGGTTAAGGAGAAGACGAAGAGGAGACAGAGGCACGTGCAGCGTATCAAGAGTAAGCATCGATATACGATTTTGAGGGTTATGGAAGTTAAGGTGAAATCCCTCGAAGAGTTGATGGAGGAAGGGGCGGAGATTGTGAAGGAGGGGGCCGTTCAGGAGGAGGCGGTGGATGTTATTGAGAAGAAGGGACCAGAGACTACTACGCCTGCTGCATAGTGTTGCGTGTTGCGATAGAAATGGATGTACAGATTTTGCATCAATATATGTATTTATAGTATCTTATTGTATTCGTTTCTACCATGTTCGTTTATTAGCATTTCTTGGTAAGGATAACATTGAGACAGTTTTTCTTGCTCCAGTGCTGGCCGGTGTATCTGATCTAACAAGTTTAACAGATCAATCAACAAGAATGGTAGGAGACAAGGCCGAATAATGCTCGAAAAAGCTTGCAAACAACCGCACAGCATGTCCCACATCCTCAGTACCGCCAGTCTCTCGGATACTATGCATACTGAGTTGAGGGTTTCCAAGATCCAGAGTCCTGGCACCCAAATTAGCGGACAACATTGGTCCAATGGTACTTCCGCAGGAAGAGTCGTTGCGAACAACAAATAATTGCAGGGGCACAACGTCACCACCATCTTCGGCGGCCTTTTGTGCGACTTCTTGCAACAAGACAATACCAGGGGCGTTGGTTGCGTAGCGCTGGTTGGCGTTGATCTTGATGACGGGGCCCTTGTTCAAATGAGGTTTGTGGTCTGATTCGTATTTGGCGCTGTAGTTGGGGTTGATGCTGTGTGCCATGTCGGCGGATAGAAGGAATGATGTTGTGAGACTTTGCTCGTAGGCAGTGGAGAGATCAACGGCCTTATTGCCGGCTTGTTTGGAAGGGAGCACAGAAAGACGACGAAGAACAGCTGGTAGGGCATCCGAGTCGGCACCATGAGCGCTTTTGCTGCCGATCTCTTCGTGGTCGAATAGGGCAATCAGACGGATTGCGCTCTCGTTATCCAGGGCATTGCTGGATTGCACGGACTCAATAAGACCCCTCACAGCGCAAAAGGACATGTTGAGATTGTCCAGTCGAGGAGAAAAGATGAATTCCTCGAGAAGACCACCTAGACATGACTTTTGGGTGTCGAAAAGGATCAACTCAAAGTCGAGGATATCGGCAGGTCGGGCATTGATTTCATTTGCAACCAGTTCGACAAGATAAGGATGGTGGCGTTCTGTTGTGGGTTTCAAAGATGTTGTCGGGTTTTCCTGCTGAGAAGAGTCCGGGGTATGGTCTCTGGTTCTGTTCAACTCAGCCTCGACCAGGCCGGCGATGGGGAAGAGTTGAGTCTCTTTGTTGAAATCGAATGAATCCTTGCGCTCCAGATGGATGGCCAAAGTAGGTATGCGCAGGACTTGAAAGTGTTAGTATCAATTATTAAACCGCGTAGAAGACAGGAGTCATACTAGGTCGGTCAACCTTGACCAATTTCTGCTGGATGCTACCATCCTTTGCGCGCACCATCACACGGCCAGCAACACCCAGATCACGGTCGAACCCTATACTTAAGAGTAAGTTGCGGTCTCGATATCAGTTCGTGTAGTCTACTCACAAGTATGCCAGATACCTCCTCCATAAGTCTCAACGCCGACTTGGACAAATCCTTCGCCTTGCTTCTTGCTGATAGGCTTTATTCTGAGGACAGGAGAGTCGGTATGTGCTCCAACCATAGCAACAGAGTTACCAGGCTAAAACATTGTCAGAAAGATTCACCAAATCTATAGGCCCAGGGCATCGTACCTTCCACTTCTTGCCAATGGCAAATGCAATCAAAGTGGATCCATTGCGGGTGAGGAAATATTTTCCACCAGGTTGGAGAGCTGATGACCACGAATCTTTTTCCTGGGAATTGTTAGATAGAACTGTGTTTTTTCGGAGTGACGCCGAAAAGTAGAATACATACTTTGATTTGCTCAAAGCCAGCTGCAGCGAGCAGCTCTTTGCTGGACTTGACTGCATGGAAAGCTGTACAAACGTCTATAAGCTTCTTGACAACCACTATTCGTGTTCACAGGAATACATACGAGTGGGGGAGGCGTTGACAAAGGATAAGAAATCCAATGCAGCCTGCTTGTGATTGACTTGGACCATGGTGGTGTAACTGAGGTGACCAATGCGAGGTGCGACCGTTGAAGAAGAGGCGGAGAAAGCGCTGTTGATTGAGGACCCGTGTAGTAGTTGGAAAGATGAGAGAAGTCTCGATCTCATACCTAGGTACGTACTACGTAGTCTAACTATGTAGCTGGGGAGTCCAGAGATTGTCAGTGGTCAGTGGTTGATGTTTCTCCACTCCGCCTTTTGCAGGGAAGGTACGGAGGGCGCGGGCGGTCGGAGAGTGCAACCTTAATTCTAAGGCCCTATCTTGCTATCTGAGAATCGCTTACACAGAATGAAGTATGTATGTTATTTAGTACCTTCTATCGAAGTATCTGAGCGGATACCAATACAATAGCAAATGCTAAGCAAGTGGTCTTATGTATCAGCAACAAAATCAACTTAATCGCTGGTCGAATCATCAAGCGAGCGTTTCGCGTTTACCAGACAGGAGCCTGTCATAACAACAACAATAAACTGCGTTGATCCATTGGACACGGATGCATTGGTGGGCAAACCCTCCTGTACGGCGGAGAACTTGTACGTGTGGAAGGGCTAATCAAGGGTGGCTACGCGTGCAGGTTGAGACGCCAAACGGATCAACCATAACATGGACGCGCTGATTGTAAACAACTTGGACATATAGCGAGCATTTGGCTGCACAGACCCGTAAAAAAAGATGTTGATGTATAGCGAATCGAGGTAATCGATATAGCCTCGTGAAATTGGCCAACAGATAATAATTGTTGAGGAAGAAATGAATGAAACTTGACGACGTTGTCCTGGAATTAAGCACTGTTGATGTTCCTCCATCGGGACTAGCCTTGATTATCTTATCGAAAACGCGTGACCCGCTGCGGTTGCCAAGTGAGGAGGACGGAGAGTTCCTTCTGCCGAGCCCAGCCAGGTCTGCGCTCTGCTCCAGCGACCACAACAGAGCACAACATTAGACACAGCACACCTCCAGACGAACGCTGAACCTCCTCTCACAACACCATCTCTTTCTACTGGCAATGACGTCTCATCAATGAAATCGCCTTCTCTCAGTCGACAGATTCTCAGCTCCAACTGCTGGCTCCGTGGTATTCTTGTCAGCGGCCAAACAAAGAGCGAGCGCTTAGCAACAGCACAACCGGTTCATCAAGAGCTGGAGAATTGAGGTCTTGAAACAACCTCGTGTCGGCGAATTCCTGGAACTTTACGCACTTCAATCCCACGACTCGACTCTCAAGATCCGTCACAGCAACCTAAACAACCCGATTAGAGCACAACATCAACCTCAATTCGTTCATTTTCGGTTGCTACGGGGAGTGGGATCCTCCACCCCCATGACAATCATGACCGATCGAGGCACAGAATCAGAGTCCTTGCCGTCTACATCCGATATCCTCAACAATATGTCCAACCGACTCGTATCGCCGCCAGGTTCCCGAACCCCGCCCTCCGGGCCTACAAAAAATACATTGCCATTCCCAGACACGAGTGGAAACCATTCGCATCTCAGCAATCTTTCAGAAGCCGTGGACCCTGCCGCTCTCGCAAGCGCCCTCAGAGACTATGATGAAGCCGGTCGCCGACGCGAACGTACCCCAGGCGCAAGCCCAAGCCGTAAGAGACAGAGGGTATATGGAGATAGGTGAATATTCATTGTTTGTTGGGCATAGTTACTTTGCAATCGCATGACTAATGCAGTCATAGATTCATTCCAAACCGCGAGGGACAAGATCTTCAAGCTACCTATAGTTTGTTAGGCGAGGACGGTTGTCCATCTACGCCATCGCGGACAAAAAAGCGGACTCCTCATGGGGAACTCCACTTTCAACGAAGTACGTTTATTATGGCCCTCAATTTACAGCAAATTTACTGACAATATGTAGCCGAAGAAGCCAATCGGACATATTCCCGTGTCCTGCGAAGCGAACTCTTTGGCGATTCAGTACCACAGTCCGATCCGGATGCAGATGCTTACCTCAATTTTAGTACAAAAGCTCATGATCCGACCCGTTCTCATACCCCTCCCCCTGCGTCTTTAACGCCCTCTACTCCTCACAAAAATATTCTCAATTATGCTTCGCCTCGAGCAGGATCCAGCCACCCCACCCCTACAAAAACCCCCCGAAGCCAACATGGACCAAATCTGAATCCGCGATCGGAGCTCTACAGCCTCTCACCCATCCATTACAATAGCCAAAGAATTTTGGGAACCCCGCGAAAACAACCACGCATGGTGCACAAGGTGCCATTTAAGGTTCTGGACGCACCAGATCTACAAGACGATTTTTATCTGAACCTAGTAGACTGGGGAAGCACAAATATTCTAGGTGTGGGCTTGGCTAATTCCGTCTACATGTGGAACTCCCAGTCAGGTCAGGTCACGAGACTCTGTGAACTCAAGGACGACACCGTCACTAGCGTAAGTTGGATCCAACGCGGAACACACATCGCCATTGGTACCGGGAAAGGACTAGTGCAGATCTGGGATGCTGAAAGCTGTCGACGTCTACGAACTATGATCGGCCATCACAACCGAGTTGGTGCGCTGGCATGGAACGAACATATCCTGACATCTGGAGGGCGCGATCGACTAATATTCCATCGAGATGTGCGTTCTCCTAATCAGCACCTCCGTTGTCTAACAGGACACAAACAAGAAGTATGCGGCCTGAAATGGAATACCGAAGATGGCCAACTCGCGTCTGGCGGAAACGATAACAAGCTTATTGTCTGGGATAAGTTGAATGAGACACCGCTACATCGGTTTTCACAGCATACTGCGGCTGTCAAGGCAATTGCCTGGTCACCACATCAGCATAATCTTTTGGCTTCTGGTGGTGGTACAGCGGATCGTACAATCAAGTTCTGGAACACTGCCACTGGCCAATTGATTCGTGAATTGGACACTGGAAGTCAGGTGTGCAACTTGGGGTGGTCGAAGAATTCCGACGAGCTTATCAGCACACATGGTTATAGCCAGAACCAGATAGTTATCTGGAAATACCCACGCATGGAACAGATCGTCTCGTTGACCGGTCATACCTTTCGTGTGCTTTATCTGGCGATTAGTCCCGATGGTCAGACAATTGTCACGGGTGCTGGTGATGAGACCTTACGATTCTGGAAGATATTTGACACTCAGAATTGCAATGATTGGCGACGGGGCAGTCGACTCGCCGAACTGAGCACAATACGATAATACCTTTCTACACATCCTGGTGGATGGCTTTTCTAAAAGTCGCTATTCGGCGTTGCATATCACGGCGTTCATTGACTCATGCATGCATGCACTTTTCAGCTTCCACTACCCTCCACTTACTAATCTACGAGACACGAACCTTGCATATGTTCCGTACCTTCTATGGTCGGTTGGGTTTACTTGCAACCATGGTGTATGCATGGGAATGGAGCGTGGCGATTCAGGATTTTTCACTATCTCGGAATTGTTTCGCATGGAGTTCTGTTGCATTTTCGTGAATTTTCCTGGCACTTTTGTTTTTCGAATCTACATATTCCCCATTTTCTCTCAACCTCTTCAATAAGCAATGGCGTTCAAGAGGCGTTCTTTGAGCACCCTTTCGTTGAATGGCGCTGTTGAATCCTTCTACTCAATCTTGGTATCTTTTCATTCTTTCTGGCTCATAATGATGACGATATGTTTAAAGGATGGGTAGCATTGGTAGACACTCGAGGAGTTTGTTCTTGAGATCATGTATCTTAGTACGTCGCACAACACTATTGAATTATAATGCAAATGTATGCACACAATCTGCTTTTCATGTTTCCTGAATGTCGACGAGACGAAGGGAAATAGTCACTAGAAGTCATTTGATTTTGGAACTAGCCAGTTCATTCTTTTCGGATATGATCAACATGCTCTACAATGAGAAAAATAAGGAAAGACCGACATTAGAGGAGAAAAAGTGTAGTACATAAAGTAAGGTCGTCATTCGCCTTCCTTCTCAGAATCTATAACTTATAGTAAAACACAGCAGCCATTGAACCAGTTTTCACGCATCCTCCAAAATCAAAGAACCAATCGACCCGGATCAACAGTCAAAACCGTATTCAACCGATCCAAAAACGTCGTTGCCCTCCTCTCCTCGCCAACGGGGACAGTGAGACTGAATACATTAAGCGCGGAAGCAGCGGGGGCTTTGGGCTCAACGTAACTGGACTTGTAACTAGGCGAAACATTGCCCGCCAGGATATCGATGATATCAACTTCCTGACTAGCCGAGACGTCCTCATCGATGCTCTCAAACTCGTCGAGAGGCACAGTGTTGATTTCCGGCACATAGTTTCCGCGTGTAGACTTGATGGGCGCAGCGCCTAGCAATTCGTCGAATAGTTCACTTGCCGATGGTGCCGAGGTCGTCGAGCGCGGAAGATCGCCATTCGCGACTTCGGTGGCTCGCGCGATGAATGTTGATAGTGGCACGGTGACGCCAATGGCATCCTTGATACGTTTCTGAGTCGATAGCACGGACTCCAACGAAATCGACACTGCAATCGAGATATCGGACGGCAACTCTGGGACAACTTCCTCTGTTGGCGCAGCAGCGGCGGCGGCGGGCGCAGGTGGTGCCGGAGGAGGCGCAATCTTGATATTGCTCAGATCTAAATGACCCATTTTCTCGATGCGCGCTGCTTGTTCGGCGGGGTAGCCAGCGGCGACTTCGCCGATGTATGCGAGGACATCGCCTTTAAGTAGACGGCCCTTGGGTCCTGTGGCGGGGATTTTGGAGATTTCGGAGTCTGGAATGCCTTTTTGCAGGAGGAGGGAGCTGACGGATGGGTAGAGAGGGTAGCCGCCTGGGGTTTGGGTGAGGGTCGAGGCGAAGCCTGTTATTCATCTTATCTTAGTACATATCGTATTATCGAGTGGAAAGGGTACACACGTTTTGTGATGGAATTGACTGGGGTTTGGCGTCGTAGAAGACCCAGAGGGACTTGCTTCAATGTAAAGCTTGCAGCCATTGCAGTGGCAATACAGGGCGTTCACCTATGGCAATTGATAGTGAATACACAAGTGAAATATGTGCTGATAGTTGACTTTGTTGCTACCAGTCAAACTAGTAGCCAGCAGACATCGTGGTGGAGGGCGCTCAATTCTTATCGTGGACAGAAAGGTTGAGGTTGAGAAAAGCTCCGGCCGGAGAAGGTATGTATCTCGGGCTCTCCCGGTGAGCGTTAGCGGGATGGAGCTTCTAGTCCGACAACAAGTAATTTCTAGACTGTCATCACATCTTTGATTTGAAAGAATTGGACAATAAGGTGAGTTATTCTTTACTTATTGTTCATTTATTATGAACAATATATCTGTTCATCTCATAAAAAATCAATTGGCTAAGTATTCTGTCTGATTTAGTGTTTTAATTCAAGAAGATCGCACGATTATTTTTTCAGCAACCTTGATCCGCAACTTATCTTCTCGACATAACATCAATTCAACTCCAGATTGGGGGAAGACGGCGCAATGTTCAAACGACCATTAACATTCATATCGAGCGCAAAGCCGTGCCTCAAAACGCCAGTCTTCATACCCTCTCAACACTTCACATATCAAGCTCCTCGCCTAGCCAAATCTTCTGCGCGACAGGCCTCCAAAGCACATCCAAACACAAAACCAGCAAACATAAAGCCAGCCAGCCAGCAACCATCTCGCAAAAATGTCACAGATATTAGATTTATCGGTCGGAAATCAGCGAGCTTGGCAGAAATAGACCGCAAAGTAGCCCAAAAAGGCGAAGTTGTCCTCTTCAAATCCTCGTCGCAACGATCCTACATAACTGGCGCATACGGTATTGCCGCGTTCGCATTCGGATATGCCGTTATCAATTCTTCGCTTGATTATCAGGATACGCGCGCTAATCTAGCGTATTGGCAGAAGAGTCTCAATATCGGCGTATGCATCGTGATGAGTGTTATGGGCACAGTATTCATATCGAGGACGTCGAGGCTTGTCCGGGATATAACGGCTGTGGACATCAAGGGCAAGACTTTCCTAAGAGTCAGAGTGCGCTCCATGACACCCTTTCGAAGACCTTATACAGTCACCGTTGCGCCGAATCAGATGCTTTTCCACGAACGACTAGTCGCTGGCTCCCCTATGCCCCAGGCTCAAGATCTTAAGATCTCATTCTTCAGGAATCCCTTAAAGGCGATTAATTTTAGCCTTTTCAAGACCTTTATATCTATTCGCCGGATCTTCACGCAGGAGGATTTTATCATGATGGAGATGCAGGGACAAAAGGGTGCTTATCGGGTGGGCATCGATGGCTACGTTTCTGATGATTTGCTTGCCCTCGCCAGTCCTACAGGCAAGCGATGATCTTTTGCGAATATTTTGGCGGTATTTGGATAGTTGCTGTGTGTATTATATTGTACATTATTCTGTTAGAGAACCTGGGCGGGATCCAGTCCACGAAGAGGACATTCATTGATGATACCTAGGTAACCTTGCGTACATATTCACGACCTGAGTTGTAGCCGGATATTTAAATTCGTGTCTCATTAGTTAATCTCATATTTCAGCGTTGAAATGAGCCTCGTCTGATACATAGCACTCTTTCTCTATATAGACCCTCACTTAATTCAGGAACCGAAGTATGTACTGCCTGTATACAGCCAGCAGCCTATGAAATCAAACTCGCTCATGTCTGACAGCACGTGACTTTGCCAAGAGGTGCCTGGCTAAGAGTCGCGTCCGCGGAGCAGGCGCGTATGGGGAAGGCAGAACGCGACCCCTCTCAGAAGACACCATCTTCTTTGTATGCTGACAACACCCTGAACAAGTCTACGGCCAGCGAGGCTCTGTCGCAAAAATGGGGAAGCTCGTTAGACTCGAATTATTCAGTATGTTTATTCTCAGCAACAAACAAAATCACAGCAGGAAATAGACAGATGCGCTGACCCAACCAACTCTAGATTTCAAGTCCTACAAGGGTCACCATACTTTGCTGTTTGGTGATGCTTACTTTACCTCTATTATCGGTCCTAATGGGTCTGGAAAGTCGAACTCGTGAGTTTTCTCATCTCTTTTCTGGAAATAGCTGGGAATTTTGCAACTGATGTTTCTCGAAGTATGGACGCCATTTCCTTCGTCCTCGGTATAAAATCGTCGCATCTCCGTTCGACCAATCTCAAAGATTTGGTCTACCGCGGTCGTGTCCTCAGAACCTCTAAAGTCAACGGCGACGGATCTGCGACCGCACCTGAACAAAACGGCAACGCAGACGAAGCGCAGGATGGATCTGATGTCGAGGACTCGCAGACACAGGGCGACCGGGGCGACCCACGATCGGCTTGGGTGATGGCAGTTTACGAAGACGATGCCGGCGAAGAACAGCAATGGAAGCGATCAATTACGAGCGGTGGCGTTAGCGAATATCGTATTAACAACAAGATCGTGACTGCGCAGCAGTACAACGAGGCGTTGGAGGCAGAAAACATTCTCATCAAAGCGCGAAACTTCTTGGTGTTCCAGGGAGATGTTGAAGCTATTGCGTCGCAGTCACCGAAAGATTTGACTCGTTTGATTGAACAAATTTCTGGTAGTCTCGAATACAAGGCTGAATACGAGCGCCTGAAAGCGGAGCAAGAAGAAGCTGCGGAACAACAGACCTTCCAGCTGAATCGTCGCCGTGGAATCAACTCCGAGATCAAACAGTACCAAGAACAGAAGCGAGAAGCCGAGAACTACGCACGGAAAGCCGAGGAACGAGACCAGGCAATTATCACGCACATCCTTTGGAAGCTGTTCCACTTTCAACGATTGATCGACGAGTCAAGTGCCGAGATCCAGAAGCATCAGGATGAACTCAAAGAATATCGTCGCGGAGTTGAAAAATACGAGAAGAACCTTGAAGAAGCCAAGAAGGAACACGCCAAGATGGGCAGAGAGGTGTCAAATGCGGAACGCAACATTATCAAGAAGGAAAAGGATATCGAGGATGCAACCAACTCGCTGGTACCCATCGACGAGAAGCTCGAAATTACTTCAGGCAAGGTGCAGAGGTACTCTTCGAGAATTTCCGACATTACCAAAGAGCGTGATACTCAAACCGCAAATGTGACCCGCCTTGAAAGAGACTTGAAGGTCGTCGAAAAAGCGCAAGCCGAATGGGAGGCTGAGTGGGCAAAGTCCATGAGCAAAGCCGGCGGTCAACTAAGCGACACAGATCTCCAAGAATACAACAAACTCAAAGAAGAGGTCAACAAGCGTTCTTCGGCTGAGCAGTTAAAACTCGACAACCTTAGGCGCCAAAAGAAGACTGACGCCGAAACCGTAAATGGTTTGAAGAGCAAATTTGAGAATGCACAATGGCAACTACAAAGTTTCGAGGCTGAAGCTAAGACGCTAAAAACACGCAAAACTGACATCGCAGACACGATCAAGGATACATCAGCAGAGATCGACCGCAAGAAGAAAGAACTAAACGCTGTGACTTCGGAGCGTCTGCGAGTGTCTCAGATGCGTACGGAAATGGAAGAAAAGCTTCAAGTTGTCTTGAAGAAGCTGCTCGAAGCGGATGACGGCAGAAAGCAAAGCGAGAAGGAGATCAGAATGAAAGAAATGATATCCACGTTGAAACGCATCTTCCCGGGTGTCAAGGGCCGCGTTAGCGATCTTTGCCAGCCTAAGCAAAAGAAGTATGCCGAAGCCGTCAGCACCGTCCTAGGTCGTCATTTCGATGCTATCGTCGTAGATAATGAGAAGACTGCCAAAGAATGTATTCAGCATCTCCGTGACCAGCGTGCTGGTCAAGCCACATTCATCCCCCTCGAGACCATTCAAGTGAAGGCTTTCAACTCGAACCTCAAAGGTATGCATCGCGGCATGCGCCCGGCAATTGAGACGGTTGACTACGAAAACTCCGTTTCCCGTGCTATCAGCTATGCTTGCGGTAATGCTATTGTCTGTGATGATCTGGATACGGCCAAGTATCTCTGTTATGAGAAGGGACTAGACGCCAAGGCTGTTACCTTGGATGGAACAGTAATCCACAAAGGTGGTCTTATGACTGGTGGTCGCGGTCCTGGACACCAAAGCTCAAAGAGATGGGATGATTCTGAAATGGAGAACTTGCACAAGCTGAAGGACAAACTGCTTGCCGATCTCGCGGCACTGCCTAAAGGGCACCGCCGCGGAACAGATGAAGAAACCTTGCAAGGTGAACTTGTTGGTCTCGAGCAGAGATTGGCCTACGCCAAAGAAGAGTTGAAAGCTCTTGAACGCAACATCAAGAGTAAAGATAGCGAGCTCCAGTTTGCCAAGAAACAAGTTGCAGAAGTGCAGCCTAAGCTGCGTGAGAAAGAGAAAGCACTGAAGCAGCTAGAAAATTCGATCGCCTCCGCGGAGCAATCGGTTGCTGGTGTTGAGGATGAGATTTATGGCGATTTCTGCGAACGCCTTGGCTACGACAGTATCCGCGACTATGAGGCTTTGCAGGGTTCTCTTCAAGAAGAGGCTTCTCGCAAGAAGTTGGAATTCACAACTCAAAAGAGCAGGATTGAGAATCAACTGAGCTTTGAAAAACAGCGTCTCGAGGCTACAAATGACCGTATCAGCTCTCTGAAAGCCCAATACAAGCGGGATGAGGCGCAAATCAAGGAGTTCAAAGCCGAGCAGGACAAAATCCGCAACAGTTTGGATGAACTTGAGGCTGAGTTAGAAATTCTCAAGGAACGTCTGGAAGAGCAGAAAGGGCTGTACGCGGAATCGCAAGAAAAGTTGAGTGCTCAGCGACGAGAGCTCCAGAAACGCTCAAAGAATGTTGAAGATACCCTCAAGGCAGTAAATGCACTTGAAGGTGATATTCAACGAAACTCTTCAAGCCGCTATACTCTCCTTCGTCGTTGCAAGCTAGAAGATATTGACCTGCCGCTTGCTGATGACTCCGCGCCTCTGGATAATTTGCCAATTGATGAGCTTGTGCAAACCGCTGACGAGGATGCTATGGATCTCGACGAGGATACAACTATGACAGGACTTGAGGCATCAGGTGTCCAGGATTACGGCATCGAAGTAGACTTTGATTCTTTGGGAGAGACATTGAAAGAGGTGTGTACAAACCGACTGTATATCTATGAAGTATTACTAATTGTTACAAAGTCCGCCGAAGACAAACTTGAGGAGGAATTGCAAGATCGTATCCGCTCACTCAACACCGAACTAGACAAGATGGCACCCAACACTCGAGCCATGGAACGGTTAGAAACCGTTGAGAACAAACTCCGCAGCTCGGAGAAGGACTTTGAGGATGCTAGGAAGCGTGCCAGAAGGGCCAAGGACGACTTTGAGGATGTCATGGCGAAGCGATCAGAATTATTCAACAAGGCATTCTCACATATTTCCGAACAAATTGGTCCTATCTACCGGGAGCTTACCAGAAGTGCCAATTATCCTTTGGGAGGTCAAGCGTGAGTTATCCCCTCTTATCCCCCTCCAGATAGGTCCCACTACCATGTGCTAATACCGGTATAGTTATCTCGATATCGAAGATTCCGATGAACCATATCTTGACGGCATCAAGTACCACGCTATGCCTCCTCTCAAACGATTCCGTGACATGGAACACTTGTCCGGGGGAGAAAAGACCATGGCCGCGCTCGCTCTTCTCTTTGCAGTGCATTCATACCAACCATCACCATTCTTCGTTCTTGATGAGGTGGACGCTGCGCTTGACAATACCAACGTCGCGCGAATCGCCAACTACATTCGCGACCACGCTGCTCCGGGTATGCAGTTTATCGTCATCAGCTTGAAGACGGGTCTATTCCAATTGAGTGAGGCCCTTGTTGGCATCTACCGAGATCAGACCGAAAACAGCAGTAACTCGCTCACTCTGGATGTAAGTGTTCTCAATCTATGCAGACTATCATGAAGCTGTTGCTAACTTTGAAACAGCTCCGCAAATATCAATAGAGAAATCGCAATGCAAGACAATCAGATATTCCTTTTCAATTCAGAGAATGGCATGGCATCGCTTGTCCAATGGCTTTCAATATCTACTTTCTTTTTTTCTTGTATCAATTCCCTCGCGTCATGTCTCAGCAGGTAATCATGGTTAGGATGGACTGGAGAGTGTACTCGCATTCGAGAGATTGTTTTCATAAGGCAGCTGTACCCTCTGTTTTTCTCATTTTTTACCCCATGTTCTACCGGCTTTCTTCGGTTTCAGCTTCGCTTCCATTTGCTGTAAAATAGTTATTTTTATGAATCGAATCAATCAGTGGCATCACCGTGCCAACAAGCGATACTCCCTCTCGTGACCCTATCCTACATGTATTCGATACTGCAAAATATTCGGGATCTAATCATTTCTCTCCTGGAGCCTCCAAGTCTCAACACGATCCATGAACCATTAAACGAGGATATACATCGAGTCACTGATCAATCTCGCTTAAGCATCCATATGTATAATCAATAATCGAACCCCAAACCTCTGCACCGAAAATAACGGAACGCCACAAACCCCATAATTCCAGTCTTTGGAATCACTCACAGTCTCCCTCAGTTCCCACCATTCTGGAGAGCCACACGGGTGAGATGCGGGAAATGTACTTCGATCTGGAAAAAATAAAAGCAAAGGAAAAGAAAAGAACATATGCAGGGTCTTTTGTTGATCATTCGTCGGGAAGACCTTCCTCCTATATACGTAACTACGTAGTACAATTCTACCTATGGAGTATAGGTAGAGGGCTAAGGGATGTTTTTAGTGTAGTTGGTTCGGTTTTTTTTTCGGTCAGCTGGTATAGGTCAACTTTCTGAAGCTGCAAGGATGGGGGCTAGTGTATGTACTTCGGGAGTGCACGTACAATGTTTTGTAGTACGTAGTTAGGTGGTAGTTTTGAAGATATTGGATTAAGTTCTATCCTTAGACAGTTCATTGCTATCGTATGGAGGCAGTGAAAAGGAGAAAATTGGCAGTATCGTCTGTCTATCTACCGGTACCTAGGTAGTGTGGATATCGATGCCCTTGTTTTACATATCTCACAGCCATGAATCCAGATGTTCATTCCAAAGTTTGTGGCTGAAGTCGTTTGTTTAGTGGGAGAAAGCATCTAGAAGGATCAAGCGCAAATGTGACAGGTATCAAACCACCCCCATAAGAGAGAATCGCCACATATCCGTGTTTTCCTCTAGCTTTGGTTTTGAATATCACACCCCTTGCGATAGGATCAGGGGGAAGCCGTCTGTGTACACAGTTAGGTTTCTCTCTACGGAATATCATGGTGGATAATAGGGACTTTTTCTAGATTGTTCTTGTCGACCTCGATTCAAAACCGAAACTGCGCAATTGCCGGATTGGGGATTTTTTAGGCGAAGATTGGTAATAATAGAAGCCACAATGATGATTTATCATAAATCATGCATGTTTTGATATCAATGATGCCGCTTCATTACCAACATGGTCAAGTCCTAAGACTGGAGCATAGTCAATTAGAATCTCAGTCTAGAGTAAGCGGGCCTACAAGCATAGAAATCGAGGCATAGGAATGCATGTTGTCAAATCCGGACAAGTCTCCACAACAAAGTAAGAGAACACAAATAAATTCACTAAAAAAATACTAGTAAGTATATGCGTTGGCACAATGGAGAGCCGTTGGCGCCAACACAATTGTCTTAGGGTTTCCGGAACTGCCCTAAAACGGTCCCTAGGATGTTTGCCGTAGAGTGAGGTAACTTCTCCACAAATCCTGAAATTGTTACGATGGTTGAACAAGTCAATGGTTCTACGAGGTATGTAGGTGTCATATAATGAATCACGAAATCTCGATGTTAGGGCGGACCATGAAAGAGATCTGCCTACTCATCAGAGGTATTCCTGTCTAGTGTCTGTGTTGGGCATCTACGCCTGGATCCAGAGGGAATCGCAAAACTAGACGGAGAACAAAGGAATGAAGAAACGCCAGCGCTAAGGCAGGGTAACGATCATATCCAAGATTTTGAGTAGTACGTACCAAGATCTTTCGTTCCGAATTTCCAGGATTCTTAGTGCTTTCTCGTCTAACAGTAGAAAGAAATAATCGAGGGAAAGTTCCACCGGATCTACCTGTTGAACGACATCCGTCGTTCTCTAGTTCAGAAGCGTTGAGACGCGAGCGAAGAGGGGGTCATCCAGGTATACAACTGCAGAAATTGGCTTGTTAATAGGAAATCAGGTCGAGGTCCGAGTGTTGCTTCTACCGAAATATCGAGTCTGGATACAGTTGTTACTGACTGCTACTGCTGGAATGATCCATGAGTTGTGTGCCGGTGTGTAACTACCAGCAAAAGTATACATGACGCTTAATGGTGCTGCACCAGAATTCCTTCCACTTGTTGCTGCGGTCGATTTCGAAATGATCAGGGTCTACGTAGTATATTGTTTTTAGAGGATGATTTCCCCAGATATCAGTGCTTCAACTGGTTTTGATGATAGTCATTGGATACCACAATACCTATATGCGTAGATAGCCAGGTACATCCATGGATATATCCTGAGTTGTTGACAGCACTGCGACACGACCGAACGCTACAGATCCGGCAAATCTTTTTTTAAGGTCTGCTTGATATATACTCTATACAATGGACTACATACATTGTTCCTCTCAACCTATTGATCATCCCACTACTGATGTACCCAATAGAATAAACTCATGACTGGACGGATAAATTACCCGTAGAGCTGTAGTACAGATCCAATCAAAGGGGACAAGTCACAGCAAAGAACAACCCACTTAGGGCAAAGATGGGCCTACAGCAGAAAAAAACCAATGATTACGCTGTACACTAATGTACATACTCCGTTGTCAAAATGCATGAGCTTAGATACTACGTAGGATGTAGTACATACTATTTGTCTATTTTTCTGTGGCTAAGGGACGGACAGCGTGACAGCGTACGAAGTGTCCAATGAGGGTGATCATGGAGATTTTTAGATGTGATATGTCAACTGACTCAGGTTAACATGGAGCTCAGAGTCGGTTGTGTGCAATTAGATAAAAGTAATTTGTGAACCTGAATCTTTAGTTCTCTATGAGGCTATGGAGTTGAGTGTAGATGTCTTTGAAAAGTAATGATGTTTATTTTTTTCGGCATTGAAAATTTCTCCATGGTCGTACGGTAGCAGCAGATCATGCCCTAATTGCATAGATTTGTTGTAAACGTTACTTGATATCATGTCTAAAAGAATACAACTCATACATCCTTTCAGCTCTCTCACAAATCGTTCATGGAAGCACTGTATCACGATGAATTCTCTCATACCACCACCTACAGCACACAATCTAGACCCGCATCAATTGATAGATAGCCCAAATAGGAAATAAATAGTTACCCTCCGAATTTCCTATTTCGGACAACCCTGCAGACATCGTCAAGGCGAAAGAGCCAAAAAGCGTAAAATTGACAATCGGCCACCCAAAAGAATATCGTGTCCTTATAATCTAGAATCACGAAGGCTCTCGATGATGACTAACGAGTAACTGTACGTAGCCAAAGATAACTACCGCCTCGGAAATAAGATATATACAAGCTAATCTTCGCTTAGACCTTAGTCACACTCGTAGTTAAAAGTATCCGAGTAATTAGTGATTCTTGGCCTTGCTGTTTGCAAAAGAAAAAAAAAGTCGAAGTTTTAATGGAACGAGTTTCAACTTTCAAGTAAGTCGTTACGAACACCAACACCCTCAAAATCAGTACAACGCTGTCTGTTTGGTTGATTCAGTGATCCTTGATCCTGACTAGTACTTGGTTGAATGCGCGAGACACCCCTTCTGGGCTCGTTTAATTGGTCGCTATCGTTGCTTTTTTTATTTGCATTTTTTTTCTCTTTTTTTCATGCATATCGTTTGCTCACGCAGGCCGATGTCGTCTAGGCCTCTCCTTTCCTTTTTCTATTCGGGCAATGAGAGTATTTGTACAAGAGAAAAACTGCTTGCTTTTGGCTCGCGGGCCTCTTGCTTAATTGAAATTTACATAAGTTACCCCTCTTGCCCTAACCAATTAGTCGACTTACTATTTCTCGGACTTCGTCTACGGTCTATCTGCTAGGTTAATAACCCCTCGCGGATTTGTGCGACCTGTCAATGCCTGTGAAACCCTGTTCTATATGTCTGTACCTATGTACAGCAACTACATAGTTGCCAGCCGCAGTCATTCCAACCGTCCCGCGAACTCGACAATTTTTTCTTTTCTCTTTCCCGGTTTGTGTCACTTGTCACGGCATATTTCAACTTGAACTGGCCGCGCTGGATGGCTGATGCATTGCGTACTTAATTCTTATGCACACGGTGAACTGTCAATTCGATGTCAAACGGAAGTGCATGCATTGCATGTGTGTTGTACAGTACGTACATCTTCTGCTTGTTGTTGGGCTTTTTAATGGCTTGTTGTTGGCTGTTGGTGGCTGTTAATGGTTGTTTCGGTGGCATGCACCCGACTCGATTCTTGAAGAACAAGGACTATAATCTAGATTACTTCTGAAACTGCAAGATGAGATGAGATGTGATGTGATCTGGGGAGATGCATGATGTCGTTTGCATACCTACTCGCTAGGGTCAACAGTGCGAAAAGAAGTTGCGGTGGACAAAACCACCCCCAGAATCTCGTTCATGAATGTTAAGTCAAGCAACTACCACAAAACACGTGTGGTATGGTCGTCATGTCGGCGGATGCTGGCATACCTATGGTATTGTAAATTGGCCGTGCTACAAACGCATCGTAGATTTGATTTGGGAATGGATGTCTACTCAACTATCGTCTAGATTCAAGTAGGTGTCTAGTTTAAGCAATAGTATACAACAAGACGACAATTTAGGTGGATGGGCCTATCTAGCACTAAACTCCTCCTCATTTGGAGAATTAGTCTGAAACCTTGGGGCCAAGTTCATATTCGTTTCCGAATTCGTACACGCGATCAGATCGCAAGACAGAGCCTATAGTTGACCAAACAGACAAGGATTGTACTTTGAACCACGCTCACCGAGCCCCTCCTGAATATTTGTCCTACTGACCGCTTCGTATCGTATTTTTCTCTTCAGGATTACATTTACTCTCTACCTACGTAGGTAATATATAGGTTCGTAATGTTCCGAGCCGAAAGAAAATCCAAGAATGATTGACAATGACCATCTTCTTACCTTTCTAAGTCAGAGCATCATATATAGGTACAAATTGTACACACATATCGACACTTCGTTGCCACCAATGCTCGACCCATATAGGTAGTCCCACCTCTGTCCTTTTCTTTCGCCTTGCATAAATAGATCGGATGGCATACGTAGGTAGTAGTATCAAGACCTCAAACGTCGTATGCTTACTATCTGTTTGTTTGCTTGTCAATGCCCGTAACAGTACATGCGCATATTCAAACGATTCCCCGAACTGCTTTCGATTCGTTTCTCAACCCCTTTCAACAGGCGAATTCTATTCTGTGCCGAAAGATCCGAAAACTTAGCCAACTCTAAAGAAACATAGAGAAGATATGGATCCTCATGTATGAATATCCAAGATCCAAGATCTACTCAAGCAAACGGGGTTTCTTTTCCAGCGTCTCGGATTCGCTCTGACCAAATGCAACTTTGATTACATACCTTTCTAGTCTCTGGTCACGTAGGTTCGGTTCAAGTCTAGATGGCTGCCTCTTGCGGCATAGCCCTAGGTACGCTCTAGACGCATGGCTAGAGCGCCCACACAGATAGCTGCCCTCGAAGATCCAAGGCAGCCGCTTCCGTGACCTTACTAGTCAGTCTTACCCCTACCGCACAGTATGCACAGTCTAATATGGACAGGGTGGAGTCCGTGGACCGCACGGCGTACGGACTATCATGCAGGGAAATGGGGTGGGTGCGGGCTCATCCGTAGCTCTTGTCAATCCTTCTAGACGCTAGACAGGGTCTGGCCCGTTCACACTTTCGTACAGTAGTCACATGGGGAACTGCTATAAACATTTCCGGCGTCTTTAGCTTGATTTTCTCGATCAATTCCGCGATTTCCGGATGTAGATAAAGATGCTGCTTGCCCGACTAGTAAACGACGAACGGTCATTCTTCACGACTTCTCGTGTTTTTTGCTTGGTTTTAACCCGGTCTTGGACAAACATCAGCCAGTACCGACAGGTCGTTTGTAGAGATCCGGATTAGCTAGTAGTGGCATGATATATTTTCTTTTTCCTATCGCTGCGCATTGTTGTTTAGATAGTATAGACTGGATCGGCGCGGCGACAGATAGAGATCCACAGCGTCCGCATATTCAACATCCTCAAAGGGGCAACCAACGGTTCCTAAAATCCCCAGTAAGTAAACAATAAGATGTAGAAAGGCTCGATCCATGATTTTTTAGAGTTTGCATGGACACTCATGGCGCGCCTCCTTGCTGGTGAGACGGGACAAGAGTATGGAGTCCAAACGTCTAGCCAGGCTGCCGGATCGGTTGTTACCTTCCCCCGGTGCTTGGACTCCAGGCTAAACCTGTCACGTACCGGTATAGAAATCAACAGCGTAGACACTTTGTCTGACGTTCAATAGAATTGGCTATCGGCCTAGGTCGTAGTGCGTCGATCGCAAAGCATCTTACCTAGTCTGATCTAAGTAGCCTATCCTGGTATATACTATCTTTTTCATCACTTGCCTCAACAAATAGAGTGGACATTTAATATCAAGGTCCTCCCTATAAATCGTTGTCTGTTGTCAATCTCCAAATTCATCCACTGAGTAAATGAGTTACACTTGCAACATACCTTCATATCATTTATCATATCCTGTATACCCTCCATCGTCACCCAGTCTCTAACCTCTGTCATTGATTGGCTACCATCCCATTCAGAGAACGGTATTTCTTTTGAACTTGTCCGGATACTTGTATTGTCGACGAGATTGTGTGACCTTGACGACAAGCGGAATGGACGAGTCTCATAGCTTGAGCACAGAACAAAACTGCACATTGATTCCATACAACAACGTATCGTCTCAGCAGCAGGCAGCCGTGGTACGTTTCTCGTCCTGAAACTTGCGTTGACGCTGGCTAATCAAATTGTGGTGAGCAGAACGGCCACTCAAACACACTAGGGGTAGTTGGCGTCCATTACCCACACTTCGCCATGATCTACAGCAACCAAGACGGCCAAATTGCTTTTGAGAGCTCATCGTCGATTGCAGACCCAGGCAGAGTGATATTTACTCCGGATATACAAGAAAGATTTGCAGAGTTAGTGTCTCCACGGTCTTCGACACTTGCAAGCTTACCTGGTCAGTAGTAATGTCAGCGAAACATGGCGGACCTCCACTTACATAGGGGCAGTGACAACTGGGCCGATGCGCTCTGAACGCGGTAGAGGGGTGTATACACATATTCCCGGACGGCCACGACAAAAAGGAAGTTGGAGTCCTCTGAGCGGGAGTCCCGGCCCTCTGATTCCATGCGATTGGCAACTCGACCAAAGTAGACGGCACAGACGAAACGGAAGACGCCGAGACCTCAGAATGCCAGGTTCGATGACTCCTGATTTTGGCTACGACACTATGAGTCTAGCGTCCTCTTCAGCATGCGTTATTCGAGTTGACGATGAAACCCGCTTGAAGAAGTACTATGAAAAGGCATTCGACTCATTTCAACAACTGAACTGCAGGGTCATTGCCAAAGCATTTATTAAGCTTGTTGAGCCGCGCAAACAGGTCAACTATCCATACAATGGGCGACGGGCGTCTTCCAGCCCTGGCGGCGAGAGGCGCGCTGATCCGGAAATGACCAAACCACCTTGGTGGCCTGCCGGTGTCACACACAAAGAGCCAGACCATCTCCTCAAGCCAGGTATGCTAATTGTACTCGAGCATCAAATACAAGACAGTGTGCTGACAATGAGCTAGAGCGTATACAACTCCTCATTCACATTCTTCGAGAGCTCGGCGAAAGCCATGATGTCACAGCAGAGAAACTTCGCGATGCGGGTCAAGATGTGCGTCGGTCTATCAGTCCTCCTGAAAGGCTTCAAATTCTCGATGAGGTATACAGCGTCCGACACATGGAAGAGCGGTACCTACGGGGTGAAATATGTGAGTTTTTGTCAATCCACCAGTCAATGCTGCCATGACTGACTGTTTCGCAGCTGGCGATGTCTTGATTCCAATCTCTCAAGTCAATCTAGTTGGACCTGAATTCGAATCCACCGATAGCTCCAGCACAGCAGACTCAAACGTTCGAAATAGCGAGGGTGGTGGTTCTTCTTCATGGGGGATGGAGTCTGTGCGAAGTCAAGATGCAGGGTCGGACGGCAGGAGCGACGGGACAACGACAGCGGATCCTCAGGCAGTCAGTTACGATCACCTGATGCCGGAGCGCTCGCAATCGTACAGCTTGTCTTATTCAAATACTCCGTCTCTTCCCGGAGCTCCCTCATCAACTCGCGCCAGCTCCTTTGACAGCAGCATCCAGTACAGTCCGCGAGATTACAACAGCAGTACCGCGTCCAGCGTCATGTCCCAGGAGGCGTCTCCCCATTCTATCGATCTGTCCCCCCAGAACCAACGCCCGTCTTTTTCAACCTACCTCAATCAACCCCTGCTTCCATCCGTGCCCGTCACAACCACCGTCTTGTGGAATCCAACACTGCAAGCGTCGGCGCCTTCTTACCAGCCCCCATACTGATGGACCTTGTCCGATACGATCGTACAGTCTACAAAAGTGCTTAGAAGCTATTTCTCATTCTCGTCTACACCCCACGGGAGACTCCATTTATCCCTCTAATGTTAACTCATCTTGTGCCTTGGCTGCATTTCAATGGATATATAGATTTCGGCATTTTAGCGACTCACCATACGTGCGGTAATTATCTATTTTCGGGTGTATTTCTTCATTGGTTACTTTGTGCGCAAAAGCGTTTGATTGAGATTCCCTTCTGGTTTACAGTTGGCGGTTTGATAAAAGTGCTTGTGTTTGCAGGCGAATAGGGGAAGTGTAGCCTTGATCCCAGAGATGCAGATAAGACTGAAAAGAACTCATCAATTTGGTTATAGAATACAATAGACCTGCTAGCTCGGTTATTGATCATATTGTTCCTGTAATGCGTAGTGTGTAGTACGTACAATCAAGGTTGAGGGAGTTCAAGAAACGCGTCATAAGCTGCCTCAGGCTGCAAGGCACACATCAAATGCCCGCTAACCGAATCAAGATTATAAGCGGGGCTTAACCGGCCAGACAGCCAATCAGCGACGCGAAATCAGGCACGAGAAAAGAGCTGGTATGTCATTGCTGAACAACATGGAGACATTCTCCATCCCAACACAATCTCGACTCTGCCTAAACCATCACGTCTTCTTTTCTTGAGGCTGTTCGGCACACGAAAACGGCCGGTCAACATCTACCAAGGGTCACTTGACCTTCCTGGCCTCGTGGCTTCTTATCCGTTGGTTAGTAACTGCCTTATCTCTGTCTTCAGTACAAATTCACCGCTCGACCCCGAGTCCACGACTTGCGCGTTTCTCTTTCTTTTGAGTCGAGGTATAAGGTGCACCTGCATTGCGCGGATCATTTTCTGCAGGTTGACAGCTCCGGAGATATCCTTGTTACTCATTTGGAAGGACACACGCGAGTCATCGGAAAGTTCGCGATATCACGAGACCATGCTGACCTTGAGCCGCTTTACCAGCCGTCCCTATATAATCCACGCACGGAGCACTCACACACTATTAGATTTTCAACAAAAGGAGGGCGCGATGACCGATCCAAATTCGCTCTCCCGGAGCAAGTCCGCCCCAACTTTACCTGAAGTCGCCATGGCTTCGACTGCTCCGCTCTCTCCAGATCTCGCTGCTACCGACGCAGATGGGCTTTCATCAGTGCCTCCCGATGGTTCGATTTCGCCTACATCTACCCCCGGAAGACTGTCTAGAAACCCGTCATTCTCAAACAGCAGCTCATACCAGGAGGATTGGGACACGTTCCCGCCGTTGGATAAGCTGAGCCTTTCCGAACTGTTCGATACATTTTCGTTGTCACAGAAGTTGGAGAAATGGAACCAGGCGCTGAATATGCAGCGAGATCGCGTGCGTCGGCAGCGTGAAAAGCTCAAGTCTGTCTCTGGCCTTGCCAAGGATCGCGTTGTGGATGAATGGAGGAAACGGATACCAACTGCTGATGAGCAGTTGGATAAGTACAAAGTTCGTATGCGGGATTCGGTCGACCGGTTGACGAAGCAATGGAACAAGGTAGCAACAGTCACCTTGCGGGAGAAAATATCCTTTATCGCTGGTGTTATGAACATCTTCATCAGTGGATACCTTATGGGAGCTGCGCCGGAGAAATTCTATTGGTGGTACACTGCTCAGCTTGCCTATTTCATGCCTATTCGTCTGTACACCTACCACAAGCGAGGTTACCACTACTTCTTGGCCGATTTATGTTACTTTGTCAATTTCCTTTCCATGTTGAGCATCTGGGTCTTCCCGAAGTCCAAGCGGCTTCTGATTGGAACGTACTGCCTCGCCTACGGAAACAATGCGGTCGCTATCGCTATGTGGCGCAACTCTTTGGTGTTTCACAGTATGGATAAAGTCGTCAGGTAAGATCTATTTCTCACTGCTGGGGTTCATTCGCTAATTCTATTTCAAGTGTCTTCATCCATATCATGCCACCAGCCGCTTTCCATTGTATCGTGCATTTGACACCTCCTGAGATTCTCAAGGAGAGGTTTCCGGCCGTATGGGATATCAAGTTCAGTCAGCCTGGCGCCCCCGAACATTTCACTCTGTTGGCAATGATGCTTTGGGCTTCTTTCCCATATGCAATCTGGCAATTATCCTATCACCGCTGGATCACCGTTCGCCGTGCAGACAAGATCGCCGCTGGACGACCAACCAGTTTCACTTGGCTTCGACGTTCTTATGCCAAGACCTGGATCGGTAAATTCGTTCTCAGTCTTCCCAACATCCTTCAAGAGCCGGCATTCATGATGATCCAATACGTCTACGCGCTTTTAACCATGATTCCCTGCCCTCTATGGTTTTGGTACCGATGGGCTAGTTCTGTTTTCATGCTCGGCGTTTTCATCTGGAGTATTCACAACGGCGCAACTTATTACATTGATGTCTTTGGAAAACGATTCCAGAAAGAATTGGAACAGTTGAAGAAAGATGTTGCCAAATGGCAAGCCAGTCCGGATTATGCCACAAGTCCACTTCTTACACCTGGTCTCGCTACCGAACCAGGCTCCCGGTTACTTAATGACTTGGCTACGACACCTGGCGAGGAATTGGATAAGTCTAGCCTCGAGCGTATTCCGACTCTTGATGCCCTTTCCGAGACTACTGGTGCACAACGTGCACCGGATGCTGCATCCGCGTTGCGAGACCGAACGGCTGCTTGATTTCTCGTACTCTCATGTGATGAGATGAGATGTATACACTTACCCTATAATAACCCTGTGATCGACTACTCTTACATTCATTACAAGCTTGTCTCTGAATATATGGCTTCCACATGCACACAGCCCCTATCGCGTTATGAACTTATGAATTTGTTGATGATACCACCTATGCAAGGCTCAGTTGTTGATACCTTTTGACGCGCCATCCATTTGCTCTCCATCGTTATTAATTTGCCCATTTATGTGCGTTACGGTCGTTTATACCCCTCTTTTTGGTTTCGGTGTCGTGCCTAGAAGACATAACTGTATATCAGAATACGAGAATATGTTAATTTCGTCTCATTTGGAATACTCGATTGACTTAACTATGTGGAAAGAGTGAACCGGATACTTGCACCCAATCAAATGTAGCCATTAACTCCGAGATCTCAGCTGAAATTATTGCCGAAGCCGGAATGTCACGTGCCCGCAAATATATGGCTCCGGACTCCGGAGTTGTAAATGTAAAGTCATTCCGACAACCAACGTTGACATTATTCAGCCAACATCAACAATCGTTTTGTTACCGGATATTCATCAAGGAAATACATTCATTTGCGGACTTGGACGAAGTGCGCCTCTGTTCGAAATAGCTGTTCGCTGTCGGAATTCTTTCTGCTCGCAAGTGCGAGCCCGTTTCGGCTGAATTTATTTCTTTCCTAAAGCTTCGTCATCATGAGGACCGCAAGGCTCTCCAATTCGGTCTCTGCGAGGCGTGTATATGGGATCAGTACGTTAATACTTTGCTTAGAGTCTACGTCGATGATATACAAAATGCTAATTCAGGCTCTCAGCACCGGGAAATTTTCCCAGTATCCTCGCAGCACGATCTCTCGCACAAGCCCAACGCAACCGTCGAGCATTTCCCACACACTTGAATGCATTGGCGGTCTTGATCCCCAATCAACGCACATATGCGACCGAGACTTCCACATCCTCAAGCCACAGCTCCGCAGGAACGCCATTACCTCCTCCAGGCTTCGATGCCAACCAAGCTAGGCAGCCACTCTCTTCATCGACTTCAGAATCGCGGAAGGCAGCGGATCAAGTAGCAGTGAGCAAGAATGCTACTGGAAATACGGCGACAACATCGGGGGAATCCCAACCGAAAGCTACATCCCCCGAGACTGTTGTCACTGACAGTAAGAAGTTGACGGTGGAGCCGGAGAAGCGAGCCGTGGAGAAAAAGGAGGAAAAGAAGATGACTCTTGGACAAAAGATTAAGCATGAAATTCAGCATTATTGGGATGGAACGAAGTTGCTCGCGACCGAAGTACGGATTAGTACTAAGTTGGCTATGAAGATGGCTGCGGGTTATGAGTTGAGTCGTCGTGAGAACAGACAGGTATGCCCCTTTCTTTCTTTTTCTGGAATGGCGGTACTGATGAGGTTTCTAGTTACAACGTACAGTTAAGGATTTGGCACGTTTGGTACCATTCTCCGTGTTTGTGATTGTTCCCTTTGCCGAGTTGTTACTCCCCATTGCTCTACGCATTTTCCCCAACATGCTACCCAGCACCTACGAAGGACAGAAATCGCGAGACAAGAAGGCCGAAACTCTTCGGGGTACTCGAAAGGAGGTTTCCGCGTTCTTGAAAGACACTTTGAAGGAGACTGGTCTACCATTGAGCGCCGAAACTGCCAGGAAGGAAGAATTCACTGAGTTTTTCCAGAAACTCCGCTCAACAGGTGAATCACCCTCCGATGCGGATGTTATCAAGGTCATCAAAATTTTCAAGGATGACTTGACGTTGGATAACTTGTCTCGACCGCAATTGGTCGGTATGTGCAAATATATGAATTTGAACACATTCGGTACGGATGCTATGTTGCGATACAACATTCGTCACCGTATGCGCCAGATTAAGCGAGATGACCGAGCAATCTCCTACGAGGGCGTGGACTCTCTCTCTGTGCCCGAGTTGCAGATCGCTTGCGCATCGCGCGGTCTCCGTACCCACGGTGTATCCCCCGGGCGTCTCCGAGATGATCTCTCCATGTGGCTAGACCTCCGTCTCAAGCAAGGCGTCCCCTCAACCATGCTTGTCTTGAGTAACGCATACCAATATGCCACCCAATCCAAGGACCCAGAACTATCTTCTCAAATCGATGCCCTCCGCTCTGTGCTGTCCAGTATCCCCGAAGAACTCTTCCACGAGATTGAGCTCGAGGTCCACAACGCCGAAGGCGCAGCTACCAACCGACAACGTCTCGAAGTCATCAAGGAGCAACAGGAATTGATTGAAGAAGAAAACACTCAAAACACAGAGCAAGAAGGTAAAGGTGTCGCGGCACCAAAGGATACGGAGAATATAGATGATAAGGAAGACCACCCCAAGATCGAGGCGTCCGATGCGACTGCGCAGCAGGCTGCTGAGGCTAATGAAGCTGAAGCTGACCAGGTGAGCGCTGAAAGACAGGATGCTAAGGCAGATAAGGAGGATGCTGCCAAGCCCGAGAAGAAGGATTAAATAAGCCCGTCTTGTATAACAAAATCCCCGATTTCATATTTTACCTTCGCAACACACATATTTCCTCTCCTGTCCACCACCACACCCAAATTACGAAAATTTCTAATATAGACTGTTCCCTCGTCATACGCATGCTTGTACATTCATTTTCCCCATCACTTGTCTTTACTACTTTTATATAAACTTTCTTTGATCGTCGGGGGTTGGATAGGATCACTGGTTGGTATAGATGAGTCTTGATGGACTCGTGTTTAGTGGGCGTACCTGGGAAAGATGAGTGTATGGTGATCTTGGTGATAGAGACTCTACTTTTGCTTTATCTATATATTGAGAGAAAATATGCATTATGCTACCTATGTGTTATCCCTTGCCTCAAAGAATTGATTGTGTGGATACTTCTACGAGTACGAAGGAACAAAGAGATCAATGTGATTCTTCGAGAGATCTTATTCTCATACATTAATATAGCAACATTATGTAAATATCGGTCTAGTAAGGGCAAGATGACAGCACTATGATATGATGGTGGGCTAGAACGTATCGAAAGAAAATAAGTTAGTACAGTCTTGGAATATTTGCACCTAGGTGCCATTGACCGTAAGATATCCGCATTAAGAGGACTATACGTACATATGTATCCAGGTAACATCTCCATCATATGATAATAATCAAGGTTACCTAGGTAGTTAATATCCATGGATCCCAATATATTAATCGTACTATACATTGTTATATTGTTATCTGTAATTACAACCAGTCATAACCCATAAGACATACTAACGCTCCTAGATATACACAACGCTCAAGTCCCATAGCCAACGCCAATCTTATACATGCATAGACATACTAGGGCATAGGCTCAAATACTCATGTACCTAGGTACCAGGTCTACCTATGTATCCCCGTAGATTTATACGTGAGCGCGCATCAATATCAACTACCTAGGTAGATTTGGGGGATGGAGTGGGATTTACTCACTACCTAAGTCCAACTCCAATGTTGGAAGGCCTCCTTCCAAGATTTCAATGTTTACAGAGGGTCCCAAGGTTGGCACGTAAAGAATATTACATAGATATACTTGAATGCCAGGTTAACGCGGCAGGCCTTAAACCCTTAGGTAGTGCTATTATCTTCCAAGGTTGTACCTAGGTAATACCTAGTTATGACCAAATCTTGTCATATCACTGAGCTATATCCAAGGTATATCGCATCACGACATTTGAACGTTCTGTCCCGTCACTGTGCTATGACAGTGCTACTAGGTACAGAACTAATTTTTTCGATCATCGGGGCATCACTATCTAGATAACTAGGTGAGAACCCGTCATCACGCTCTTACAACAACCCACTGTAATCAGCTATAATGTTCTATCAGCAGTTGAGTTGATCTAGGCGTTGACGATCTGCTAAAAACTAGCTGCTATATTCTCTACCCACTCCAGGTAACCTCCACGACTGCAAGTGTAGACTGCGGTCGCTGATGGATCATAGTCAACTGAAATCTCTCATCTGCCCATTTCAATAGCGCGGACCAGTCCTTAGCGGTGCGTTCTCTGGAATTCAGCAAACCCAGCATATACATGTCGTTGTCACTGTTCCCAACAGTCAGAAATCGACCTTTTTTTTTTGAGGATGAATGGCATCCTTACCGCGCTTCTCGCTCTACTAAGTAATGTGCCTCCTGCCATCCTGGCATTACGCGGTCATTGGTCACCACCTTGGCATCGTGCTTCAAAGCAGGGATTAGCCCTTGAAGGATTTTGATCGCGTATTTATCAGACCAGTCGTGACGTATCATTCGCAACAAGTACACATCAACTCCCTGGACGGGCTTTTCTTTGAAGAAATCGTGTGCTTGGAACGTGATACGAGACTTGTATGCATCTGGGAGAGATGCTTGTCCTTGTGAGATAACGTCCGGATAGTCTTGCACAATGCACTTGACGTGCGGGCTGTGGTCGAGTAGTGCCTGAGAGACATGGCCAACGCCGCCTCCGACATCGACGACTGTGAGCTGCTGCTCATTAGGGCCCCAGGGGAAGGCCTCGATCAGGTAATGATGAGAGAACCCGGGAAGTGTTGACTGCCACCTCATTGCTTCCGCGAATGTAGTGGCTCTCTCCGGCATGCCCGCAAGTGCTTGGAAGAGCGGTAAATGTGTGTTATTTCGCATACTCCATCCCTTTTACATAAAGTTAGTGTGGTGAAGAGGTATAGTATTGAGGGTAAGTACTATGACTCACGCAACATTCGGGCTCTTCAGAAAACGAGTGCTCCTTCAACATGGTTGCCATCTAGAATTGGACATATTAGGGCATTCGGATTGATAGGGACGTCGAGTATCTCACCTGACATGTCCCTGCAAGTGTCTCCTCACGACCAATTAGAATCCATTGCGGCATTCCATTGTTTTCACTGAGCGTTCGGGAGGCTGCTGTGTGCACCAAATAGTCTGGAGAAGATTCGTGGTATATATGGTACGTAGCACTATGTGACAGGAGATGCCTGACAAGGCTTTCGGATAGCTGCAGTTTGCTAGCGAGATTTGGAAGTGGTTCCCTCGGGTGGAAAGTTCTCTGCAATCCCTAGACGGATGATAGGGTGTACATTGAGGATAGGGTTACGCTTATTGTGGTAACAAATTAACTTTACCCCTCCATTGAAGAGTGCTCGCCTTAGAATTGAGGGACTTACCAATTGTGCTGTCAATTGAAGAACCGGCTCGGTGAGTAGAGAGTGAAGTTCATCCACCATGTAAAGAAGCTCCTGCTTTGAGCGCAGTGCTGGTGCGTCTGGGGCATCACTGTATAGCGGTGCAGGAAGACCCTGCCCAAAGGATGGCTCAGGAAAGTTCGCCTGCTCAAGTTCATCACTGAGACGTTTGGCTGCCTCTGAGATACGAGCGGCGCGCTCTTTGAGCGTCATGATGGGCATTTCGAATTAGTTGGAATAGGCTTCGTGATGGACTAAATAGTGACAAGACTTGATGGAGGTGTCATAGAGGATGTTGTGGTAGATATCAACGTTGAAGTATGACAACAGCATAAGTAATGCACCCAAAGCGCAAAGAAGCGCGCTCGCGCATCAATGACAACGAGTCAGATGCCTTCCCAGTCTGGAAACCGTGTAACGTAGAGGGTCACACAAGCGGGGAATTTGAAGTGTTCCTATAGTCTTATTGGGGCACATATAGAAAGGCTGAAGGGCGTCTCCATACATGGGCTGGTTTATCTAAAGGTTGGTCAAGTTTCCAATGTACGGAGCATGCATATCATGGAATTGGCTCAGCGTCTACTATGGGTGCCGGATCTGGATCAATGTTTCCGTGAATGTAATTATATATCTAGGTATACAACAAAATTTTGGGAGAGAGACCGAAAATTTGGAATATCTTTGAGATGCAAAATGCGACTCGAAGCCAGACGGTCTGCCGGGTCAGTGATCATAGATGAGCAAGGCAGTGTAGTATAATATAGCATCTCTCAGACTGTACTTATTTGTCTGAGTTTATTTCAGAAGGTCTGCCAATATGAGGAATTGAATCGCCCCTGATGTGGAACGTGCAAAGATAATTAGCCCTAAAAGCCCCAAAACGGTAATTCCTAAGAAAGAGGGGACAATACAGTTTTGGAGGCTCTTAATGTTTTCAATATTCCCGACACCAATCTTTTACAAATTTCGACATCGTAGAAACGAAACATATCAATGCTGAAGTTTGTCTTGTTATTTGCAAGTTTTTGTGGGCAATTTCTTTCCTTAGATTTACCCGAACTCGGCCTCGATGCAAGAAATTGAATCCGTCAATCTTGGGACGACTGTTCTTGATGAGATTCACATTCCAGGTCAGAGACCACTACTCAATGTGTTAGGAGGATCTGGGATATACGGTGAGTAGAGATAATCCATGGTAAAATTGAAACAGATTACTGATACACTCGCGTTGAAGCATCTCTTGGAGCTCGATTGTTTCTTCCCGCATCCCAGGCTCGATCATTAGGATGGATGATCCAGATCGGAAATGACTTTCCATCTGATATCGAAGGTTACATGACGGGGTTTGAGACGACTCTGGTCATTGATCGGAAGCTAGATCAGCAAACAACGCGAAGCCTCTTAGAGTAATAGGACAGCGTATTTGGGAGTATAGTAGCTTCTGTCCAACGTACCTTGGGTGGGTGCTGACATGATAATTCCAGAGAAAACATTTCGATACATCACGTCTACTCTACGAATCCTAACCGAGCAGTTGAATAAGCAAGCACTAATTACTGCAGGATCTTTCCACTTATTTGAATGGCCACAGCAGCTCGAAGACCGTATGTCAGACTTGCTTGCCTTAAGGAGACACAACGGTCTCATCAATCAACGTCCATTTACTACATGGGAACCTGCGCCACTCTCATGTGAAAATGAAAATCTTTCTTTGTTTTTCTCGTCCATGAAACTAGTGGACGTTTTTCTCTCCAGATCATCTAGAACTTTTCCGTATATTTGGGGAGCGACCTTCAACCCCGTTCAACAGGATCCAAGTTGAAGATCTTGCAAAAAGGTTTTTGGACTCGGGGATTGGCCCAGAACAAACTGGTAGCATCATCGTCAGAGTTGGTGAGCATGGTTCCATGGTCCTGGCTCCTGATGGCGTTCCTCGTTGGATCCTGCCTTATTACTAAGACTCTTCGAAAGTTGTTGATGCGACTGGTGCGGGGAATGCCTTTCTTGGTGCCTGTGCTATAGGATATTTGAAGACTAGAGACTCGTACCAGGCGGCCTTCTACGGGTCTGTCGCGGCGTCGTTTGCATTGGAGCAGATAGGTATTCCATGCAGAACTGCCTTGAGTGGACAAGAACTATGGAATGGTGTGGATGTTAGCGAGAGGTTAAAGTCATACATGGCTCGCATTATCCCTGGTACCAGTGACTAAAATCAAATCTAGTTCTATTCAGATTGCCTGCACATCCACGCTTCGGTAAGGACTTTCTAATAACTTGACATCCTCATCACTCAGATCAACCACCAGAGCTTCACCAGCCTTCTCAATCCTCTCCAAACTATTTAATCCAACAATAGGACATGCACCTTTTTTCAACAACCAAGCCATAGCAACCGCACTCATACTACTATCCTTTTCTCGGGCTATTTGTTCCAGATTCTTCACAATTTGCTCATTCTGATGCTCACTGCTGAACCACTTGGATGTCTTAACATCTTGTTTGGAGCGCTCCGTCTGCATATCCCACGGCCTCGCCAATAACCCTCTTGCAAGCGGGCTCCACGGGATAATCCCTATTCCCTCAACCTCGCAAAAAGGGTTGACATCACGCTCTTCTTCTCTATACATCAGATTGTATAGATTCTGCATACTTGTAAATCCAGTCCAACCATTCATTTTCGCTGTATAGTGCAATTTTGCAAGTTGCCAGCAATGCATGCTCGATGCTCCTATATAATGCACTTTGCCCATTTCCACCAGATCATGAAGCGCCTTCATGAGTTCTTCCGGATTGTCTCTTACAGTCTCATCAACACGATGTAACTGCAGAACATCAATATACGTCGTATTCAACCTCCGCAAAGAACCCTCAACCGCTTCAAAAATGTGTTTTCGACTCAGACCCATCTGATTCACCAACTCTCCATCATTCACAGCAGGGTTTGGTCGTGCGTCTGAATCAATATCCATGACCGGATAGTACAGCTTCGTCATGATGACTACTCTACTTCGCGGTATGGAGTATTTGGCCAATGCCTTGCCGATGATTACTTCAGATTGACCGTTCGAGTATGTGTTCGCTGTGTCCCATGTGTTTATGCCGCAGTCGTAAGCCTTTTTCAGTAAGGGTAAGGATTCCTCTTCGGAAAGCACCCAGGGACTGCTTTCCCAGGATGGGTTGCCGAATGTCATACATCCTAGTATGATTTTGGAGACTTTGAGGGAGCTTTTGCCGAGTCTTTGGTATTGCATGGGAGGTCGAGATGCCATTTTCCCTCCAGATCTGAAGAAACTATCTCGTGGAATGCAAAGTTTTATCTTGACACATGAGTGATTGGATAAGTCTAAATGAAGATGAACACTGGCCCGATCGTTCTCAAATTGATAATTATTTCTTGCTCCTTCAACTCGACAGTCCTTTGATAATGAGAATACGTATTAACTAGAGACGTTATTGCCATCATCGCTTGTAAACCATATTTCCACCAGAAAGTTACGGTATATTCCCCATAGGAGATCACCCCGAATCTAAATTCGAATTGTTATCGTCGGACACATCACCGTAAGAGCATCCGTGCTTAGATGGATACTTACCAAGCATTTCTATCATCCAAGTTCCCCGCATCCCCGCAACCATTCCATTTAAAGTACGTGAAACGGACCAATAGCCTACTGTTGAGTTATTGACTTTATAAATGATTAACATGCAAGATTATCACCTGATAGCCAGACAAACGTGCTCCGTCGGCGAACACGGCCTTGTAGCGCTGAGATTAACCCCGGGTTTCTCTCCGCAAAATGACGCTGACGATCAGCGATCTGACTGTGTGATCTCCAGAAATTTGGAGATTTTCGACATATTTTGACTTGGGTGGTCAAGAATAATTGGCTTATGAAATGCCTTACTAACCTTTAGCTTGTGCAGAATTACTTTTGTGACTACTATGTGTGTGTATTGTTTTTCCGACTACGGTCATCGGTTGCCGTGCCCTAATGCCGAAGATGAGTCTATCTACTTTGGATTGATGAAACTAAGAGTCTATCTATGGTGATTAGATATTTGCAATCTTCCAATGTCTATAATATCTATAGTTCCTAACATTGACTACCAGACACTAATCAAAAAAGTCCTCCCTAATCTGCACATACTTGATAGTCTGCCTCCAAAAAGTAAACGCAATATGAATCATCCCATCATCTCCAACCACCGTACTAGGGTATGACAACTCACGATTGAGCTTATCTTCACTATTATTCGTCATACAGAACCCATCACCATCTTCCAGTATCTTGTGTTGGAATGACTTTCCATTATCATCGCTCCATGCGACACATAACGGAGCTCTGGGTGCTCCCCAAAAGGCTTCTTTACCCTCATGTTTGATTGTTTGGTCTTGTCTGTTGTCGCCCTCGTCATCGCCAATCTCGTCATATAGGCCCGTTCGGCGACCTGTTGCATTCTTGCGTGAAGAATGGTTATACACAACCACGATCCGACCCGAGGACAGCACGTCGAAACATATGCCAGCATTCGGGTTTGGTAAGGAAGTCGGTTTTGGAGGGCTCCATGCGATCCCGTTTGAAGAAGTAGATGAGTAAATAAAATCTGCCCATCGACTTCGGTATAATGCTAGATACGATCCACCTTTGAGTCGCTGAATTTCCATATGTACGCATCCTGTGCTGTTTGGGACAGGAGTCTCAGACCAAGTCTCCCCCCCGTCACCAGATATGCGCACGGCTGAGATATCGTCGTTTCCGACCCATTTTTCGCCTGCGTCAACTCTGCATTTGAACGTGGGCACAACAAGATTACCGTTATCCAGTACAATGACGGGTTGTCGAATGAATGTCCCGGGCTCCGAAAAGATGACCTCTGGGTGATCGGTCCATGTGTACCCGTTATCCGTCGAGATTATCCGCTTCACAACCGCCGAGTCTTGATTGCCTCTATTTTGCGATGTGTAAAGCAACCAGATACTATCGTCCGTATGCCTGAAGAGCACGGGGTTCTGCTCGCTGCGCGTATTGTCGTGAGTTACTCGAATAGCTTCGGACCATTGCAATGTTCCGGATTCGAGACGAGAAAGGTAGATGCTTATATCCGGTTTGCCTTCCATGTTGCCTCCGAACCAGGCACATAGAAGGTCGCCGTTGGATAGACGCAAAAGATTGGAGGCGTGGCATTGGATTGTTGCTGGTCGTAGGTATGCTTCTTGGAAGAAGTAGGGCTTTTGAACCTGGCGCAATGCGCCATCTGAGAGTTTGGAAACGGTTTCTTGAGTGGCTGCCATGTTTGCTTTTGACGGTTGATATGATCATGTGCTGTTAAACGGCTTCGGGGGCATTAGAAGGTAAAATCCAAGTTGGTTTTGTTGATTTCTCGAAACGTGATCGGTCAATGACTTAATTGACAAGCTCTTGGATGATCAGCATTGTGTAAAGTGGAGTCCTCACAGACCCAGGCGAGAAATTATCGGCGATAGACCGATATGGCATTAAATTGTCGGTGGACAAGCCGGTGGTGGTGAAGATAGAGGGTTCGGTGATCTGAGAGCAACTGGGCTAAGGCGCTGGGGCTTCCCCACAATATCTCTGGGGTCTCTTTAAATCGCCACGGGTCCCCAGTCTATAAAAAGATAAAAACAGTCAACAGGGAGAACATATCAGAGGCCTCCTGTCTATTTATCACTCATTCTTATATTCAATTCAATTCATAAAGACAATATGGCGGGAGGAACAAGTATCTGGTGGAGCAAGGATGCCAAATCCGACCCTAGACAGATCTTCAATCTTCGTCTTCTCTTTCTGATGGTTAGCTTGGCCTGGGCTGGTTGTTTCTATGGATTTGACACTGGTAATATTGGCGGCATCATCACCCTGCCTTCGTTCGAGAAGTCTTTCGGTCTGGCAAATGTCTCACAGCAGGAGATCAATAACAGGAAGGTATGTTAACCCTGGTCCTATATCCAGAACTCATGAATGGTATGACCTCAAGATCTAACCAAGTTATTATTACAGGGAACAATTGCAGCTATGGTCTCCGCCGGCGGTTCAGCAGGTGCTGTACTTGCTGCACCCACGTCTGACATGCTGGGCCGTAAATGGGCCGTCTTTTTATGGGGCTGCATCTTCCTTATCGGTGCGGTCATGCAAATGATAGCCAACTACGAAACCCTTCTCGCTGGACGGTTTATTGGAGGCTTGGGAGTAGGCGCGACATCGATGCTTAGTCCTCAGTTCCTGGGAGAGGCAGCACCCAAAACGGTTCGAGGATCAATGACAGCCATGTATAATCTACTCATCATTACCTCGCTGATGCTGGCATTTTGGATCAACTATGGTGTCTCACGATGGCCATCGGATAGCGGAGATCGTCAGTGGCGCGTGTCAATGGGAATCCAACTCATTCCAGGTGTACTTATGTGCATGATGATTCCCTTTGTGCCTGAGTCACCTCGTTACTTGATCAACCATGGAAAGGCCGAGCAGGGGTTGAAGAATCTCAGTAAGCTCCGCAAACTACCTGCCGAGCATCCGTATGTGCAGCTCGAATATCAGGAGATGGCGGCACAGGTACGATATGAACAGGAATGTTATCAGGGTCATAGTTACTGGGTTGTAATTAAGGATATTTTCCTGATCAAGAGCAACTTCCGCCGCTTCTTTCTTGCTGTTATGCTCTTTTTGTTCCATAAGTTTACCGGAACTGATTCTCTGAACGTGGGTCTTTTCTCTCTGGGTGCATGTATCAATGCTAATTGTTTTGCAGTACTACGCACCAGAAATCTTTGAACTTATCGGCGTTAGCGGTAACAGTACCACACTCCTAGACACCGGCGTCTACGGAATCGTCAAACTCGTTACAACTATCTTCTACGTATCCTACCTTGTTGACCGAATTGGTCGACGAAGACCTTTGTTGATTGGTGCGACTCTGCAAGCAACCGCAATGCTCTACCTAGCCTTATATCTACGATTCGCAGGAACCAACACCAAAACTGTCGGCGGTACCCCTGCAGGTGGCATCGTGGGCATTGTCTGGATCTACATTTATGCCTTTGGATGGTCCTTTGGACATAGTGTTGCATGCTATATCGTCGCTGCTGAGATTTTCCCAACTCGAATCCGATCTGTGTGTATGTCGTTTTGTTTCTTCGTCAACTGGATTGTGGACTACGGTGTTACACGTGCTACACCCAATATGATTACGGAAATGGGCTATGGAGTGTTTTTGCTGTATTCTCTATTGACTTATTCCGGTGTCGTCTTTATCTACTTCTGCCTACCGGAGATGAAGGGAAGATCTATTGAGAGCATGGATGATCTCTTCCAGAGGCCTCTGTGGACTATGTGGAAGCATGCATATCCCACCAAGGAGGAGACTGTTAGGGCTGGTGTTAAGGAGAAGGTGGATGAAGGTGACGAGCAGGAGATGGATCGTAAAGATCCATCTCAGACGGTACATGTGGAAACTGCATGATCCAATAACACTAGCGGTATGCCAATCTGGTCAAATTCGATGGTATGGGATGATTTCAATATGCTCGGCGCATTTCGGAATGGGACAATTTGTTTCTACGGTTGCTGTGGAATATTGCCGTTGAGAAGAGATGGCACACTTATAAATAGCCTATATCCGTCAGCTTAATTGTGCCTAAGCATATCTCCTATCAATAATTGATCCATAGATCTCGAGACATGAGAAAAATACAGTGAATTATCCTCTATTATCCTCTATCCCTACCTAGTTCGGTTATGCACAATTAAATTTGAGGCTTTCCATTCATTCCAGCGTGAGATAGTGGCGCTGTTGCCTTGATTTCAGAAGTTGGTTCAACCTTCAAGCTCAGGCTGTCTCTAATATTTATAGTTTTTTCGAAGGCATATGCCACCTCAATGAGTTTCTGATCATCCCATCGCCTGGTTGTCATAACGATGCTGAACCTGTTCTTTTAATCAGCCATCAAGATTTTTCCGAGCAGGGGGTGGTCACCCACGGAATTCCAGGGGGTTTTTGGATCAGGCCAGTCTTAGGCCGCGAATTTATTGGAGTTCCAGGTGGAAATTGGCCGATAGGGATTGAAATTGTAGGGTAACCACCAGCCATGGCTGGTTGCCATCTGGATGCAGAGCTTAGGTAGATGTCGCATTGGTATCGATCGAGCAACTCTTTAGCTTGAGCACCCAGAGCTAATCTACGTTTCAATGACGTAATATATTCCTGTGATTTGTGATCATAAGTCTGCCCAATTTTCTCTGCAGCAAGCCACTCTTGGATCCCATATTCTTCCCCGCGTTCCTCAGGGGCTGTCATCGGGTAATTAATGACATCGGCTAGGGTATGGAAATCATTTGGCTTTGAGGTGAATGAGTCCAGAAATTTTGCCATGTCTAATCAAAGGAGCAAATTAATGTCAACTTGGGAGACTTCGGGGGGGGGGAACGTTAGCTTACTATTTCTGAGTTGCACTCTAACGGCATGGTGCCATTCTTCGTCATCTCTCCTTTGTGCATCAGTCTCCCATTGAGCGAATCTACATTTCCACGATGATGGCACCAAGGCTGCGCATCAACTCAATTGCATTTTGTGTTGCGGCCCGCCTTGTATCGTCATCGTCGAGAAGAATAGGAGGAACCTGCACCTCGTCATTCAGAAAAGAATGCTCTCGCATGTTATAGGGAAGAAACATACTGCAATGCGCCAACCTTCCATTCCACGAAGCACCAGCATAGAAGCAAAGTCAGTCCCCTACTTTGGACGTTTTACGTTTGTACCATCGTCTGGGTCAAAAATGGTGAATTGAACCTCGGGATCCATGCCTAAGAGAAGTTAGCTATTTTATCGCCTGCCTTATATATAAAGTTGGAAATCGAACCAGCTATCGCCGATAAAGCGATCGCGCAGTCTTCCACTGATCGGCCATGGACTCCCACTGTATCTTGGTATTCGCTCACCAAGTATGCTCCATATCGTGAGGTGAGTCCAGTTGTTGGCTTAAGGCCTATCACTGCCGATCTCTGGGCGGGATTTGTTATACTATCCTCGGTCTCTGCAACTTGCTGCTTAGCCCCAATCTAACCGGCCAAATGGGATGCATAGACGTGAACTCGCCTCGGTGCCTAATCCAAACGCACATAAACCAAGACCCACCAAGACGGCGCTCCCAGAAGAGGAGCCTGAATGGTCCTGATACTCTGCATAAGGAGCTATACATTGACCGCTGACTGAAGACCAGCCATTGGGCACAGTTTGGGGGCTGCGATAGTTCGCCCACTGGGTCAACGCAGTCTTCCCAAGGAGTATTGCTCCTTGCTCGCGGAGCTTTCTTATGACAGTGGCTTCGAGCTTCGGCTTGACTCCTTGAAGAGCTTTGCAGCCAGCTGCACGTCCTATGTCAGCAAAGATGCCACTCGTTGGCCTCCACCATCCGACACATACCAGTTGTTTTCATGCGATCTGTTGTCATAAATACATCTTTGACAAGAAAAGGGATACCATGCAGTATCCCTTTTGTTTGACCAGCTTTTCGCTCTTCATCGCACATACGGGCAATCTGGAGCGCATCGGGGTTGATTCCACTGACTGCTCTCACAACTGAGTTATCCTCTTGAATGCGTGCAAGATACGCCTGCCACGAAGTTAGGTCTACTACAGACATTTAAAAGCTTGTATCAACTCCCTGGCGATCGACTAACCTCGACAAGAGCGACGCTGGTGTAATCGCCGCGGAAAGGTAGAAATTCTATGAGCATCAAAATGAGTGGATGGATCTGGCTAGTAATTCCTTTAGAGATAGAGTATCCTGACCCCTAACCCTAATGCAAACCCTAGCACGTGCCCAGGCGTGCCCCAGCTCAATGACTAATCGTGGCTGACCAATCACCGAACAGGTGACCCGTTTAGGCGATATTCTTTTGGTTGCTCTCTGATTGGCGGAGACTGGCTGTGGAGACTCCAGGAAAACATGCATCGCTCCCCGGATGAGGGCTTGGCATGCAGCGGCTGTCGATGCGCTAGTCCGTTCCTGGATGCAAACAAAGCATCTGATTGGCTGTCTGGGAGGCGTTATCGGCGCATCCTGATTGGCTGGGGGCTAGCTGGTTAGCTGCTCGTTCAGCTTCGAAAATATTTTGACCTCTTTGAACTTATTCTATCTTGCTATAGCTTCATGGATTCTATCTATTCCTCCTTGTTCATGACTGCATAATCTTTACTTCCGACAGAGAATTATCGTTATATCATTGTCATCCGACTATGCACTAAATACATTTACTCCCATCCTCTCATGTAATCACCAACGTGTAACCCACAACGACCCAATTTCAGTACGTAATATATTCGCTCTGGCTGCTGAACCGATCACTGCCTGAGAACGCGCCAGCCAATGAGTGCCAGTGACCTTATCTTTTTGCTACTTTTTTTATGTCGTTGAAACTCGATCCTTGGATGTTCATTTGGACAACCTGTGTCTGCTAACAAAGTGACGATATTCATTACGTGAGGGAAATCGCGGAGGCGCGGCGATCTGTATGATTCATGTCTGACTGTGTACGAAGTACACAGTACGTACGTATGTATATAGATTAGATGGACCGATTTCAATCAAATCAAATCCACTTGACTCTGTATTCATATTCTCGACAACCTATTCTATCAGAAGCACATTGAATGAGTGAACGTTTGATGATCGGCCGGAATCGGAAGCCTCCCGCCATTATCGATTATTATCATTTACTTGCTTGGTTACTCACTATCAACATCGTATCACTATCATATCTCGCTACTCGACACTCCAACGGCACTTGCTCAACTGGACGACCGCCATCCCACATGCACTGATAAGGCTGCAGCTTCAGCTTACCTAACAGAGTGATCTTCGTCATTGCATTCTCCCTTATCCCGGTCTCTGGACTCAACTCACACGACATTGCTGTAGCTTGCAGACTAGCCGGACAGACAGACAGCACACGACCTCAGTGGTTTCAACGGTAAACACGCAAAAGAAACAAAAGGCAAAGCGTTCGGAGACATAGAACCCTTATCTCGAAATGCCGGTCTGTGATCGTCCAATTGAACCTCCACTCAACTAAATCTTGGGCCAAACCAAATCCATCTCCCAGCCTGTACCCCCGGTGATAACTCGATAGAGCCTTATCTATCTTAATTTTACCTTTGGAAACTACATTACTTATAAAGATATGGCCACCGCCATTACCATCCAGGCCACTTCTTCTGGACCGGCAGCTGCCGGTCTGCCTTCAATCCATCCAGCTTCTACTCTTTCTGCTTTTCATCATCCCCGGCATCAACATCACCAACATCCCCGAATGAGCTCGACCACTTCTCCTGTGACTTCTCTCACCAATTCCCCCTCGGCCTCCTCTGCTTCCTTTTCGTCCGTTGCGACCCCCAATACGGCGCCAGCAGTCAACACCAGCGCTACCTCTGTGGCTGCTAGTACCACTAACCATTCTGCTGTAAACAATACTATTGCTGCCACAACCTCCCTGCTTGTTGGTAGTATATCCTCTCGTGGCCCCACTGGCCGCGATGGGGTCAGCTGTGACGCCTGCCTCTTCCGCAAGAGTCGCTGTGCAATGAACGAATTGGTTAACAAGTGCTACTCGTGTGAATTCCATCGCCAGGATTGCACTTTTAGTCTTGCCAATAGTGCCTTGACTGAAGCAGCCTCACCGCAGTCCAGGAAAAGGAAGCTAGAAGACTTCGTAGAGGCCGAATCTACTAAGAGGTACCTCTCTCCTACCATTGTATTGTTTGTGATGCTAATGACATACAGACAATCGATAGAAGTACCTCGATTAGAGTCGACAGTCAAAGAAATGGTGCCTCCGCCCACCACCGCCAACACAAACCCATTGGCCTCCCCCCGACTATCATACCAATCAAGTCAACACATCGGCTTAACCACAGAACTCGAACCCATCCTCTTTGAGCACATTCCTCTCGACACGAATGACGAAAGTGAGCTTTCGTCGACCCATAAAATCCGCCGCTTCGCCGAAGATGGCATCTTTATGCGCATCATGAACCCGGACTCGAAAGAGACGTCTACCGTTTCTCTGGATGCTATTGAGACTTTAGTTGCCCCCTATGGCTCGACGCTGGTCGATAAATTCTTTGAGAAGATTCATCCTGTCTTTCCGGTGTTAATGGAAGATTCGTTCCGGCAATCTTATCGTACTCGGCGCGGATTATCGCCACTTCTCCTCGCGGCTGTTTATACATTGACTCTGAAATATCTTGAATTCGAACCTGCAGCCCGCTCAGCACGGAAACCGGATGTGAAACGAATGGAAGATACGGCTATGAAATTGTTGACCGAGTCTTTGCCGCATGCCGATATTACCACTATCCAAGCCGGTATGCTCATCATGCAGCGGTCTTCTCTCAACACCTCGTCGTTGAACGGGCAAATCGTCACCGCTGCATTCGAGCTTGGTCTGCATCAGGACTGTTTCAATTGGAAGATCCCGCCCGGCGAGCGAGGACTGCGTAGACGAATGGGGTGGGCGTTACATACACAGGATAAATGGTGTTCCCTCGTCCACGGCCGACCATCACACATGTCAGCTGCAAACTGGACCGTTCGCGATTTGGTTGAAGATGACTTTATCGGCGCCTTTTCCGCTACATCTCCAGCCAACAAAAAGTCGGACACAGAGTCTGCTGACGGCAACGGTCTCGGCCATGGTCCTCTCCTTTTCTGTCAACACGTCGCCCTAACCGCCATCCTCGCCGAGATCCTCGACACATTCTACACTCTCAGGGCGGCCGAACAATTCGCCGCCGCGGGTAACAACAAGACCCGCTATATCCTCGAAAAGGCCAAACCAGTACAAATCCGACTTAAAGATTGGTTCGCGCGATTACCCGCAGGGATGAAAATGGATTCTACGGCCTCAACAAGCGCAGAAATCCTCTTCGACGAAGTCACCGAAGAATCCGCCTCCAATGGTGCCCTACACGTAGCCTATTTCGCGACCGAAATCACGCTGCACCGATGCATAATTCGCTCCTTGACATCTAACACAGCCGACAATTACTTATCGCACATCTGTCGTTCAGCAGCAAAGACGCGCCTCATCAGCGCAATGGACTTTGTGAATCGTCTCCGCCCCGCCCATTTACAGGCCTTTTGGCCTGGATCCTCCCGCACGAATTTTGCGTTGATTGGGTCATTTGGTACGTTACTGCTCGCTACAGCACCGACGCGCGAAGAAGCGGAATTTTATCGTCAGCGTCTTGCAGAGTATCGATGGACCCTGAGCGTCAGCGTCAAGAATGCGCAGTTCTTGAAACACGCTATTGAGTCACTAGATCTGTCGACTATGCTTGCGCAAAACGTCCCCGAGAAGCCCGGTATAGAGGAGTTGATGGCCGGCGTCGTGGCAAAGAATAGTCGCTCGAGGCGCGGCCCGGCCGGTCCTCAGTCTACTTCTAACGCCATGGACACCACAGGCCTATTTTCGGGCGGTGCTGGCATCGGCGAAGGTGGTGCAGGCGGAGGCGCAACATCATCTGTCGTCAGTGGCCTGGCTTCGCCGGCTACAAGTCCCAGTAACATGGACGAAATGAGCGACGTCGACGAGGACGAGGACGACGATGCCGGCGAGGACTATTAACCCTCCCCCTCCCCTTTTTCCTTCTTCTTTCCGATTCCCTTCCCTTCGAGGGAAACCATATTATAGACCTTCTTGCTTGCTCCTTGTTTTTCACATTTTGCCGGTCTTTTTTATATCCCATTTTCGTTTTATGTTCATTCATGTTTACGAGTTATGAAGCGTTCGTCATCGTCATCATCATTATCATCATCTACATTTGTTTATGGATGTATGTGCGGAGGGATCAATAGATGGATGATACCAATTTCGGATTGTGTATATAAAGGATACCAGATTTCATTATAAAGCATTTTCAAATCTACTTCGTGCCATGACTATGTAAGTTTGGGAGGAATAACATGAATAACTTGAATTGATATCTACGTAGAACGAATCGATCAGACAGTCAGATAGGTAAGACGCCGCCAACGCCGTGTAATATGAACCTTTCTTGAGGATAAAAACAAAGCTTTTCACTGAAGGTCAACCATTGGATTAAACGAGTAGAACGGCTAGACATCCATATGTCAGTATTCATCAACTACTATAGAAGAGGGTGGAGGACGTACCGTTAACAGTCCCATCCAAATCAGGATTATTACTGACTTGCGCGTATTTACCCCATACCACTTTTCCGGATGTAGTCACCAATCCTGCCATCCAATTAGTACAAAAAGTTCCTACCATTTTGGAAGAAGGGGGGCTGGGGGGGAGGTACCGAGCTCAGAAACATTGACCTCAATAACGGTACCCTTGGTCAAAACGCCGAGTTGAGTGTATAGCGGATTTTGAGGGTTCTTTTTCACGGAGAGGATGGGGAGTTGGACTGTGACACCGAGCTCGGGGTGCTTCAAAGCTTGTCAGTCACATCTTCAAAGAGTAAAAATGAGGGGGGAAGGGGGAGACGTACTGTGACATTGGCCTTTTTGTATCGGAGACCCATTGGACTACGTATTCTGCATTAGCATCGCCTTACTCCAAAGTAGGGCCCGAAAGGGAAAAGGGCACACCGGATGAAACGCTCAAACTTGGGATTTCTTCTCGTAAAGTCCTGCCCGACGAACGTAGGCTTCGTAATCATCCTCTTCCACGATTTCTTGTGTGTCTTCTTTCCCGTATTCACAACCTTAAACATCTCCTCCTCACTAATACCCTTAACTTTCGGCAAGGGGACCGAAAACTTCGCCGCCTTCTCAGATCTTTTATCCTTAATTGCCGAACTCAACGCTTTGGCATTAGTGGCCTGCGACCGATCAAGCAAGTAATTCGGCAAGGGCGTAGCCGAAGAAGGCTCCGAGGGCGCCGCAGATTTGACATTCTTCTCTTCCTGGGCACGGATACGTTTCTTCATTTGAATCTTTTCCGCGTGTCTTTTTTGGGCGTACATCTTTGCGCGGAGACCCCTCAAGGATTGCGCTTTTTGCGATGCGAGGTGGCCCTCGCGGGCTTCGCGTTTGCGGGTTCGTTCTTCATGGTCCAGGCGACGGCCGTGGGTTTTTTGGAAACGCCTATACTCATTGTATTAGTATGTGGGTGAGATTTCTGGGACTTGACGGTGGTGGACGTACTCGATATACCTGTTGAAAAGACATGTTAGCAATCGTTCTTCAAGTACAATACCCAACTGATATGTTTGAGGGGAAGACAAACTCGTTCTGAGGCTGTAGGAGACATATTCGTTAGTTATTTTTCGACCGATTGGAGCAGCAGATGAGATACAACATACCATATTGACGACCCTTTTTTATTATTCTTGCTTAGATTAAGGTCGAGTGTTGTGGTAAAAGATGAGATTGAAAAAGTTGTGCCCGCAGGCTTGGCGCTGCTGATAAGATTAAGCCTATCTCTTGGCGGGCTAGTCTACTTCCAGAATAATGTATATGTTAACCCTAATTAACCCTGCTCGAGACATTGCATTGAATCATTTCAACAAATTCATCATTCTTCGGAGGTCCAAAAAAGGGCGGCGTGTGTATCTTTATTTTTCATCGATCATGGCGTTGAGTTTTTAGAGTTCGATGGACTTGGGTCGCTGGGGTCAAGAACTCTGCAACAAAGCAAGCTGCTAACATGCATACCTAGAAAATCCGAACTTTTGAATAGTTATCTTGTTTTCAGTGCACCAACTTTGATCTAGATGATGGAGAATTGGCACGAGTATCATATGAATCAGATACCAATAGACTATTTCAAAAAGTAAACCGATGAAACAGTTCATATTGGATAACCATTTAGTGCTGATGGTATATTGTTTCTGCGGACATTTTACCAGAAACCAGTTCTAACAGGGAACTTTCCGGGGATTATCTACACTGCGTAGCCTGCACGAAAGGGGTCATACTATTGAGAAGATCGGTGTAGAGCTTTATCCTGACCCAAGGAACTGTCCATATCTTGATTTTTAACTGAATAAGTCTTTTGAGCCCATCGCGAAGTCTCTAGTCATATAGTTATGCTTTGCTTGAGTAGGTGTTTCACGTGGAATGCCTAGAGGCGAAGAAATAAAAGCTTGTATTTATGGGTATCAATAGAATATCAGCGATTCGTATCATCTACCAAGTTCTTAATCGGTCTTCTGCACAAAGCGAATTAGTTGAACCCGCCAATAAAGATAGAAAGATAGAATCAATCGAGTCCGGAAACTTACCAGTGCTTCTGCAATCTCCGTCACGTAATTCCTCTCAACTCTCATGAGGTCTTGTTGCTCCTCGATAACAGCCGCAACATCATACGACTCCGCTCGATCAAAGTCTAGCCAGACCACTCTTTTCCGTCTTTGAGAACCATGATATTCCTCGGATAGACATTGGCATGCAGAACCAATGCCTTGTGAATATAGTCGATACCACGAATCATGGCCTGTCCTCGTTCCTCTGTGTAGTTTTACCAAACAATCATTTCCATATTGGGGATGTACCCTAAAAACATGGCGCTTGGGGGATATTTATCGTCAGTGATTTTCCGGAGATGTGGCTGATATTCCTTCAAGTCTAGATGCTTTATTTCACCATATTATCGTGGTATGATGCCCAGGTCTGCAAGGCCATGCTGCATTAAACGCTGATAAGCGTTGACTTCACAGAGATGAATGTCCTTGTCATTTTTAACAGATACACTACTGAGACCCTCATCGTGGTGCTACCATTGTCATCAGAATCCACTTGCCCACCAAGAAATTCAGAAGGACGCAACTAACTACTTTCATCACACATGTCGTGGAGCGGATCTGGACGAAAAATATCTCTGACCAACGGTGTCCGAAGATGTGATCTTGAAATCCAATTTCTGACGCTTCCGCGTCGCTGAAGTCGTGATTCATGGGTAGTATCAGGTGGTAAGCCCGCCCTGGAACTTGCTGCATGGAAGATAGCAACAACTCATCTCAAGAGGATCAACAGCCCCGGGTAAGTCATATAAGCTTCTCTAAACAATATACGATATCATCGCCACGAAAACTACAAGTGAACTTGCCAAATGTTTATGGCCATCTTTATCATCTTATACTCTGTGTCATGCGGTGTTGTATGCGCAATATACAATTAGTATAATCCTCTAATAGTGCGAATATTCCCGTACTATACCAAATGCGGGCCAAGTTCTACCAGGAACGCTCCATATATTCCAAACAGCGTGATTCCATGGCAGCTTAGTCGATACGGAACTGGATTCAGCTTTGGTACCACTAAGATATAGGGATATCCGAGCAAGGGCGGCATCTACTAATGCTCACGGTGTTGACTCTGCGTTCTTAGGGTTGGATAGGCTTGCCTCACTACGATAGAGTTTAATCAGGGTGATTTACCTCTAGATGAAGAAGAAGCTTTTTGTAATAAGCCTAAGTCACAAGTTAAGAGGGGATTCTTATTCTGATCCAAGTGTCTCTCCGTATCTGGATCTGGCTAAATAACTCTCCTTAAACAATCTCAAAGTATGCTGCATAAGCAAATGAAACAATATTAATGATTTGCTTCATAATCACACCGAATCAGTCATCCAAATAGGATATAGAAACAACGCTATCCATTTCAATCTTCCCAATTGAGCTCCCATGCTCCCTGCACTCTCAGCTGGGTATTTCACCAGAAATGACGGGAGGCTGCAAGCATTAGTTGTAAGTACTGAAGAATACTTGACGCCTCATTTGCATCCAACTGTGCCGCACAAGGATTCGGAGTAGGCGTTGGTGACATGGATGCAACAACTGCACAAGTCGTCATTTCTGTCCCACTTCCCAGGGACACCTTCGCCTCGCTCGTAACATCGAGTAAAGCTCTCTACACTTGCGCAGACATAATCGGCTGTAGCAGCAACAAGGTCAGATTCTTGTGCGCCGTTTGCGGTTGTAAGGATAGCGCTGTTTGTTTGATCGTAGCCAAACGGGATAGAATTGTTCACTGGAAACATGGTGCAGTTCTCAGTGGTGAGAGTCCAGCTGAGTTTCCATTTGCCTTCTAGGGTAGTGAGGTTATAAGACCGGCATATCGGTATTATACCGCGTCTGATTATGGTTGTGTGCTCGGCATCTGCAGGATAGTAGAGGACCCAGTCTAGAGTTGTATTCAGGGGCGCAGCGGTGGAAATCTTTGAATAGCAAAGACCATGGGTATGAGGACTGTAGGTGCGTAGGTGTCATTTCTAGGGAAAAGAAGGTCCACTTCTGCAACTGATGGAAAAGTTTGCGCAGAAGAAATGTTGGTGAACGGGACCAGGAGGAGCCAGCCATAGTGCACTTGTGGGAGGAAACATGTTAACCAAAAGTTCCTCGAAATTTTTGCTTCTTGAAAAGAGAAATGAGTAGTATGAGAGAGTAGTAATATTGAATGGTAGAAATAATCATCTGGTTGAGCCTTTGAAGTCAGTTCTCGGAGACAGCTGAGGCAGTCCTTTTAAGAGCCAGCTGACACGGACCTATTTTATTAACTCGATTTTCCGGTTTGTTATTTCTCATGTCCAGGTATCCAAATTCCAAGTCTCTTTGTTTTTATTATTGAATGGCATCCCAAGGGTGCCTTGCGAATACGCCTCGCTTCTAGCGGTCCAATACGTGGATGGACGTGGCGCACTGCGGTGTTTTTCGAGTTTAGCTTAGCAGCATTCAAATGCTACCTCAATTGAAACCTCTTCATCTTATGCGTTTGTGAGTCAAATGTAGTGGGTTAGAGCCTATCGGCGACGATAGAAGTATATGCTTGACATGTATGTTGGTTGGGACAGTTCTAGTAAGGGATAGCACCTAACAACCATCACTTATTATAAAGAGTCAAAGACACATCACGATATAATCACACTAATGCAGAAGGTAATTAAATGCTAATAGTGAATAATTATTTTGATTAAATTCAAGTCTGTGGGGTCGCTATGCCATAGCACTTGTGAGCCTTGTCTAAATGTATCATTGATAATGTGTTTCCGAGGTTGTTTAGTTGACATAGGTACTCAACATACGAATGACGGAACATTGAATATATACTTAACGCTTGAGGTGTTAAAATTCAATATAGCCCTGGAAGGAAACTGGTTCAAACCCCTAGAACGCTCTTCCTGTGTATAAGTATACCAATACACGAACTTCTCCGGCTCCAGGGCTTACACTCAAACCACTGCAAGTATTCTTATGTACGTGTAGGAAAACAATGTCGGCAACTCATATCATACGATTGGATTGTTCTGATACGCCTACGGTGGGATCTCAAAGTAAATTGTGCATTATTTAACAATATATGATTACGGATGGTGATGAAGCTGACATAGATCCTAAGAAGAATATAAAGACTTAGCTAAGCCAATATATCAAAGTAGACTCTTGCTCACATTCTAGGCTATGTATATATGCTTCCTGACGAGCGCGTTATCGTGGGTTCGCGCAAGTATTGTTTCCCTTGTTAATGCATCAATTGATGGCACGCTGATCGGACTCAAGAAATGGTAATAAATTGAGTCTGTACAATCTGATCACTTCAATATAGAGCACACCAAGAAGATTTGATTTGCGGATATGTATGTGAAATTGTAAACTAAGATGAGTAAAGAAGTTCACTAAGAACAATTCGTTCGGGGAATTGGGGACGCATTCACGTCAAGCACATGAGAGGCATAAATTTCTCGTTTTAAAGACAATCCACTCTCATTTACCCCAAGAGCCGCGAGTTGCGATGGTGTCAACAGAGGCGTCCCCGTCCTCCTCGCGCTTGCCCCAAGAGCCGCGAGTCGCAATGGTGTCAACAGAGGCGTCCCCGGCCTCCTCGCGCTTGCCCCAAGAGCCGCGAGTCGCAATGGTGTCAACGGAGGCATCCCCGGCCTCCTCGCGCTTGCCCCAAGAGCCGCGAGTCGCAATGGTGTCAACGGAGGCGTCCCCGGCCTCCTCGCGCTTGCCCCAAGAGCCGCGTGTTGCAATGGTGTCGACGGAGGCATCCCCTCCAGTAGCAAGGTCATCACGCGGAGAGATGGCACGAGCAAGAGACACTGACCCTAAGGAAGCGGTCACAAGGAGTGAAAGTAAAGTATGGAGCTTCATTGCGATGATTGTTTCGAATGATGAGAGCAAGTTGGAAAGAATATTGGTTGGGTGAATGTTGGTAGCAATGTAAAACCAGGCTTGAAAGTCATGGAGGAACGCCAATTTATACTTGCATCTCCAGCTCGATAGCGCCTTTATAAATTTTTGCCCTTGTCTATACCTACAAACTTGTTCTGCAGGAAATACAGTACCTGTACATGCGCTAGAGTTAGGAAATAAACTTGGAAACAGGTTCTGAAGTATTCAATATGACGAAACGGTAGCCCATTATGCAGTGCTATTCGCTAACGGCCTAACCAGTCCACATGTCGATGCCATTTCAGTATATTAACTTGAGGATTTCATCCTGGTGCAACGTCAATGGGTTTGGATCTTCGCGAGGGTATCGTCGCACGGTATAATCTACACCATGGTCATGTATTGAAAGATTTGTATGTAACGTTTTTTGAACGTTACAAAAGGTTACGAGCCGGCATTTGTTACACTTTATCGTGTTACGTTACGTGATGGGTAATTTTAGAACGAAATACCGTATGAGAATTATTCAGAGTAGTAATCAGAGAACTCTGTATCTGTAATCTAATAGCCCTAATAGCTGTCACTTAGACATTACAGCCCCCACGTAAGTTACTTTGTGTTCAAAGTTTTGAGCTTGAATGAAACCCTATCTAGAGTCTCTTAAAATGAAAATTGATAATCTAATTCTGATTCAGGGGGCCAAAATGTGTATATTATGTTGCTTGCTGGCTGCCTTTAACTACCTGAACAATCAATTTCTTGGAGACCCATCGCGAGAGTACTACCAAATTGGGAATTGAAGCCCACAACATGATCCACTCACTAACAATAACTCTAAGGTTCAAACGCATAGCTAGCCCTAATAAGCACTTAGCTAAAATACATGCCGGCACACTTGTACCGGATTTATTCGGATTTTCAACATCGAAAGATGAACAACGTCTTATCTCTATTAAAGTTATCAAAATAGCTTGGGCATCGGAATATCAGCATGCACGAAGTCACCTGGATTGCTCCTTGTGGGTCATTCCTAAGGTCTTCATATACGTACTACAACTCGACACGGAGCTTGTGGAGTTGAGGGATTTTGTTGATACGAATTACGAGTATCACAGTACTGCCAGACTTGTTTTGATATCCATAATCCTGTGACTGCTGGTTGTATGAAACGATTAATTGTTGTTCCAGGAAGATCGAGCTACTCTCTAGAGGCAAGCTCTTGATCACGCCAGGGAAGCATTTTCACAATCACTTTTACCATCTTCACATCTCCACATGAGCCCATGCTGAACAGGAAGGAATTGAATTCGGGAAGTTCTTCTAGTCGACATGGAGGAAAGTCCATCACAAAGCTTTCAATCCCGCCGGAGTCGGTATTTGCAGAATCGATCTTTATCTTTCATTCTTTTTGCGGTTGGATTATTCGTGGGAATAGGGATCTCACAGGGAGTCGACTTCGCTATTATTGGCAATGACAAATCATTCATACAACAAAGAACCTTTGAAGTTGCTGCCCCTTCTCCCTGTGGCTCGGATGCAAAAACAGCTCAAGCGAACGGATGCATATTTGAAGTTCTGAGCTTTGCTTGGCTGCCCCCGGAATGCCATGATCACGAAGCTGAAAAGGACTTTTTGGCATCAGGGAACTGGTCATGGTTCGCACATGCCCCGGGTGTGTCCGCGGATAGTCTTCGTGACTTGCCTCCAGGAGAACTACCACCGCTCCCACCTTTATCGCTTGACCAAATCCGTCAAGGAACGCATCATGGGGTTCATGTTACATGGGGATATCACGTAACTCACTGTACGTACATCTGGCAAAAAATGCATCGGGCCCTTCTACGTGGCAAGTTTGTGGATAGTTATATGATGGAAATGGAGCACACCAAGCATTGCTCCAGGCGCTTTCTGGAAAGCGCTACAGGAAAATTAGACGAAGATACGGGCTTGATAGTCGGTCCTCCTCCAGAGTGGGAAAGCTGGGTTACTCAGTTGGCACTTAAGTTTCCATCATGCCAGGAAGCTCTTTTGTTTGCTTAGGACTAGGAGTACATGCAACAAACAAGCTTATAACACGAGAAATACACCTTTTAATTAGATACACCGTTAAGTAGCAAATGAGAAATAAATTAGAAGGCTCTTTCGTCAATTTAGACCCACAAAGAGGCCTGTTCCATCTCAAGTCTCATACTAAAGTATACCACTAGCCTCAAGTTCTGGTATGAAGTGACTTATGACGCCGGCACAATCAAGGAACTGAATTCAGTCTGCTTGGGTCGTCATCCGCAGGCTCATTGTGCCATACATAATCATCATCCAGCGGTACTTCGTGCTCATGGGCAAACTCCATCAAGTCACCCCAGCTTCGGCACTGATGTGCAGTATTGAAATCTGGGTAAGGGCCATGGACACCCTTTACCCAGCGAAAAGTAACAATGCCAGTATCAGCAGTGCACATGAGCCGCTGTCTTATGATGTCAATGCAGTGTTCGTAATGCTGTTCGTAAAACAGGGGTCGGTCTTTTTTCAGAGTTGCTGCAGCTGAGTAATATTCTAGGTGATGGTCTTCCCAAACTTTCTTAAGGCAGTGTAGTTGGTGCGTGACCTCCAATATGCCCAGGTACCCTCCACCCAGGTCGCTTGGATATTTAACAGAGTCCAGGGAGCGGCCAAGAGAAACCATGTCTTCTGTGGTCACGTTGAGCAATGGCACGTCATCCGTAATGCGCTTCCAGGCCATCTCGACTTCATCCGTAGGAGGACCTTTGTAGGGTGTCCACTTGGCGAATGTGCCCTCGAAATGGGTTGTTCGATACTTATCTCCCATGGCTTCTGAGGCAGGAGTCCAAGTACTGTAACGGGCAGCACATAGGGATTGACAGTGCAACTTCGAGCGATAGACAGTTAATGTCAGAGCAGTGATAATGATCAGAGCTAGACCATGAGATAACCAGTGTAAAATAGAGGCGATAGGTAGTCTTCCCTCGTTATGTTTCGACCGGCGAGTCATTGTCACTGGTGAATCTTTCAACCCTGACAGCCTTGCAGTTTCAGAATCGGACTCTTCTTCTCCATCAATGGAAGAAGGAGGATGACCGAGGCCGTCATAACCAAGTCGGTAATATTTGCCTGCTTTTGCGAACGCTTTCTGCATCTTTTTGCTGTCTCGTATCTCCCAGACCGTGTTTCCTCAGTGACAAAAGGCCCGGAAAGTCAAAGAGACTCTATTTAGCAACCTCGAGAGACAGAAGTGTTCAATCACAACTTTAGCTTTGGAGGTCACACTCGGGGAATGCGCTGGGATAATCTCTGATAAATTGATGAATGATAGGGGAGAACTTCTGATTGGCACCACGTAGTAATCTCATTTCTGCGAAATGTAACAAAAGCCAGAGGAGATTTGTTATCAACCGAAAATTTAGTTAAAACAAATTATCGGTGATTGATGCCTTTCCAAAACAGCTAATGCAAGATGTTTATATCCCCGTAAATCAAAGGTATTGGTAATTTTACCAATGCACTAGTGCGGTGATGTTCCGTGTAATACAGTAATTACCTTTTAGGGTACTGGTAGATTTTCGTCTGTAATTTATCTTTGTCCAAAATGCTTTTCCAAACCATGGGCTGCAGCAGACTTTTCATCTTTTTCCCACAGAGCTCAAAATATCGATCCAAGTGACAGGTTGCTTCGCAAAGTCAGCAAAATGGTGACTTCTCTTTGGAATTTCCCTAAGCATTTAGCTCGTTATACCCTGTTGCCAACGTCAGAAGATGCCAAAACAGGTGTCCAGACTCCTCAAACTTCGTTTCGTCGTCCTTGGATACTCTTAGGCCTTTCAATTCTCGGCAACGTGATATTCATTTGGACTCTGATTTCACCTGCAGGGTCTACACTCATGCCTACTCTATATTGTTGGTCTACTCTGATATCTAAGCCATTGTTTGCCTTGTTGTTTACTGATACTTCAAGTACTAAGCTCCGGCGCAGGAAGCTGTCAGCTACAAGATTACAAAATTCCACAGCGGGTTTCATGATGACGTGACTGAATACATGGGACCACCATCAGATGAACTTGACCAAAGATGGGATGCTCTATACGCCGGTCAGTACATGGAAGCATCATTTCTCTGCGTTACGGTGGTTAACTTGACTAGCTGGCGTGAACCGAATTCCTAAGAGCCAAGCTGCTCTCTTGCCCAACAAGACAGCTCCAATTCCTGGAGATGATGGCTATTATATTATCACACTAGACGTCTTTCACCAGCTTCATTGTTTGGTGAGTATACATTTGAATGATGTATACAATCGAGAGGGAAATTTGGTGACCTAAACTTTTTTTTCGCATCTAGAACATGATTCGCAAAGCACTATCTCCGGATTACTATCACCCCATGCACTTGGCAGCTGATGGTGAGGACAATCTTCTTGGTTTCACGCATATTGATCACTGCGTTGACACTATACGACAATCATTAATGTGCCATTCGGATATCAGCGTGCTACCATTTCAGTGGAAGGATCATGATCAAGAAGTCAAGATATGGGGTCAAATTCCACATGTCTGCCGTGACTTTGATCGGATAACCGAATGGGCCCAGGCAAACCAGTTTCATGGTCAATTTGATCCAAAAGTACACTTGACAGATGACATAGTCATACCCGAATTTCAAATAGATTAGGTTCAGTAAATAAGCGGTGATGCTAGGTTCTAGTTGCTGTTCTCTGAGTTCATCAGTCATCAACGCCATTACTGTATCTCTAGTATTTACTACTTTGCGAGAGACAACTTTTGCAACAAATGTTCGAGAAATGATGTCTCGGCCAATCTCATAGACGCGACGCAGTTACTGGCTGGACTTAATCAGCTAGCGTTGAGGTCAGCGTTGGCCGAGTATAAATAATCTAATTTTATTCATAACTCTCTTCGAAGACGGTTTTTTACTTTTTATTCTTTGCAACGCTTCCTAATTACAAACCAAACGTGTCATCGCTCGTGCCGAAGAAAAATGCCATTGCCTTATTGTGCAAGTCATCTTGAAGAGGACAATCTCCGAGAGCTTTCAAGTAGCCCGGAGGATATAGAGCCTTTGATTTCCAACGACCTATACAAGAGGGAACACGAGTGGAAGTCTCTTGAGTGGACAAAAAATTTCAATTTTTGGGTTCAGAAGCCACATATCAAGATATGGCTGATTCATGTATTGGCTTTCATACTCTATACGGTGGCATTTTTGCTTTTCACGAAATCTACAATTCGACCGTTTTTAGCAGGACAAGAACAACAACTTATTTATTGTTTGTGAAAACCTTTCCAAAAATACATGAAACGACAATATAATTCAGGTCTAATCTGTCTACAGCTCCAATACGAGCGGCCCTCCAATATGAAAATCGCGTGGTTAATACCACCATTACACATCTCAACGACTTCTCCGGGCCACCCGGGCCTGACATTGATCGTGCGTGGAAAGATATCTTAGGACATGGTAGGTTCAGGAGCTTTCCAATTTTGGTTGCCAGAATCCAGAACTCGGGATTGAGAGCGGCGAGATTACTTGGAAACGTTTGAATTGAAAGCTAAGAACCTTACACAGAAGTCCATCTACGATTGACTGAAACCGATATGGCCCAGTTGAGGCGTTCATCCATCCCTTTGACCGACAAACCAGGCACCTATTTGGGGGCTCCTGATGTGAGTTATCAGAACTATGTAACGTTCGACTACAACTGTGGCTTAATAATTGCAGATCTATCATCAACTCCATTGTGTTTACACTCTTTATCGAGCCATCCATCCTGAGTATTATGATGGAGAGGCCAATAAGGAGGCAACCATTACGCCGGTTGAACATCTTGACCATTGTATTAACCAACTGAGACAAGTAAGTTCCAGCCGCCTATGCTCGCTCCATATTCCAAAAAAGGAAGCCCAACCTGATGCATCTGATAGTATCTGCAGTGTCATGTGTCCAGCAGCGTGTACACTTACCGTTGGGAAGAGGAGAAAGCCTTGATGACAGGGAATTTTGACCCGGAAAACGAGTGTGTGAACTGGGAACAGTTTGACGAGTGGGTCAAAGGCCACGCCGTGGATATTAAACATCCCGGTTTACTCGTGCATCCTCACTTTGGGCCTCTGTATCCAGGCTAAAACTGAGTCAGAATGTGGAGTTGAAAAAGCGAGATAGATAGCATGGTGCATAGTTTCATTTTTGATATGCAAGGCACGTTACGATACGTTACTCGTAATTAAACCGCGTATTGTACGTATGTAATGCGGTGTATTGTAATGATAGAAATCGTAATCTTTCAGGGGTATTACATAAGCTTTAGATGTCAATGTTAGCATTGCTCTTGCTTTCTCTCAGAGTACCTAATATGTTATGATAGTTTACTTTTTGCACACCTGGAGCTTGATGGTGAGTCAAATTTGAAACCTTAGGTTTGTTCTAGAACTACCCAGTTGATTTTAACAAAGACATGACCTGGATAGGATGTTCAATCGACCCGGAGCCCATTGAGGGTGTTGATAATTGGTGGCGGATTAGGTGATGAGTGCACGATTTTGAACTCAAAAGCTCTTGCTCATTTTGGGAAACAGGAGGTCTATCATGTGCTATCTCTTGCTTACGGCAAGGATTGTCCGTACAGATAGTCGAAAAGTCATGCGAACTTAGAGAAGTGAATCGATTACTTTTGAGGAAGGGGTGACAACATCTTGCTGATCTTCCCTGATATGGGGGCCCAACAGGTAGGAGCCGGTATCCAGTTGCCACCAAATGCAGTGCGCATCATGGATCATTTCGAGTTGATGCCGAAGATTATCGAGACAGGAGCTGTTGAGGTACCAAGCTGGCGCTTAATGAAATACTCCGATGGGGAACAAATTGTTGCCAGGCCTGGTGCTTCCTGGTTAAGAAGACACTTTGGTCAGACTTGGTAGTAAGCTTATCTTTGCCAACTTTCTATTCTTCTCTTGCCATCGTCCAAATAACAGGAGTTAGTGTCGTACATCGTGCCGACTATCAAAAAGTGTTGTTAGCTGAAGCCAAGAGGCTTGGTGCTGTTATTCACTTAAATGCAGAGGTTACTTCAGTGGATGTTTTGACTACTTCTGTTCTCCTTGCTTCTCAAAAACGAATTTACGCGGATGTCATCATTGGTGCTGATGGTGAGTTTCTGCCAATTGTCTGTTCCTAGCTGCGCAGTGTCTTACTGCAGAAGGACTGCATTCGGTTACTCGCTCCGAAATACTTGGGAACTGCTCTATGCCTATTGAAACTGGAGATCTCGCATATCGAACGATCATTCCAAAAGCGTCAGTCCAAGCTTTGGAAGACAGTATTCTAGGGCTGAACGCTATCCACACTTGGATTGGGCCGAGCCAACACGTCGTTCTCTATCCCATAAAACATGGAAATTATTACAATCTAGTTCTATTGTAATTCGTTAAACAGGGAATGATTGTTCCAAATTGTCACTAACAACCGAACAGGTGCCCTGATGATTTGCCTTCTCGGACGCTGAAGACGCCGGGAGATTTGAAGGAAATGCTGAGTCTATTCCACGGGTGGGATCCCAGGTTCGTCCCTGCGTTTCCAAGTCGTGATTACTTCAGTTTTATTAAGTATGTTATTACTAGGCTTGGGAAGCTTTTAGAGCATGTCGAGGATGTCACAAAGTGGAAGATTCTTCACATGCCTGAGCTTGACACCTGGCATAAAGTGAGCCCGAGGAAAGCCTTATATTATAAATTCATTGAACTGAATGATTGATGTATATCTTTTTTTTGCAGGGCTCGGTTACACTGCTGGGAGATGCTTGTCATCCTACGCTCCCATATCAAGCCCAGGGTGCGGCTATGGCCGTAGAAGATGGAGCAACATTGGGGACCCTACTCGGCGAGTTCTGTCGCTTTCGACAATTTCAAAGACCAGAGAAGATTACAATTCCGGATGTACTTGAACTATACGAGCTTGCTCGTAAGAAGCCAACAACACTGAATGTGCAAGGGGCTATCGAGAATCGTCTTCTATATCATATGGAAGATGGCCCAGAATGCGATGAAAGGAACAAGAAATTGGCCGCGATTGACTGGGAGAGTACAGATTTGACAGGCTTTGAATGGAGTTGGGGCAACGTGAGCTACCTTGAAAAGCTTATGGGTTGCGATCCTATCGAGGATGCAATAGCGCAATTTCGGCGAAGAGTCTTATCTAGTCACATGTAACAAGTAGTTACGCCAAAGGAATGAGACGTCACATTTGACCAGTATATAGCCATTATAGTTGATTTGATTACTGGCAGCTATGGTTAAGCCAACCCTAATCCGTTTCTATGATTGTCGATGTTATGTATCGTAAATTCAAGTTTTTACGACGTTTGGAGGGAGCTAGTAAAATACTAGCGTTACTGTTAATTACTGTTTATTACGTTTCCTCATCCCTGCGACCTCGTGTATGTATTTTTGGGGGCCAACTGGCTTTAGCTTGGTATAAGCTTAGTATAGTTAAGCTTACAGTAGTACGTGTAAGAGAACAACTTAAAATCTTTATTTCCACCATACATGTGCTAGATTTTACTACTTAACTCCGAGGCATATGGGGCAAGCGCTATCTGCGTAGATATGATAAACTGCAGTACCCGATTTGGCATCAAGAAGGCAGTGCTCTTACTTTCCTAGCCTGAAATGCGACGGATGATACGGAAGGTGTATCCTCTCTAATATGTAGTGGAGTTCAGAGCTATTATCGCCACATCTTTGTCCAGTGATAATCCCGTCAGGACTTCCAGCTATCAGTGCAATATTGTACAACTCAGTAAAAAGTGGACCGTGCCCTGGATAGCCGTATGCTGCGCGATATTGCAGTATCCAATTACGGTGCCTTGCACAAGACTTGCTGAACGATATCATGATCACTAACTAGCAGTAACAACAATGATAAAGGGGCCATTGAGCTTGGGCACATGCGAGGGTTCGATTTCAGGGTAAGGGGGTGAATGAATATCAGGCTAGGACCTTCCTTGAGTATTATGTATGTGACTTTTCGATCTATCAAAATACCAACAATAAACTCCCAAACACCACGCTATGAACAAAACTTCAAGAGTAGAATTACTCCACAAAATTTCTCAACTTGGTCAACTCATCCAGCAACTCTTGTAAATCGACATCTGAAATCTTGTTCTGCAAGCTGGGGATGAGTGACTTTGCTTCTTCTGCATTGTCACAGCATAGACTTCCTGCTCATCATGTCAGTAAGCACGCTCATATAGTGTCTAGTGGAGAATAAAGGAGGGCGAACCTAGTTGCGATCGCTCAAACATCTCCAACTCCGTATGCGAATTAAGTAATCTTTCCACAGCCTTGATGTTTTCTTCATCCTTGAATCGAGAGAATACTTCTAGATAATCCAGCGTTTTTGTCAGGTTCCTACATTCCCCGTTATATTAGCCGGACGTTCGTAACCCAACAACTATCTTCAACGAGTGGCCGAGGTAGACATACTCAGGCTCATCATATTTCTTTCCACCACGCCTCTTATTTTCCAACACCTTGTTTATGACTAGTCGTGCCTCGCTAAGCGACAATGTATGCGTGTTTTGGTCCTCGCCGAGCTTGAGGGTGGAGGCGGCTTCGAGGTCGGACTGAGGGACGACGCGCTTGCGGTGGGTGGCGGGGGGGAGTTTGATGCCTGTGCTCATTTTGTAATTTTATCTGCTGGAAGTTTGTAGGGCCTTTGAGTCTTTGCGGATAGCGCGATTGTTGGAGGAGGGGTGCTGATAGTCGTGGTTTGCTTCGAGCGGAAAAATTTGTATGTGCGCAGTCGGTCAGGTAGGTAGCTGCTCGTTGATTGTCGCTGTAGCTAAAGAGCAACAAATAAAGTATCTCGAGTAGGTATGTTCAGTTGAAATGGGCGTTGATCAGAGTTGAACCGTGAATGATTGTCCAGAATGAAGCTACGAGTTTGATGCGGCTCGGAGATTGTGTCGCCGGATATGACGCTAGTCCATATTTGGCACATCGATGGTGAGGAACAGATAATTATTCAGTGATATATACGATTCTCACCGACGATTCAAGACTTTAGACAATTAAGACAGTAGAGTAATATATGGTAAACTAATATGTATGTACAATATCTCCAGATAACAATCAACGCAGCTATCACTAACATGTTCATTGTTCACAGCGGCTCCATTACTCTAACCCTAGAGATACGGATAATCTTTGTTCCGGCATGTTTACTGCAGCAATTCCGTGGTTCAACTCAATAGCCTCATCCTCTCCGACAATTACTGTACCCCTAATGTATGCCAGATACCGCCCGAATGCATAATTCGGTTCCAGCGCAAAGCACATGCCAGACATGAGCTCAAGAAGGGTAACGAGCGCCATCCATTCTTACATCTCCTGACCAGCCGGACAGCGCGATCAAGGGATTGAGACCATGTACACATGGTCCAAACGTCCAAACGCCCAGCCACCGGCTCCTTTCATCTGCGCAACCATTTCATCGATGACGTCTCCAAACCTGCGACCTGCGCGCAACCCTCAACGCTAGCAAGACAGCTCGAGCAACCTTGGCGGCGTGCCGAGTGTCTTCATATACCTTGCCAACGGTGATCATAACCTGGTGTTGAGTATGGTGTCCTCCAAAGTTGCAGAATACCTCTGCTCGAATCACATCTCCGTCCTGCAGCGTCCGGGGTGCCTGAGGATGATAGCCCCATTGTGGCCAGCCTGAGGCTACGGGCTCTGGACCTGACCAGAATTCCATGGGTAAGGGTAATGCTCCCCTTAAGTATCCTGCAGCCATGTCCGCTGCAAACACCTCGCACTCAGTGCCTGGGCTCTGCGCCGTTAGTTCGGATGCCATCTATATGGCAAAACTAGACTCCATGAAAACGCCATTATTAATGAAAAGCCCCTTTTAGCCTTTGAATGGTATCCCAAAGCCAAGTTGCTGCTCATGATGTTCGTTAAGAAGTTGGCTAGCCGTGTTAGTCCGGATGATGTACTCATAGCATCACCAATCCGAGGATGATGAGCGAAACTGGTTTCAACACGGATACGGAGAGCCCTGAGCTGTTCTTTGAATGGGTATCGATTTCTATAAAAGCCCAACACCACTACCACAACGCCTGCCATGCAACATAACTATATTCCACGCCTACTTTTTGAAAGCAACCTCCTTCGGCAGCCTGAAACTAGCACAAAACATCTGCTTCGTCGGACTCACCAACCTCACATTGAAAATCTCCAACTCCCTCTCCCGATTACCCGATCCGTCGATCGTATCATCCGGCGAGAGCGTGAATCCCATTCGCTCCGAGATGCGTTTGCAGATATCTTCATGATCAACTCGGACGTCCTCTGAATGACCCGAGAAGCAATAGACATGTATCATGGGCAGTTTTCGTGCTGGGTCATACGGCTCAAAGCGCGATTCCATGCCAGCATAGGCACCAACAAAGGCATCTAAAAACTCAATTGCGGTTGCGGGGAGGTTCATTACGTAGTGATCAACGGTAGGTGGGCGTGTATATGTTTGAGGTGCTGGTACTGGTGTTCTTCCACTTCCTGCTGGTTTAGCTCGTTTGAGCGAGGCTGGGGTCCTGGGTTGAATGATTACTTTTGTTGATGGGGATGTCATCATCTGGGCCGTTTCGCGGATGAATTTTCGTCCATCCATGTTGAATGGTGTTACGAATTGGTGGACTTTGTTTCGTTGCACGGCGTCTTCCATGCTCTCGTATCCATGGGGATTGAGATCGTTTGCCCATACAAAGATCTTTCTTTTGCCCGCTGGCACGGCGAATGGACCGACTCCGGCCATAACGTCGCAGACCAATTCACCTTCCTTGAACTTATCGCATAGTCGACGATGCTCAGTTTCCAAACGACTGTTCCAGTACACGCGCGAGAAATCAAATTGGAACTCGCATCCTTGCTCGTGAACCGTAACATTCATATCATTGTCGCCTGCCAAAACCTCGAATGGGAATGTACGGAATTCACTTTCTGACCCAACGACTTGGGTCTTGTTGATCACAGTGCGTACTTTGGGGTTCTTATCTTTGAGGATTTCCGCAATGAGGTGTTTATAAGGGTACCATCGTTCTCGTAGGTTCAAATGTACTGCTCACAAGTAAGTATCAAGGTCTACTTCTTCGAGGGCCTCAGTGAACTTACAAACATGTCCCGTCAACGTAAAACCCTCTGGAAACTCTCCATCCGCAACATCCTCTTCCGGAAGAATTGCTTCAATAATCTCCGCATAGGTCCAGTATGAATAGTCCAGGTCAATCGTATAAGGACCCAGCCCAACCATGCCCTTCTCAAGCAATTCATTCAAAATCGGTGACCACGTAGTCGCATCTACCCCAATATCATCATCAGCAAAACCAATCCACTTTATCTTAGTAGGCCGTGAAAATAATACCATCATGTTTAATATCCTCCCTCAAAACCACACACCTCTTCTTCCTTGCCTCCTGCGCCGTTAACTCTAATGTCCGCCCATCCCTCCCGACAACCAACGTCTCCGCCATGGGTGTTGTACACCCATCAAACCGGGGCAGGTCGAGCGCATCTTTACTCGAGGACAATGTCTTGCGCACTGCGGAAATGTTCTTGTTTTCGAGCACGGTGGCCGCGGACACGGGGATGGTCTTTTTGAAGAACGAGCGGTCGAGGACACGCATTGCGCGGTTTACGGGTGGGCGAAACATGGCGGGGTTTCTGGAGGTGGATTGTTTTGTGGCGGTGTAGGTTGTTGAGTCCATTGGGACCTGGCGGCGTCGAGACTTCAAATATTGATTGAAGACTTCGGGGGTAGGTGAGATGTTTGTAGAGCCGAAAAAGAAAATAAGAGTTGATCCGTGCACGAATAGGCGGATTGTGAGGTAGAGACGTTTTGCTGTTTTGGAAAGTTTGGTATACTAGCAATGAGGTGAATGAGAGTAATATTAAGCTCTTCTGATATTCTCCATCAACGAGGGGTCGACACAAATGTAAATACAAAAAAGTGAGTCAGTCGTTCTCATTGGGCAGCGACAATCTCTTTTTTTTTTTTGGGCACGTGATATCAGATGCGATAAGATAAGGATCGATCAATGGTGCAATTACTTTCCCTCCAACAAAACATAGGTAAACATGAAAGAGTAAGAGTAATTTGATTTCGAGAGATTACTTGTTGTTATTATCTCTCAAACACGATATCACAATCTTATCCATCTCCCTCTCCGTTTCCAGTCGCTCAATCCTCTCCTTGAGAGCCTGAATTTCTTCGTCTTTCTTCTTCAGTGCCATTCGCGATATATCCCTTCCTCGAATTATGCCCTGCGTCTTGAGATGATGTTGATCCAGCAATGCGACAAGCTCATCTCTCGCGGTAGTCGGAACAACGACATCATGACGATCGAGGATGGACAAAATATTCAACGCAAGATCCGAAGGTTGGTTAGAAGCCGCTCCCTGCGCTGATAGTACGTCCTTGTATCGTCGCGGAGTCGGTGTGGTGGATACCTCTACGGATGAGAATGAGAATGGCGCAGTTGTGCTGGATGATTGTGTCGTAGGTGCGCTTTCGGAGTATGGTGGAGGTTTGTCGTCATCGTCGTCGTTAAAGCCGTCGTCGAGTTTCCGTTTGCCTGGTGATGTGTTTGTAGCTGTTCGTGGAGCTTTGTTTGGTGTGAAGATGGGTTGCCTGGGCCGAGTAGTAGTGCTGCTACTGCTGCCGACTAGCAGATTCCCAACTTCATTATCGAGAGTCTCATCCCAGCTGTAGGCTTCTTCATCGGATGAAAGACTCGGCGATTTTCGGACTTTGGTAGGCGTTTGTTGTTGTTGGGTCGAGAAATCAAGCCGTCGTCGAGGTTCTGTTTGCGCACCTCTCACTGTACTACCACCACCATTGCCATAACTCGTACCCGTGCCTGGGGTAAGTAAACCGCCGACCTGAGCGCTCTTAGAAGGAGTCTTTTTCGGCGTATCTGGTTCAGATCTCGAGTTCGATAGTAGCGTATGTTTCTCCCGAATTCGCGCATCGTCATCCCAGAGGAAGAACTTGCATCGTTTTGATTGCGGTTTTTGGCATGTGTAGACTTGTATCAACATCAGCAAACAATCAAATCATTTTGAAGATGGTATGACAGCATACACCATCGGCCATGATTTATCCCGCCATTCTTGGTCTGAAAGTGGTCTGCTGGCAGCCGCGGATCACAGTCGCAATGCCAAACACCATCGATGAATCGGCCACGCCAGGATGTGGTTCGTCGGGGAGTTGTTTCGTTTCCTTGATTCATTGCATTGCAAGGCCAGAGGATGTACGTTACATCTTCTGAAATATTTCGGGATGAAACTGCTCAGTTAGAGTGTTGAGGCAGAGAAGGTAATGATAGGTGCTTGTTGAAGCTCTAAGAACCGGGATGTCGCTATGGGACCTGGAGGTCTTGGCGGTGACGTGGTCCACAGCCTCTAGGCCTCCGCTTGGGGCATGCTGTTTATATATGACTGTTTGCGGCGCTCGATCTAAAGAGGATCTCTTTCATGATTTTTACAAGGCATATAGTTTGCAGTGCTCATGGCCGGCAAGAGGTCTGCCTATGTATTCATTATTGATGCCCTCCAGATTATCAGATCATCTCTTGCGGGGCCGGTATCAAGAGGGGTTAAATGGTGTGATCGCAGTGGAGAGATTTCCGCTCGTTTCTCAAGTCATTTTTCTTAGCTCTTTCATACAGGAATTTCATCTGAATATTGATTCTGGAACTACACAAACTTGCAAAATGGCTGTAGAAGACCCCATTATGGTCAATCTTGAAGACTCGCTCGTTCTAGCAGACGGACTAGCAGACGGTAGAAGCAGTGATGATATCGAGCATCTTTCCGAGTCGCAGAATCTTCTTCAACAGAATGAAGAGACTTCCTGGAAAGCTCCTAAAGGATTTGTATGGATTCAAGTCGGTACGTTGGCCTACCTGTCGTAAGCCAACATCAACAGTTGCTAACACTTATATCATGAAGCAATCTTTGCCAATGTCTTCCTGTCAGGCTTTGATGGGACCATTACAGTCTCGACATATGCCCTCATCAGTTCCGAATTCAACGCAGCCAACACTGCGTCTTGGCTGACGACATCTTACTTGATCACGAGTACAGCGTTTCAGCCAATCTATGGACGGATGTCTGATATTTTTGGACGAAAGCCGTGTTTCTACGTCTGCACCGTCTCTTTCCTGCTTGGCTGTCTGGGCTGTGGAGTTGCCCAGGATATGTTCTTGCTGAATATCATGAGAGCGATTACTGGAATCGGAGGCGGCGGTCTCATCACGATGGGTCAGCTACAACCGTTTCCCTGGCCCTTGTTTGCCATTGCTAACTCTATGTAGCAACTATTATTAATTCCGACTTGATTCCCTTCAAAAATCGAGGAATGTATCAAGCTGCACAAAATGTGCTTCATGGGTTTGGATCTATCTGTGGTGCTTCCGTAGGTGGTGCAATCGCCGAGACAATCGGCTGGCGATGGTGCTTCTTACTGCAGATTCCGTTGTCCATATTTGCACTTGTTGTCGGGAAACTTGTTATTCGTCTCCCAAGGAAAAGCAATGACCACATTCACCCTACTCCTGGATGGCGAGGCATATGGAACCAAGTGGATATCCTAGGAACAGTGCTTCTTGTTTTAGGTCTATCAGTTCAGCTTGTGGGCCTTAGTCTTGGGGGTAACGAATTGCCTTGGAGCAATCCATGGATTGTCTCATCCTTGATTGGGAGTGTCATATTGCTTGCACTCTTCCTTTGGGTTGAAGCCAACACATCGGCTGCTCCAATTATCCCGCTTCGCCTGCTAAAAGGCACAGTGCCAATCTGTATTCAGATCGCGAACCTATGTGTAGGCATGGGAGCATATGCGGTATGTATGCCTACTTTTCGAGACGAATCTAGCTGACATGATCACGGCACTGCCAGTTTCTATTCAACCTTCCACTATTCTTCCAGGTTGTTCTCCTCGATTCAGCCAGCAAGGCCGGTGCGAGATTGGTCATTCCTTCGTTGGCAACTCCAGTCGGTGGCCTGATTGCCGGTATCATCATGTCGCGCTGGGGAAGACTCGCTCAGATCGTGCAAATGGGAGCTCTTTTGATGTTCATCGGTAATCTGCTAGTGGCTTTGCTCCGCTTCAAAGACGCGAATTGGAAGTACTTTGTCTATGTCTTCCCTGCCAATTTGGGACAGGGAATGGTGTTTCCTGGCATATTGTTTAGCTTTCTTGCTACCTTTGACCATACCGGTAAGCCTCGCCATAAAGAATCCTTCGACTCTGGCTAATTAGCAGATCATGCGGTGTCATCGTCAACCGTCTACCTCATTCGGTCCTTGGGTAATGTCTGGGGCGTTGCAATCACATCTGCCGTCGTCCAAAACCAATTAAACTCGGGCCTTTCCAAGGCTCTGAGTGGAATACCAGATCAATGGAAAGTAAAATCCTTCATATTCAGAGCCGTGTAATTTCCTGTCTGGCAAAAGCTGATCAAATATGTTTTAGGTGATTGATGAAATCAGGCGTTCGGTTTCTGCGATTTATGACCTCCCACCGGATATTCAAATGACTGCTCGCTCGGTCTATTATGACGGATTACGAGTGTCGTTTGCCCTGTCGGCATCGCTATGCGCAATTGCTACGCTTGCTGCCCTGTTCGTCAGAAGCAAAGGACTGCACCGACCGGGCGATGGTGAGTAGATCAATGTCTCGTGCCAGCCAAGGAGCAGTGGCGGTGTTATCGGCATCAGATAAAGCAGCTCGGGTTGTTCGGATATGTAGTTAGAAGCCGAGAAGTTGAGGCCAAGAGGCTTAGACCTGTATCCGCTAGGCTCAATGTAGGCATTCTTTTGCGGCGATGTTGTAGACACTGAGAGAAAAGAAGAAAAGAAGAGAAAAAGAAGACTTGGTGGTTTTCGTATTTAGCAGTTGCCTAGTAGAAGCCCCACGCCATCGATCGCTCCTGCCTGTTCTCTCCACACTGTGGCTTGGCACCATCGTCATATTTCAGCTGTCTCTTCTGCCAGAATCTTCATCTTCTCTTCTTCTCAATTTCTTTAAAAGAAACAGCTAGTCTGACAGTCAAGATCAGATTTCATCCTGCCGAAACTGCCGCTTATTGCAGACGGCGCACGGTGATCACTGATCTTATGCTGGCGCCTGGCGGTCAACGACGTCACCCGTCTCAATAGCACGATTTCTATTATTACTCGTCAACAATAGTTACTCCGTCCCATCAGCATTGCAACGACAACAAAAATATCGGAAGAAATATTTTACGAAAGGAAGTCTTGTTGGCGCATTTTGAATCATTTGAACTACTCAGACTTGAGTTTTGAGGGAGAATCATACAGTTTAGCAACCGATTGCAAATTCAGACGATGGTCACGCAGCTAGACGCTGCTACCCCGGCAGCTCCAGCTACGACTGCTGCCTCTGCAACCAAACAAAGCAATGGCGTTACACCAAATAACATTCTAACGGGGAAACAAGAGCATTGTACGATAGCCAAATCCCTGTACTACTCGATCGAATACTGACTATATCAGATCTCAAGCGAGAACTCCTAAGCGCCCAAGTCCGCCGTGAAATCATCGAGCTTGCTCATCCTACGGCCCTCCAACGCTTCGGTGCACCTTTCAAATCGGAATTTGGAGAAGTTGCTCCTGTGGACTCGGAATTGCCTATATTACGCTTCATCTTCGTCAACCATGTTCGAAATTTCCCATTCCTCGACCAAGCCCGCGAAAAGGAGTTCTGGCAGGACCGTTTACAAGTGGTGCGTACAGATGACCCCCGTAGAGAGGGCATGCTGACAAAGCTCGTAGTTTCTCGAGTCGTTTGCAAACAAGAATATATCCTCCTCCGAAGACCGACTGGAAGAAACCAAACGACGAAAACTGGCCAAGAAATGCGAGAAGCTGGTCGAACTCATGATGGTGTCGGGCATTCCCACCGCTTCGGGCTACGAGGAACGCATAAGGTTTGCGGAGATGGAGATTGTCGACCGGGGAGCCAACGAAAAGGGTCTTCTTGTGAACATACCTGATGGCCAGAATATCAATAATTGGGACGTGAATGTAGCAGCCGTCAGGACGGCATCTGTGAAACGCACCGTTCGCTATCACCAACACGCAGTATGCCCGTCAATTTGATGCTGATGACTCTTACTGACCAATTTCAGGAATTTATCCTTCGTGTCAGAAAAGCTGGCCAACCGGACATTTACGTTGGCAGGCGATATGGCGCTTTTGTGAAATTGCATAAACGGATACGAACTGAGCTTCCCGGAAAGATGCTACCACCTTTGCCAAGGAAGAACAAGAAATCTAGCAATGCTTCATTTTGGGGTGGCTCAGGCGATGACGACGCTTCTTCTATATCCTCTCTATCAACTTCCGGTGGTACTGCTGTGCTCGAGGACGACCGCACTGCGTCGAAGTCGAACTTAACACTGGTTATCCCGGAGCATCACCGTTCAAACTCGCGATCATCGGCTGTGTCTGTAAGATCAGTATCCCCTCGTGCATCAGGAGATTTCCGCCGAGGCACTTTCCTCTACCGAGAAGAGCAGCGAGTGTCATTGAGGGCATTTTTACGAACTATTCTGCAGAATAAAAGAGTGGCCGAATCTAAAGCCATGGAAGAGTTTTTGACGGCACGACCTATCACACTAAACGAGGAAGAGTTGCTGGATATCAAACGAAGAAAAAGCGCGGATGCTGCTCGCATTGAGGAACAAGAAAAGTTCTATGAGATTGCTCGACAACGCGCAGCTGAGTTGGATGTATATATGGAAAGGTTTCGTCGGAGTATTGTCGAGCAGAGTAAGTTTGTGACGGCCGTCATGCTAATTCGAAGCTAATATCAGTAGATGGCCTCACAAAACTCTTTGCCGAGATCAAAGAGAAGAACACGATTCAGGAGCTTAGTCCGGAATACCAAAAATTTGCCGAATGGCTTCGAATTGAGTATGTCTGCCTCGACTACTCGCTGGAAGATCATAACTAATTGGATAGGGTTGCCGCCACGATATACCATATTTTTTTGGCCGAGGATAATTCACCAGAACTGTTTGCACAAGCCAAGAGGATACATTCTCTTATACCTTATACCCTTTTGAAAAACGTCATCCGTATAGCCAATCCTGCGGCTGTCATGTCTGGTGTTCTTGACTTGTTCCTTGCTCAGCCGTTCGGGTCGCGCTCATTGTTGCAGCGTATATTTTCGATGACTTTGACTGACGGTATCAAACAATTTCAGAAACCAATCGACACATTGGTTGCCAAAGTCGAGGACCCAGTGATTTGCGAGAAGTTGAAAGCATTCGTCAATTCAGACGAATCTCTCAAGACCGTCATTCGTGATGAAGCACAAGACGAAGATATTGATATCGTCGTTGCGATTCTTAGATCTGAGCTGTTGACTCCAGAGATGAAGCCTTCTCAGATTGAAAAGATCTTCAACGCTTATGTGGCGTGGAATGCAGCTGTGGAGAACGTACGTATTTCTCTTTCCTCAGAAAACATTAACTGACTTACCTAGATTCATGAGGACATGAAGCATGGTGCTGAATGGTTCGCCTACTTGAAACAATTACTCAAGTTGTATACCCGACAGCGGGACAAGGCCATGATGTTGAGCATGATAGAAGAGGTATGTTTCCTTAATCTGTCAACTGACTCAATGCTGATTTGACTAGCCTACTACTTTGAAATTGTTCCGAGATTTGTTTACTATATTCTACGAACCATTGGTCCGCGTTTACAAGTCTGCTAACGTCTACAACAGCATTACGGATTTTGCCAAATTCGCGGAAGATGCTATTGGAGTAATTGAAAAGGCTCAGCGACAGGACGTTTCGGCAGATCCTAATCAAACAGTACAAGCGTTTATTGATCTTTGTGCACGCCACGAACACAATTTCTACAAATTTGTCCACGAAGTTCATTTACATGACAATGGTCTCTTTGGATCTCTCATGGCCTGGATAGAGAATATCCTAGATTTCCTCCGCAAGGGCCCACGCAGTGGATTCAAATTGGACATGAATGCATTGTTCCAAGGAGCGGTGGACACTAAACAAATCGACAAAGACGAGTGTATCCGAGAGATAGACAGTCTGGTCAAATGGCAAGAAGACCGGAAGAAATGGCACCACGACAAGACCAGACAGAAAATGGCTGCAGAAGGCACTGGCGAAGTGCCAGCAAGTGCAACGTTTCGCACCAGCGACTTTGGTCTTGACGAGGACGATCTGGATGATCTGGCCATTACAAACGAGGAGTCGGATGAAGATGATGAAAATTCGGAGGACGACGATCTTGATCCTATCATGGCGGAGCGAAGGCGTCGTGCTAAAAAACAAGACCACCTACGACGGTCGGCCGGCGAGCCAGTCAAGCCAGAGGTCAAGGAGGTTTACAAACTGCAGGAGTCGTTTGGGATGATGTTGAGGGAGGTTCTCGCTGATTGATGCCGACGTAGGTAATATATTTAGAGCTAGTCGTAATTGGAGTTAGACATAGAATATATCTGCGTCATACCGCGCATCAACATTTCATTTGGTACCCTGACATGTAACTACAGCTTAGACTTCATATTAACATGCACACTCTTCACCTGACTATACGCCTTCAACCCTTCCTCCCCAAGCTCTCTGCCAATTCCACTGCTCTTGACACCACCAAACGGAATCCTCCAATCCGAATCATTACTCGAGTTGATCCACACCATACCGGCCTCAATCCTGCGCGCAACACGGTGAGCCTTGACAAGATCCGTCGTGAACAACGCACTACCCAATCCATACGTCGTCTCATTCGCCATCTTGAGCGCCTCTTCCTCCGTCTTGAATCGCATCAAACACACAAAGGGACCAAACACCTCTTCCCGATAAATCCGCATTTGACTCTTCACATCCGTGAAGACGGTAGGCTCAATAAAGAATCCCTTCGCATCAGGTGATGTGGCAGGTTTTCCGCCCAGAACAAGTTTCGCACCTTCAGCCTTGCCAATATCGACATAGGACATAATCCTATCGTACTGTGCCTTGGTAACCTGCGGACCCTGGAAGGTCGCTTCATCAAACGGATCGCCCACTTTACTTATTTTGCGTGTATGAGCCTTGAACTTTTCCAGGAACGCATCGTAAATATCATCCTGCACCAACACCCTCGAAGTGGCAGTACAGATCTGGCCTTGGTTAGACATAATCCCAATATGAGCCCATTCAACAGCAAGATCTATATCTGCATCGTTGAAGACAATCAACGGGGATTTTCCGCCTGTTTCCAGCGTGATGTTTTTCAAGGTGGAAGAAGCCATTTTCATGATTTCGCGGGCTGTGGCGGTGCTGCCGGTAAAAGCGATTTTGTCGATGTTTGGGTGGGTGGCGAGTGCGGCGCCGGCGATGCGGCCATACCCATTCACGATGTTGATTACGCCTGGTGGGAAGCCGGCTTTTACGGTCAGGTTGGCGAAGTACAGGATTGATAGGGGTGTTTGTTCAGCGGGTTTGAGGACGACGGTGTTACCGCAGGCGAGGGCTGGGCCGAGTTTCCATGCTGCCATTGAGAGGGGGTAGTTCCATCTTTCGTCTGGTCAGCTATATTTTTTCAGGAAGTGGAGGGAAAGGGGAGGTACGGAATGATCTGCCCACAAACCCCCACAGGCTCTCTGATTGTATACGCAAATTTGTCGGGAGTCGTATCAATAACCTGTCCAAACGTCTTATCGGCCCAGCCGGCATAGTACCGCAACGTCTCAATGACCTCGGTCAAATCCTCGTCTCGGGCGACGGTGAATGGTTTGCCGTTATCCCATGTTTCGATTGTGGCGAGAGTGAGGCGGTGCTCGTCGACGATGTCGGCGAGTTTGTAGAGCAGCTTTCCGCGATCTGAGGCCGGTAGGTCGCGCCATGAAGGGGAGTTGAGGGCTGCGCGGGCTGCGGCGACGGCTTTGTCGATGTCGGTGGTTGTGGCGGCGTGGACGGAGACTATTTCTGATTCATTTCTGTCTTATGATTAGCAATTGAATGTGAGATGGGAGGAGACGTAAGGGCTTACGTAGGGTTGATGGAAGCAATCTTCTTCCCGTCGGATGATGGCACCCATTCATTGTTGATGAAGAGTCCTGTAGGCTGGATATATGTGCGCCCATTTGGGGCTGTGAGTTGGACTTGTAAGTCTGTCATTTTGTTTTTCTATGGGTACGTGTGTCGAGGTGACGCAGGGCTTTTGAGAATGGAGAAGGAATGAAAGCAATTATGTATGAAGATTGGGGTAAACAAGACTCGGACACTGACAAGTCACAGAGCCTTATCTGTCAGCTCCCCACTAAAGGGCTATCTACCACTGTACCACATATCAACAGATGATAAAAAGCAATGATGCATACTCTACAGTAAGTGTAGTTCTCCGCATGAGACGTATCTAACCCTAAGATAAGTGGAGGAACGCTATCAGTGGATCCCCCGCTCGCATGGACTTTCTATTTTCGAGTCTAGCGTCTCGCTGTTTTAAGCATCTATTTTTGACGTTTGATCCACTGGATCTTTGTACGTAACCACGTAGCAGAAACCGTTGTCCCAATGTGGTTATTGTCGGGACCATGCTCAAGGATCTACCCCGTATTTTGAATCGAATCTCATCTCGGGCCGCTGTCTCGTCTCAGATATCTCAGGTATAGTACACAATTTGATACTCGGGGACTACACAGTCAGCTTTGTGCAATACGATCATGTATATCGCAGCAATCGCACTCGACATTGATTGAGATTATAGGTAAGAACGAGTTCATTCCAGCTACGAAACCATACCAAACACTTTATTCTAAAAGCTAGCACTAAACTCCTCGGTCCATCCATGTCGACAAACCCCCTACAAGGCTGCCAGGCAACCATCAGATTCGGCGACTCGGGGCTTCCTCTCTCTAGGTATATGACAATGGCACCAAACCGATTGGAACATGTCGCCGAAACTAAAGTAGTATAATATCCAGGCCCATATAAGAAAGTCAATTCGAACGTGCCCTGACTTAACAGATGAGTAGGCTGCGAGGCTAACTTAGTCGGGGTAATAGCTGAGCCTGGATTGTACCTGCTTAAATAGGAAATAGAGAGGATCAATGACTTGGTATCTGATACAGTTGATCATTGGTATTGACACGATGTTTCTTGTCATATGATCAACAGATTGGCCTTGAGAAGTGTTGTTAATATGGCTGAGTGTTGTCAATGAGTGCAGCTGTGTAACGAGCGACAGTTCATCTGTGGCAGGGTCACATATCTGCATAAGCCCTAATCCAGTCCACTTGACAACCTTAAACATAATTGACTATTACTTGTTCACCATGTAGAGGAAAACTACAGTCTTTCTTGCTATCACTATGGTAATTTGCACTCCAAGCAGGATTTAGCATGTATCAATATATCTCCCCATGCTAATACTACTACATATGTAATTCCGAATCCTTTCTGTGCCCTGACTTCGGCTTCAATTCTACTGTTGGCACCAAGTACGGTAGAGGACCTCTTTCTCTGACACGCGTACCCTGTTCAAATGCATGAGCCACTTTGAGTAGCACTGCGTCACAATACTCTTTTCCAATCAACGTAATCGAGAAACTACCGTATTTGTTAGCACAATCAGGAAAATCTGAATGCTTGTCAGAGCTATTGCGCTTACGGTATCCCAGGAGCAATATGGATCAAATTCTCCCGTCTATTCATCTTTACTTCCGTATCCTCCGGATAAAACCCTAACGGAACCGAAATAACTGGAAGTCCCAGCTTCGCAGCATATGCAACGGGCATCTCTGTATTCGCGGGGACTGCCAAAACGTCAAGCTTGAATTCCTCTATTATTCCTAGGATCCCCTGAGTCCCGGCGAGCAAAGATTCCCGTTTTATGACTGATTTGTATTTCTCACTATCCACGTCGGCGCCGTCGGCCTGTGTCAAGAGAATCCTGTCAATGTCGCGATCGGGATAGCATTCTTCGGGACAGGCTTTGTTGAATTCGATTACGTCTTCCACTGAAGATAAGTTGTTTAGATTGTTTTTCAAAGAGCACAAGTAAGAGCGCATATCCGATTTGAATTCGGCGGTGATCACGAAGCTTTTGGTAGCTTTGTCAAACTTCCTGAATTCGTCCCGGATGGGAAGTCTGTGCTATCCACAACCGTAGCTCCTAGTCTTTGGAAAGTGGTAACTGAATTTTGGAATGCAGTCATAACTGCAATTGCTGGGTTTGAGAAGGCGTTTCGAGGTATACCAATCCTCACTCCTGAGAGATTTCCATCGTCGCAGGATTTGGAAAAGTCTGGCATTGGATTGAATGGAATGTTCCACGTGTACGGATCATCCTCACTTCCTCCCGCAATAGCATTCAGAATCAGTGCAGCATCCTTGACTGTCCGTACCAATGGCCCAATAGTATCTTGCCGTTTTGATATTGGAATACAGTGATCGTTACCAACTAACCCTCGCGACGGCTTGAATCCGACGACGTTATTGGTTTCTGCTGGGCTTACTATACTGCCATTTGTCTATCAAGACAACATCTGTCAGCAATAGCTCTAATCACAAGAGAGTGGTTCATACCTCGGTCCCTAGAGCCGCAAAACAAAGTCCCAACGCAGTCGCCACAGCTTAACCACCACTACTCCCCGACAGCTGCGAACCTGGTAATACATCCCCATCGTCTGGCCTCCCCGAGGACTCCAGCTACTACTTGAATTCACTGAACGGAAATGGACCACTCAAACAGGTTAGTTTTACCGAGGATTACTGCCCCGGCTTGTCGCAGCTTTGTTATTGCTGAACATTCGCCAGCTGGTTTTGCGTCTAGGAGTGCTAAGGAACTGGCAGAAGCTTGCATTGTGTCGGCTGTGACGATGCTATCCTTGACAAGGATTGGGACGCCGTGAAGTGGGCTATACGATGATTAGCTTAGTTCTGACGTTGAGGTGTGGTCGACGAACCCTCGGCGTCCGCTTATCATGAACTCGTCATCTAGAGCTTGAGCGATTGAGATGGCATCTCTGTTGATTTCCAGAACAGCGTGGAAGGTATGGTTGACCTCTTCTATCCGGGCAATGTATGCTTTGGTGAGATCGACGGCGGTGAATTTTCGTCTATCTAGTCCGGAAGCAATTTCTTCCACAGTGATGTTGAGTAATGATGGTAGCGGTTCTTGGCTTGAATGCGATTTAAATAAAATGACATGAATTAAACTGAAGAAGTTATTCGCATGGTCAACGTATATTGAAAATTATCAACATTGGCGAATAAATTATCAGATAAAGTAGATACGAATGGGAGAAGTCTTTCCTATATTAACAATCTGAAGGTACCTAGGTACCTAAAACAACTCATTCAAAAACGCCTTGATGCTATGTATGTATGTATGTACTCTCATCACATGCAACACGCAAGTATTAAATGTAGTATTTACAGTCTAGACTGATCCTTCAAACTCTCTCCACCACAACACTTCCCCGCCGAAGGGAACGCATCATGAGAAACTGTATCCACACAAATGGCTGAGGGAGGCACCCAAAGCGCCGGATTCTTCTCGAAGAAGTTCGAGGCTCTCAACATAATGCTTACCGGCTCAGCGGGCATGATCGGGTAGTCCTCAAGGCGCGGGAAATGGGTGAGACCAAACTGGAGGTAACAGACGATATCGGTGTTTTCGATTGATTCATTGCGGTTTGCCCAGTCTACCACAGTCTGGTTATGGGGGTGATTGTCGCGGCCGTCGGATTGGCAAACGTAGTCTCCCGCAGGGAAGAGTTCGTAGTCCTTGTAAGGTACGACCCAGAGTGCCTTGCGCGCGAATCCGGCTCGTTTCCAGACTACGCTGCCTGGCTTGGGCAGCAGGAGCGGGCAGTTGTTATTGAGGATCTTGTAGCCGACGGGTTTGTGGCATATCTCGTTGATGATATTGGGGTTGACGATGTCCCATGATCGACTTGTCTCGTGGCAATAGTCTGCTGCGCCTTCGAGGGCGGTGCGGAGAGGTGTCTTTTTGGCGTAAAAGGCGTTGCCGTACAAGTTGTTGGGGGATCCGACTGGTTCGTCGGAGGGATGGGCATCGGATTGGATGACGGTGTTGTTGGTACCGTCGATTTCGGGGTCAATACGTAGCGAGAAGATGTGTTGGTGGTTCTGTGCGTTGATGCGAGGCTGGACTTCGGTGCCCCAGGGCGCGGCTTGTTCGGTGGGATGCATGGGGTATGTGTTCAGCTGGCCGGTAAGCTTAACTTCAAGCTTGTAGGTACCGTCAAGCGTGAAGGTATGGTAGAACCCGTACTCGTAGTTTGCAGCAGTAATGATCTGAGAAATGATCAATTTGCGGTCACGAGCCGAAACGACAGTTCCGTCACGGTAATCGGTATGCTTGAACAGCAGTCCATTATCCTCTTCATGAATGCAAATTGCGTTCTTGATCATGGCTGCTTCTCCCTTGGCCGTCGACACGATGGCATCGAGGTAGTGAATAGCACCCTTGCAGTCACAGCCCAATTTCAACGAATTCGTCATCAAACCGGAACCATACTCGCCAACGTCAAAGGCATGCTTCTTGTGATGAGGCGTCTCAGGGCTGCCGTAGGGGACAACCATCTCGACAACACTGATCCTGTTGAAGAGCGTCCGTTCTCGCTCCTGGTATGGATCGTCGATACGCACGTCCGAAATGACGATGCCTTCACGGTAATTGAAGCCAATATGCATCTTATACCCAGCCCATGACAACTCATTCCCACGCATACGGAAGGAGACACCCTGCGGCTGCGTGATGTTGATGGGTTTCAAACGATCATGTTTGTACCCATCAGAGATGAACTCGGGCAGATAATTCGATCCTTCGAGAGGCACCTGCGTGCGCTCCCCATTGACAGTCCGAATATCCACGCTGAGGATTTCCTCGGTTTCCGTATCGGCCACAATCGAGAAATCCAGCGGATGGGCGTACTGATTGTCAAATGCGGATTCACGGTAGTACACCAATCCCTGCTGGAGGCGACGATCGAAACCCCATCGCTCATCCACACCGATTGCCCATCCATCAATATAGACTTTGGACATATCCGTAATCCCGATTTCCTTGCATGCCTGGATGACGCGGGGATCTTTACGACAAATGCGTTCCATGATATCCAAATCCTCAATGGTTAAGGTCGGCATAACTTCCTTGACCTCCTTCCATTCCTCAACGGTGACTTTGGTCAGATTCACGATTACTTCGGCGCAGTTGGCAGTTCCAACTTCGAGGACAATCGCGAAAACGCGACGGTCAGGTCGGGGGCCCCGGCCCTGACGATAAGCGGCATACTCGGCCTTGAGCGGTTCGCGGAGGGTGATGCAGTTGAATTTGACTTGCTTGGGGGAAGCAAATTCTCGGATCAGTTTTGCGGCGAGGGGGATTTCCTCGATAGACAATTGATCTGTGCATGTCAGCAAGTACGTCCTTTTTTGGTGAGATTCGACCTACCCAGTGGATGCGGCTGTTTTCCGGTAATCTGACTAGCAGCAGAACTCGAGCCATAATCCTCCTCACGGAAAATCGTATAACCCGGTATAGAAGTAGTATCAGGCGCCATGGTGGTAGTTTTACCTTGGTATGTATCGATTGTAGTAGGAATAAGAATACTTAGACATCAAAAGAGATGAATTAAACAAATAAACTAATGTAGAAGCTTGTTGTGTACAAGAGCAGTGAAGAATCAAGCATTATTTCTTTCTTCTTTTAGAGGGAGATAAGCATGCATTTATACACGATCTCGCATGAAGCCAGACAGAAAAACCTACGCTTGTACCTTCCGAATACGGATACGGCGGGGAGTGGGATTAGAAAAAGTGAGGCTATCGCGTTCGATCTCCCTTTCTTAAGAAAAAGAAACGAACGCCATACGAATGACACACGTTCTTTCTTTGTACGTACTCTATTATTATGAAAGTTGTTGATGTGATTCATGGATTCGTCCTAACTACGGAGTATATGGAGTATGCGAGTATCGTCTCACCTGTACTCGGCTTTGTGTAACGGGTTTGTGCTTTTCTATAGATATACGATCTTTGTACTCCGTCTGTCTTTGAGATCGAGTTTTATACATGAGTACTAGTATGACATTTCATAAGTCAGACATAAAGATGAAGAAAGATAGTAGAAATTGGGCTTCAACACGCAGGAGATGTCGTTTCAGCACACTTTGCACCTGACCATTCTGTATCAAATACTGACTAATAGCTACCGCAACTACATACTCCTTACATAATTTTACATAGGTATTCAAAACGCAGACATATCCATAGTAACTTGTCATCTCTACAGGCATCAGACAGAAGATATCGCCTGAACCTCCCTGATTAGGGCTAGCGATAAGCTCCCTCCTACCTTGAGCCTTCTCTTATCCAAACGTAATCACCAATTGGTCCTATCTTATCACCTATCAGCCCACCATACCCAAAACAGGCATTAAAAAGGCCATCCAGATCTCAAGAGGATCCCCTCGTGACAGTGCTCTAGTGCAAGTGGAGTTAGCTCGATCTGCTATCATCCTGAGGTTTAGAGATTAGGGTCCAAGATCCACCCCTAAGAGCAGCAAGCGCCCTAAACCCAAACCGGCATGTCTATGCCGGCCCACTCTTACAACAGATGAAAATAATTTTGCGGGGAAAAGGGAAAAAAAAGAAAAAGAAAAGAAGCTTCTCATACTACTCCTGGCAGCTCGGCACTTGAAACAAATTGGATCCTCAGCCGGAGCCTGGGGAAGTGGATATATTGATCAACATTGAGTCAAAGAAATGACAAATGCGTTGTGATTGGGGGTAATCTCCGAAACAGGACGGTATTTGTCAATATCTATGCCTAGGTTACTACTTCGAAAGTGTATACACTGTATAGAGGTATGTCATTTGAGTTGGATGGGTGTGTGATAAGACCTTCTCCGCATATTTACCTAGGTACAGAGCGCTGGGACTAACGATGAGCACAGATCATTGCTACAAGTATATAACTTTGCCATTCCATCCATCCATACCCATTCATATCACACAAACATACAACATCCTTCATCTTGGATAAGAGACAAGACTATTCAACCTGCGCTAGAGAATGAGCAACCTCCCTCCACTCTCAACCCGAATTATTCTCCTTTTGTATCACCACAGTGACAACGACAATGGACGTTAACAACATGGACTCCGAAACCCAACCACCCCTCAAACCCTCCGCATCCGTGGACCAATCCGTCCTCGATGCCCGCGACCTCGCCGCCTTGGGGCATGACCAAGCCCTAAGCCGCAAATTCGATATATGGAGTATGCTCGCCCTCGCGTTTTGCGTCCTGGGGACATGGTCTACATTCGCGCAGGATCTGGCCAGCGGGTTGACGAATGGTGGGCCGGTGAGTATCCTCTGGGGCCTTTGTCTTGTGACGGCATGCAATCTCTGCGTTGCCGTCTCCCTAGGAGAGTTGTGTAGTAGCATGCCCACTGCTTTAGGGCAGGCGTACTGGGTCCACAGACTCTGGGAAGACAAACCTCTCGGCCGCTTTGCGTCGTACATGTGCGCATGGATCAACATGTTCGGCTGGTGGACTCTAACAGCCTCACAAATCGGGTTCATGACAAACTTCATGCTGGGCATGAAGGTGATGTTCAACAACGACTGGGCCGGTGCCAGTGAAGGATGGGTTCAGTTCTTGGTTTATCTTGGTATTACCACGCTTTTCACTGTGGTTAATCTGGTGGCGTGTCGAAAGGATAAGTTCCTGCCATACTTTAACGATTTTGTGGGCGTGTGGTTTTGTGGGTTGTTTGTGGTGTTCAGTCTTGCTTTACTCATTGCTGTGGGTACGAAGCCAGACCTAAGTTTCCAACCCGCGAGCTTCGTGTTTGGCACGTGGATTAATCAGACTGGTTGGAGTGACGGCGTGACCTGGTTCATTGGTCTTGTCCAGGCAGCCTACGGCCTCACAGCATTCGACAGCGTCATTCACATGGTCGAAGAAATCCCCGCCCCACGCCGCAACGCTCCTCGCGCAATCTATCTCGCCGTTGCATGCGGTGCCATCTCGGGCTTCATATTCATGTTGGTCTGCCTCTTTTGTATCCAAGACGTCGACGCAATCATAAACTCCGCCACGGGCCTCCCCTTCATGGACCTCGTGCAGGACGCAATCGGCCTCCACGGCGGCGTCGCCTTGATCGCCCTCTTCGAATTCAACGGTCTCGGTCAGGGCGTCAGTATCGCCACAACCGCATCACGACTAACATGGGGTTTCGCGCGTGATTCCGGTCTCCCCTTCAGCTCCTACTTTGCGCACGTCGATCGCGCATGGAAAGTGCCCGCACGCGCTTTGTGGCTTCAAGGCGTCCTAATCGGCCTCGTCGGAATCCTCTATCTTTTCGCAAACACCGTTCTAGACGCAATCCTGAGCGTAAGCACAATTGCTCTAACCATCAGTTACGGCCTCCCCATTTTCGCGCTGCTGGTTGTGGGACGCGACAAACTCCCCGCTGGGGGCACATTCCGTCTCGGTCGTCGCGTAGGACCAATCGTGAACTGGATTAGCGTTATATACTGCTGCATCACGACTGTATTCTTCTTCTTTCCCGGATCACCAAATCCGGCACCGAGTGATATGAATTATGCTATTGCGGTCTTTGGGGTTATGCTCGTGATTGCTGTCGGCTTCTGGTTTGTGAGAGGTCACAAGGAGTATTTGTTGACGGAGGCGTCGGCGGAGAGGTTGATGGAGGCGCAGAGGCTTGAAAATGAGGTTGATCATGATGCCGCCGCAGCTGGGCAGGTCGCAGCCGGGGATGGAAAGAATGGTGCGAAATAATCATTCCTTCGGGATGACATGATGTATATATACTTGACTTATTTAAGTTAGCTTTTTATGTATATAGCTTCTCAAAACTGGTGCCTGGCTAGACAACTACGAGTCAATTACTGATTGAAGCCTTGGAACAATTGTATCAATTGATAATTCCGATACATCGTATTGTAACACTGACAACAAGAGCAGAATGTGTCTGATGGTAAAGCAAAGCGACACCAAGTCGTACAAGACATAGCTTGCAGAAAAAATAAACCAATCCACGCCAAAACAACTGATGATAGATCCTTTCTTTCTGAATAGATGAAATGGATAGAAAAGAGCAAGTCTCGCTAATGGTAAGAAATACAGGCTAAGAATAGGAATGATGTCAAGGTAAGAAGAAGAAAAATAGTCGTGGCACGTCTCTATGGTTGAGGGCGATCAGGTATGTCGTCCATATAATGATGATGTATGGTATATTTAAAACTCGGGCATCCCGTTGTGGTGGAATTCAGGCATTCCGTGGGTCGGTTGAAAGTCAGACATTCCGTTGTTTTGTTGAAAGTCGGCCAACGCGTTCGACTGGTAGTTGTAGAATTCGCTGTCGAAGCAGTAGGGATTGAGGTGGTCTTGACCCAACTGGTCCAGAGTCATGTCGGCACTCGGAGGTTGCGAGATTAACTCATGAGTGTTGCCGGCGTCGAGAGTCTGGTTGAATGTGGTAAAGTCTTCGGTCTGCGAATGAGGCACAGGATCTAGACTAATGTTGTCGAGATCGGCAGACGGGAAGAGTTGGAAGTCGGAATAGTCATAGCCAGACATCATTGGCGGGTCGGCGAAGTTGAAAGCCTGACCATTGGCCATGTTGGTGTAGCCGTCGACATATGAACCGTTGTAGATAACAGGCTCTGTGGCTGACATGGTCTGGGAATAAGGCGAAGGCATGTGACCGCTGGATGGAGACGGAAGCTCAGTGCTAAGACTAGAGACGGGAGTAGACATGGCGGGAGTCAAAGGCATAGAGGGAGTAGGAGGGGTAGTCTGGTTAGGAGAGCCCTCAGACGCAGACGGGGTCTGTCCACGCTTGCCGTTCTTCTTTGATCGAACGTACTTCCAGCCGTGAGCCTTTTCCATGTGTTGCTTGAGATTGCTCTCGCGCTTGGAGGTATATGTACATGGATTAAACATGCAGTTGTAAGCAGGTGGGTTGTCCGAATGACGGTCGTTGACATGACGGTCACGCTCCTTCTCGGTCGGCCATCCGACGTGGTGGTATTTGCAGTCTTCGATGGGACACTTCCAAGGACGAGAGTGTGTCTTTTCGTGCTTGGTGAAGTCGCAAGGACGCTTGAAGACTTTGTCACAGTGGCTGCACTTCTTGTTGATGTCCATGGGCGGCTCGTTCTTTTTCCTCCTCGCCATAGAGCGTTGCACGTCGTCTTCTGCTTCATCGCCGGTGACCTCGACCAGCGAGTGCTTCATGGCGGCAGGGTTCTTTCGCGTCTCATAGAGCACGGCGGGGTACATCAGAGGACGAGAATCAATAGGAGAGAGCATGATGGCAGGGAGAGTCTTGTCAGAGACCCCGTCGAGGTTGAGGTTCTGGAGAAGAGTGGAGGGAGATTCCATCCTGGGATGGGTTATTAGTTAGAGACAACCAGAGGAAGGGAGAAGACATACGTGGGGTGGGAGTTGCCGTTATTCTCGATTGAGTTGTTGTTGTTGGTGGTGTTGGTCTTGTCGGCAGGTTTCAACTGTTGCTGTTGCTTCTGGCAGACTTTGAAGAGGACAATAGGGAAGGTACACTTTCCCTCCAGTCCATGAACGGGAAGGAAGTGGTACGTGACCGACTGGAAAAGTTGCAGTAGGTAATTAATCGGAAAACCCATTTCGAGGAAACAACGGGAACACGGTTAAGGTATCCCAGACATCCAATACTAATAGTAGGATCAAAATGACTTCATGAGATTGTTGAGGGTGAAAAAGGGAAGCAGCGAGGGCGTAACGGGGTGACGGGGGAGAGGTGTAGAGGTCATCGAGCCTGTAAAAGTGCTGCCTAGCCACAACGTGACGACGACCCAGTATTCCGCTTCTGCTGATTGGCTCGTAAGGGGCCTGCCCCACCCGGCGCACTCACTGCCACGGCGCAATACGTGTTGGGACTAAGCCTGTTCAGGACTAGATACACGTGATAGGCGGGCTTCGGAAGGATGAGGCTCAATTCTTCTTTCCCTTTTCATTCGTTGGGCTTGCACCGTCTTACTCGATCAGGCCTAGTACGAGGCCTGGTCCCAGCCAGTGACTCACATTCATCCGCTGTGACTCATCCAGAAGTGATCCAACCATCGCGCGCCAATTACGTCTCTCCATTCCAGCGCTGCTAAGCAGAACTAGAAGGTCAGTATTACACGTATTGTTTCGTTCCAGTTTATCAGCTGATACAGGTTCTTACAAGTTACAACCAGATTTGCTGCATTTAATTATCTTTGTCAATCGACAGAGTAGTTCTGGGAGATAGTTCGAGGAAGTCACGTGCGGTGGAAGCTAATCGATCGTATCGATGTATTCGCAACACAGCCTCCACAGAGCCCACACTAGCCGTTTACGGACCCCGTCAACCGTACTTTCCGACATCCATTTGAGCATGTTACATTCATACAATCGAGCCCTGGAGTTGATGAAGCTGGACTATTTTGAAAGAAACCAATGGTTAAGAATTGCGTTCTAATTCCTCAATTCTTGTCAATTGGTAACTGCCCACGACTAACTGATATACTGGTGGTCTGGAACGCAGTGTTTTCCATCGGTCAGTCGGCATCCGCCCCTTACCGGCCTACCCCATACGGAGCCAACCAAAAATAGCAGCAGTTCAGCTCCTCGTAATCAGCTCGTACTAAGCCTATTCGGGTTGTGCGACATAGATATCGTTCAACTCGTTCAACTGTAATCACTTCCATGGGTCTGCTATTCAATGATCCTCGATTCAGTTATTAAATGCCTTCCTTATTTCGCCTAGTAGTATTCAGGAAACATGGTTTGCATTTTCAATAGTTGAAGATATTCAGGAAGTGCGACAAACAATCAACCAGGTGGGTGGAGCCATCGTTCATTGACCCTTGCTGCGAGGCGCTCTGCTCCACTCCCATATTTCAGCCTCAGGCACAAAGACAAAACTACCATAACGATTAGCTCTCGGGACGGAGACATCTATGACAGAAGTGTTGAATCTAGTCAGGATGGCCATCATTTGGGATATTCCCCCATACATTTTCGATTCGAACTGTTTTAATTTTCGTCGACATTGAAGTAAATAGTAAATTCCATGTACCTTGACCCCTGGACGACCGAATGTGGTTAGTATCTCCATCCCATATTCTAGCCCTAACTTGACCAATAATTGCCTGATTCAAGGAATCCTTCGATATCTAGACTCTAGGTTTCTATCACGCTAGATAAACTATGGCTCGTATAATTTCGTCTTACGAGATTTTACAAGAAAATTAAGGTGTGGCGTCTTATTTGTTGATGCATGTAAAAGTCAATGGCATTGTTCAGGAGCCTCGATAGTAAAGAAACTTGAATGTCACTCCACAACATGACTCGAAACGAACAACATGGATCCTCCTTTCTGTTTTTCCTCAACTTCACTGAATTCTTATATAACCATAGCTGCTGTCTCTTTGACCGGGTTCAATGATAGCAGTTCCTCCTAGAATCATGTCGCAGAACACTCGTGGGTACAAAATGTACATTTGAACTTGTTCTTTGTCCTGTTTATGACAGCGTGTGGCCGAGAACACAGCACTCATGGCCTCAATTCTGGTAGCTAGTGTTCTGCCTGGGGATAACAACTGGTGAACTTGTTCGACAACATCTGTCGAGTTTGTGCTGACACTGGAAACAGCAAGGGTGATTCGCAATGAGTAAGGGACCATTGCTGCACCTGCACTGTTGTTGTTTGAGATTGGTATGTCAACGAAGTGCAACCCCACTAAGGATGGAGAATTTATACTCACGCAGTACCACGTCCCTGACATGTTGTTTCGTTGAGACATTGAGACCTTGAGACCCTATCAGTATTCATTCATGGTGGAGCAGGCTCACTGACTTCTCTCAACGTACGATAACCAAGCGTTTGAAGCTTCTGTTCTTCAAATAATGAGGTATATGGAATAACCTTCTGGTTCCTTTTCGTTCTTGCCAATTCAAATTCCTCGGCTTCCGTTTTACGCATGGCCCAGCCATCTTTATATACCTTTTCCCCTCAAGCCATTTCTCACCAATCTCTTAGCAGTTAGGCACGCAATAAGCCTCCAAGGTTGCCATCTACAAGAATTGTATTTGATACAGCGGTCAACCACACATACAAACCTACAAATCGAATTCGTGAAGTTATCCCCACATTCGATTTCAGCCTGACCGAAGAACGAACCAGATGAAGTCCGAGATCGCTTTTTTTTTTCTTCTTTTTGTTTTCAAAACTCCAAGAGATGCAGTATATTACCATATTCTTATTTGCATGTAAAGAACCTCTAATGTGATAAAAATAACTCTTCCTCTCAAATTCTAAGATGAATATCATCTGACCACCATGAAAAAAATCACGCAGCATATAATTCGATCCTGCCCAGGTGTTTTTCGGTAGTATATGCCTTACCCAAACCCATACTCTCCGACTGGATCCAAGTCCAAAACTACCTGCATCCTTGGGAAGTGCCTTGGTGGAAACAATTTATCGGTGCTAAGCGCGCTGTCAGTTGAGAATGCAAGCAATAAGAATGACATTAACCGTGCCACGTTGCTAATGCAAGAAGGAAAACTTTTACTTCGACTTATCGACAGATTGACAAATTGACATACTAATGGCATACTTACATACTTGATGTTGTGCAGCATGTTTATATTTTGGCGGATGTAACAATGGAATTATTGGTTTTTGTTTTCTATTTTTCGTTGCTGGGAGGAAATGAGACTGATATTGGATTTCGGTCTGGGTTTTGGGCCATCGAAAATGTACGAGAACTTGGAATACGTTCAGGGCTGCTGCCCAATTCTTCCGATGAGACGAGAAAAAGAAGGAAATGGTCCGGACTGTTGGAAATCTCAGCGTAGAGGCGATTATACGATCAAGCAAGATTGCCAAAGTTGTGGCTTTTTGACATATCGTCGGGTTGGGCCTAATTTGACGTTTCGATATCAACTGTTTCATCCCATCAGCTCGCATTGCCATTGGGGATCCTGGATACGCTGACAAAAACTATTGGGTAGAGTCTGTTCTTTCTAGCAATTTTTTTTTTTTTTTCGTTTACTGGATTAGGAAAGAATGCGTACCTTGAATATTGAACTGGCTCTAACCTAGATTGGTAGGGAGACTTTTTCAATGTTATGATCTTCGGGTCTTGCATTGTCAAATATTGATATTGATTATTGATAGGAAAGCTCAACACATGGATGCAATCTTACATTTAATTGATAGTCAAGTCTACATACAGTAAGTCCTTTCATTCGTTATTCTCCCAGTTTGATCGCTAGATGGACACGACAAATTCGATTGCCTGTCAACTCGACAGTCATTTGACTGATATTGATACTGAGAACATACGCGATATGGACGTAGAACTCAAGTCACACAACTTGAATGCAGTCTGAACTAAGTTCCACGATCTCCAATTTGCTATCATGTCCTCAAAGCAAATCATTAGGTAAACCCCTATTCTACAATTCTCTTGGACGGTGTCAAGTTCATTCCTCATTGCTTCTAGGGTAACCTGCCGATGATCGGATGAATGATTCTTGAAACCAGAAAATCCAGTTATCGTGTCGCTATTCTGACTACTTCTGCAGATTTAAAAGCATGATGATTAGATGTTTGTATTTCATCTGAATTTAACCTGATTATAGATGCCCAACATCTTGAAATCAAATATACTTTCAAATCATTCATCGGGATCTGTCAGTGGTTTGTCAACTGGTGTGATATCTTTCGAATTATTGCACGTGTCAGCTGAGAAAAATTGATGGGCGTGGGAGACCAGTCTCGGAGTCCTTCACGACGACGAATAGGGGGTTGAAATTTGAATTCACGATTCCCTCCGCATATAGAATTCAATCTATCTTGGAAAGAAGCTCATGGTTAGGGACTATAATCTGATGTAATTGATGCCATTGGAATAGAATGATTACCCCTTCGGGCTCTGATGATATCAGTGAGATTGTCAATTATCAACCTTTAGCAAAGGACTTGGACCATACGTAGGTGATACGGAGGAGGAGGATGCACCTCGCTATCAATTGATATGCGCGCTTGCCGATGAGATGGCCTTGTGCTTCGATTTTGGGGGTTTATCATCTGTACATTACATTGTAGCTTTATTGTTCTGGATGGATGTGATTGCACTAGCTAATATGTTTAGTTTATGCATCAATCTGGAGCTATGCGTGATAGCCATTGGTAGTACCTAGGTAGGCAGCATATATATATATATGTGCTGATATTTTGAATTAGGCGTAGCATCCCATTCGCTATCCTGCTGTATTCTATGGCAAAAGCCAATAAATCTATATCTATTCCTGCGACGTGAAGTTCATCTGACTAATCCTCGAAGCGTTGATTCCCCAAATCCTGCCTCTTCAGATCAATTTCGTCTAGAAGCGCCGAAGTAATCAAACCCAGTCCACTCAAGCCGGTCATGGTATAAAAGATAGTCTGGAAGCACTGCAGATAGACTCGCAAGACTTGATCCAGCGTTGTCTCAGAAACGTCTAGTAACCTCAGTTGATCAATAAAGTTCACCGCATTAGAGGCGTCGTTCAACGGCGCCAAAGCTCCCGTCAGTTGGATTGTAGTATCAGTTATGGACGTTGAGAAGACGCTATTAAAGATCGCAGAAGATATAGTGAGACCGACAAGGCCTCCGAGCATGCGAATAGAAAGAAACTGCGCAATAGCCAGGCCTGTGTCGTCCACATTCTTCACGCTCGCTTGCATGGGAAGAAGATTCAGACGTAGTAATGCAACACCTTGTCCCCAGAGAATGGGAAGCCCGTAACGCATGGATGATGAGGATCCCACATTCAATAAGGCTAGTATGCCAGTTCCAACGGTGAGAATGACCCATGAAAGTCGTAAAAGCCAGACATATCCTCCAAACAGCGGCACCATCAACATTGCGACAGCTGCAAATACCACGCTGATAATGCTGGTGGGTAGTAGGGAGACGGCCGATGAGATGGCAGTCTCGAGCTCCACAGCTTGATACAGCAGGGGTAAGTATTGTAGTAGGGAGACCAGGATTATGCCGTGAATGAAACCTCCTAATAGAGTCACATTTCCGGTCTTTGAGTGGAAGAGTCGATGGGGAACGATTGGTTCCGCGGGCTTGGCTTCGTAAACGACAAAGACGACGATGACAGCAACACCTATCAACATTGGAAGGAGCGTCTGCCATGCGGCCCATGGATATAACGAACCAGCCCAACTGAGTGGTACAACAAAAGCTGTGACCCCGATAATGACGAGCACCATGCCAATCCAATCGACGCGCTTCAGGTTTCTAGCAAGCTTTGCATCAAGCGGAACGGGTCGAAGTTTGAGGAAGAAGAACAGTAATGGCGCGCCGATTCCTAGAAACGGCAGGTTGATCCATCCAACCCATCTCCAACTAGCATAGTTTGAGAACAGCGCTCCGACGGTGGGTCCCATGATATTACCAACAGCGGACGGAATGGCCATTAGGCCGAGATACGTCGATCGTTCCTCCAGCGTGGTCATATCTGTGAGAATCACCTCTGCTAGAACGTCAATTCCTCCTCCTCCCAGGCCTTGAAGGACTCGTCCGACAATGATGGTGTTCATATTTTGCGCAGTTGCAAAGACAATTGAACCGATAAAAAACAACCCCATGGAGGTGTAGAGAGGGGGCTTTCGACCAAAGGTATTGGAGATGCTGGCCCATATCGGTTGGATGACCAATCCGCAAAGGGTGTAGGCTAAACTGGCCCAGAAGGACTCTAAATTCGAGCCATGCAAGTCGCCAGAGATAGTCTAATGATGACATTAGTATCTATGGGAAAAGATTGGTGGGATAATCTGGCTCACTGGAAGAGCAATGCCCAGGCAGGTTGCATCCACTTGAAAGACAAAAAGGCTCGCCGCAAGCCCTATGAAGGCAAGTTTGAAGGATAGTGACTTTTTTGTCTTTGGTTCGGTGGAGTTGACTTCTAGTTGCTGTTCAGCGGCTTGCCGTTCCGCAACGTTCGGCCTTTTCGTGGTGCCCTCGACTGTATTTGGATGTTGTTCCAAGCCCAGTGCTTCTGGAGTGGTATTCCTAGAGATTCTGGCAGCTTGGCTGGCGACAGTCTCGGGGTGTCCCATTCTGGTGTAAGCTCTCATAAACGAGATGAAAATCTGACCTGTGAATTTTCACCACCGGATTGGGGGCAATCAAGACCCTTAAATTCGGCCATTATCTTGCCAAGTTGGCTGCAAGGCAGCAAGCATTCAGATCCACAGAGTTAGCATTTTGAAAAGTCCAATTAGTGAATTGAGAGAGCATTTGATGCCAAAATATGGGCAAAGCTTCAAATCCTCCAACCACGCCTTACCAGGTCTGGCTAGAAAGTCACGTGTAGCTAGACCGACTAGTCCTATATGGTACTAGTGGGACAGAACCAACGGACCTCGGCTAGGACCGGTCGCACATCCGAACCCTGGGCAAGCTGGGTCGCGCTTGCCTGCCGTGCGACTGCGGAGTTGCCGTTGAAGAGCAATGCGCTTGCTGCACTTGACACTCGACAGTTTCAACTTCCCTACTTGTGCCATACCAATGATTGCTTGAGCTGGGCGTGATTGCGCTTTTATCTGCTATGGTATCCTTGCTTCTTTCTTGCCCCCATTACTAGTCAGCATCTTCCATTGCTGTTCACAACAGCTCCACCATGGCAACAGAGGCCACTCCCGCGGCTCCTACTCACAAACATCGCAGAATGAGGAAACGCGTAAGAGCACGGTCTCCAATACCAGGACGCCTGCTGCTCGACAGCCATCTACGTGGAGATACCGCTGTGTTGTCCGACGACCTCGTCACCGACTTGTTTCCCAACGTCAATCTGACAGGTAAGACTATATGGTAGTGGCATTCACATGACACTCGCTGACCCTAGCTATAGAAGCCGGACTGAACAAAGATTCAAACCAAAGGACCTTGTATATTGCGATATCTCCGTATACGCCACAATACCATTCTATAGACGACGTCCCCTGGACTATTATACCTGCTCGAGTACAGCCGACCGAAAAGTCGCAAGTCGCCCCGATTTCGCATTCCACCGTGCTCTTCCCGGCCTCGGCAAATTATCTACAACCATTCCTTCAGACTTTGGGCAAGCTCGATCCTACGCGCCATGCCATACAATCATCACGACCTCTGGAGATTCGAATCCTAGACGTCGCCCCCCTCCATCTTGACACCATCTACGTTACGGTGGAGCGAAACCTCTTGCGAAATCTGGACGATGTACAAAGCAAGTTTGGCGGAGGCTTCAATAGTCAGGCGCATGGAATCAATGGATCATGGCCTAGAGGTGGCAGAGCGATGGAAGTTAAGCGCTACACCAAGAAGGCAGCTGCCGAAGCGGAAGAGCGATTGACTGCTGCTGTACGCGAGGCCCTGTCAAACCAGAAGGTTGTCCATGTTGGAGACTTTCTGCCGCTCCCATTGCCTTCGCATCCCATTACTCATGTTCCTCCCCCACCGGCAAAAGTTACCTTTTGCGAACCGGTTGCGCAAGGGTTGTTACTTCCCTCGACCAAAATTGTACTCGTGCAATCTCGCCCACATGGAGCTCGTCCTCATAAAGAATATACACTGACGGGGTCGAATTTGCTGAAAGGAGCTGTGGAGGAAGAGGCAGATGATACTGCAAATGAGCAATTCTATTCTGCTGCCGAAGATCGCGCTTTAGAAACGGAGATGGAGAGCACTACTCCGCCAGATGACTCCGAAACGGACGTATCTACAGCCAGTGACCATGACTCTTCCGACGACTCTCTCGACGATATGATCTCATTAGCAGCTCCGCAACTACCGCAGCAACCCTCAGGCGCCATGTCGGCTATGTCGTCTAGGACACCGCGCGCAGGGGGCCGTCGCATGGACGGTACCCACACACCAGGCTCGGTTATATCAACATTCACGTCCGGTACTGCCCGTCCTGGACGCATGGGAGGTAAAACGTTCAAAGCTGAAGGTCTTTTGAATCGAGTTCCAGTAGACTTGCTCCACCCAAAGCCTAAGGAGGAGGATGATACAGATGCATTTGTCTACATTGATATCAATACACTGGTCAAAGTTGGCTGCTTTTCCGGTGACTGGGTTCGTATCGAGGGGACAGAAGAGCCCTCATCCAACCCCTTTGCATCTTTGGCAATTGGAAGTTTAGGCCTCGGCGATGAAAATTCTGGCAATTGGCGAGCTGTTCGCGTGTACGGAATCTCCGGATTGCCATCGCCAAAGCCGCGTTACGCAGTGGGTGCAGCCTCAGACCGACGATCGAGTGTTTCTCAACTCCCAGGACAGCGCCTCACGCCGGCTGTCTTCGTGCCTCCCATGCTTCTCAGTAATCTTGACAACCCGAAATATGTGAAACTTTCTCCTCTGCCATTTGCATCTGCTCATACCTCTGCTCGAGCAGGTGTACACCAGCCATCCAAGTCAACTTCCAGCAAGTCCCCGCCGGTCGCCAAAGAAGTAACTCTTTTGAAGATCTCTACTCCGTTGTCCTCTGACCGATCAATCCAGCCAGCTTTGTTTGCTGGACTTCGGCGCTATTTCGAATCTAAAAAACGACTTGTCAAAAGCGGCGACCTTGTTGGTATAAGCGTTGACGAAGGGTTGGGAAGAGTGGTGTACTCCGCCGCAAAGACCGAAGGCGGAGCTGAGGATGACCTGACCTCAAAGCTAGGCTTCGTCACTGATACTGCACCTGAGGAAAGTGCGTCTCGTAAAATCGGTGTTGCTTGGTTCAAAGTTGGACAAGTGATTGCACCTCCTCCCGAAGATCAAGATGGAGAGGATCAGTGGGGTGGTGTGGCCCTTATAGATTCATCAAGCACACGAATGGCGCAAGCTGGCAGCCTAATCAGCAGGGTTCCAGGAACTTTGAAAAGTGGATGGGAATACTGGCTAGGTGTCAAACGTCTTCCTAGAGCACACAGCGATGTGCCGCAATCGCATGGTATAGTTACAGAACTACCGAAATTTTTCACATCGCCTATCCAAAACAGGGTCAGAGAGTTGATCACTGCTGCAACCAGCCCGCGTGCTATACAACTAGGGATGCCTCCAGTTGTCATTCTTCTGACGTCAACACAAAGACATATTGGAAAGACAATGTTGGCCTCCCGTGCATGCGCGGAAATTGGTCTTCACGCATTTACTTTGGATGCGTATGATATACTGACAGAAGGCGGTGCAAATGGTGGCGATGTCAAGACCGAGGCATATATGAAAACCCGGGCAGATCGAGCTTTCGCTTGTGGTCCTAATTCTACAGCTTTGATTATACAACACATTGACGTGCTTACTGCCGACAGAATTGTGACTGCTATGAAAGAGATCGTTTCAGAGTCTCGTGTAATCATTGCAACTACGACTGACGTTGATAAAATACCTGAAGGAATCCGCAGTCTCTTTACACACGAACTGGAAATGACAGCCCCTGAAGAAAAGGAGCGAGAGGGGATACTGCATAATGCAGTTATCGATCTTAGTGTCAAGATTGCTCCAGATGTGGATCTTGCGGCTGTTGCTGTGAAGACGGCTGCGCTTGTGGCCGGCGACTTGGTTGACGTCGTCGAACGCGCGTCTCTCGCAAAGCTTGACCGTCTCGAGAAACTTACTCGAACAGCAAATGACGCAGTGACTCTGCGTGATGTACAGTTAGCTGGTGGTGATGCAGCACGATGTGTCACCAAGACAGACTTTGATCTAGCAGTTGATGCTGCTAGAAAGAATTTTGCCGACTCAATCGGCGCGCCTAAAATTCCCAACGTTACCTGGGACGATGTTGGTGGTCTTAGCAATGTCAAAGACGCCGTCATGGAGACTATACAACTTCCTCTTGAGCGGCCAGAATTGTTTGCCAAGGGTATGAAGAAGCGAAGCGGTATCTTGTTCTATGGACCTCCTGGAACCGGCAAAACCCTACTTGCGAAGGCTATTGCGACTGAGTTTTCTTTGAACTTCTTCTCTGTCAAAGGACCTGAATTGTTAAATATGTATATTGGTGAGTCTGAGGCGAATGTTCGCAGGGTGTTCCAGCGAGCTCGGGATGCGCGCCCGTGTGTCGTATTCTTTGACGAGTTGGACTCAGTTGCGCCCAAGAGAGGAAATCAAGGCGACAGTGGCGGTGTTATGGATCGAATTGTCAGTCAGTTGCTGGCCGAATTGGACGGCATGAGCGGTGGCGATGAAAATGGTGGTGGTGTCTTCGTCATTGGTGCGACCAATCGACCGGATTTACTGGATGCTGCCTTGCTGCGTCCTGGTCGTTTTGACAAGATGATTTACTTGGGTATTTCGGACACGCACGACAAACAGACGAAGATTCTTGAAGCTTTGACACGAAAGTTTACTCTCAGCCCGGACGTCTCTCTTGCACGTGTCGCGGAGCGGTTGCCATTTACGTATACTGGTGCCGACTTGTACGCTCTCTGTTCTGATGCAATGCTCAAGGCCATCACGCGACAAGCCACGGCTGTTGACGACAAGATCAAGGCATTGCCTGATGGGCCAGTCAGTACGGCATACTATTTCGACCATCTTGCAACGCCAGAGGATATCAATGTTATGGTGACGGAAGACGATTTCCTGAATGCTCAAAACGAGCTTGTGGCCAGTGTTAGGTCAGTATTTCTATTCCGGTATTCTCTACTTCGAGTGACTAACAGTAAACAGCGCCAAGGAACTCGAGCATTTCGAACGTATCCGTCAATCATTCGAATCGTCTACTACCAAAGAAACAGAGTCAACGCAACCTCGCACCATTGCTGATGCGATCGAGGGCCTTAGCCTAGGTGGCGATATCGTCGCGAACGGTGGTCCTGTCATGAACGGCGACAGCACTCACGCCCACAAAGGCATGGGCTCAAGACAACCCAGCAACAATATTAAAGGCAAGAGCGGTCGCATAGTGCTATCCGGCAGCGGCAAGGGCAAGAGTAAGCCGATCATCAACGGCGGAGGAGACTCTGATTCCTCTTTTGACGGGTACCAGCCTAGTCTACGAAGTGAGAGTACACACTCACGAAACTATGATGTGGGAGAAGAGGCCGATGTCGACGGTATGGAGGATGGAGATGCGGATGATTATGTTGTTAAGACTGATCATCTGGCCCAGCGTGATGTTGATTGATACCATTGCATATATAATTACATCTCTCATACATGTATATATACTTTCCCCAGATCACACGATAGCCGACAAAGACGCATAATGAATACGGACTACACGCGCGGAGTATAACTAGATACCGTTCAATCAAACTTCCGTTCCCCCTGCTCCTATGCAGGTACAACATGACATACGATAGCTTTAAACTTTCCTCGCAAACTCCGAGAGTATCCTTTATTACTTCCATCCTTCCAGAACCCATTGTCTGATATCCCGGATAACCTAAAATATGATTCGTTGGCTATTGAAGAGAGTCTCTGTGGCGCCCCAGCCCATCCAGTGGCATCCGCCCCCACAAAGCCTAATTGGCTGATCTCCTTTTCGGCGAAGCTTGTTTCGTCCTTTTTTCTGTCTGCCTCGCCGCGTCGCCGAGTGTCGGCGAGTTGAGGTGTATATGATTGGTGCTCGTCGCCGAATGTCACGCTTGTCATAGCTCGGGCTGATCTTTTTTCTCAACTTCGAAACAGGATGTCGATTCCTCTCCACAGTGCGTTGAGTCTGTGTATCGTCCGAGAGTGAGGTCTGAGGGAATTTTCCACGGTTTATCCGGGCGTTGACATGCTCAGCTGTCGAAATGTTGAGGTGTAAATGCGGAGAGGATTGTCTCGAAAACCTGGGGGAAAGGAGCAATATCGAGTCAGATTATAGGTTCTTAGCTAAAAAGTACGTAACTATTTCTACTTTTTGCGGAGTACATGGAATCCATTACAGCACACAATGACAAACCATGAACCTCCACCTGTAGCAATCAGTGGACCAGGGACCGACCAAGGAACCACTTTTTGTCTCCATGGGCTCCATGGGCTCCATAGATATGAGCAGAAAAAGGGTTGATCGCTGATAAGTGTCATCTATGGTAGGTAACCATTGTGGTTCAGAGTTTGGCAGGTGACTTAGCAAAAGTCCTCTTTGGTAAGGGATGAGGGATTTGGGTGAAGGATCAGGAACTTACGTATGACTCCTGACAAGCTGGAATGCATGGCATGGCGGAGACGGAGACCGTGCGGACAATCGGGATTTATTCTTCTAGTACTTAGAGCCTGTTGTAGTACACAGGCAGGCGTTCCATGTATGGTTAAATAGTTATGCAGGGTTAGCTTCCAAGGTTGTCTTGTCTAGCTACTTAGGTCTTACTGTACCTACTTGTCTGACAATTTTCTTTTCTTTCACGTATCGATTTTTCTTCATTCACTCAACCAAGTATTTGTCTATTCATTAGAAAGAATACAGTCGCCACTATGAAGGACCGGCACACAGACGACGATGCGCAATTGGCGGCCATGGGCCACAAGGCTGAGTTGCAGCGGAACTACTCTATGCTGTGAGTTACTCGAATTCGATGCAATATCCAGATTTTATACTAATGAGTTATGCGGATAGGTCGATGTTGGGTCTCGCCTTTGCGATTTTGAATGTATGTCTTCAATGAATTTCAAGGAGGAAAATTTAGAGCTGATGTGGCGTCATAGTCATGGACCGCACTGTCGGCTAGTTTGTCGCTCAGTCTGCCGTCGGGAGGGAGTACGAGTGTCGTCTGGGGTGAGCTATACCCTTTTTTTATGTGCACGAATTTGCGGACAAGAAAGTATGGTGATTAACTTTGATATAAATAGGTCTGATTACGGCCGGGATCTGCAATTTGTGTATTGCCGCGTCGCTCGCTGAGTTTTTGTCTATGTATCCTACGTGAGTTGCGGAATATCTGGATAATCGGAAAGGAAGGGTCTGACATTTCTGGCGATTTAGTGCTGGAGGTCAATATCATTGGGTTGCTGGTAAGTTTTATCTCTCCGAAAGGGGTTCGTATAGATCAAAGCTAACAATATGCAGTCAGTAAGTAGGCTACAGCTTGGTCGAAATGAGCCGGTATTGATTTGTATGAAAGTTTCATGGCCGAATTGGGTCCCCGTTCTGTCCTGGATTACCGGCTGGATCAATGTAGCCGGTTGGGTATGCGTCACATCACGAAAAGGGTGCAGGTTCTTGATGGGCGGTTGGCTAATAAGCATAGATTGCGCTCGTTGCTACCGCCGGTCTTCTGGCTAGTCAACTCATTCTTGGAGTTATTTCTTTGATGAACCCCGTACATACCTTTAAGTCTTCGTTAGAGGAAAATGGTTAGTCTAACACATATGTAGGACTACGTCTCTGAACGGTGGCATCAATTCCTCATTTATATTGGTTACAACATTGCGGCATTCATTATCAATGCATTCATGAACTCGACTCTCCCTATGGTGACGCGCGCTGCTTGTACGTACTCAGCTAAAAGATCGATAGATATCAAAACTGACAAGAAGCAGTTATTTGGTCCATCGCCGGCTTCGCCATTGTCTCAATTGCGGTGTTGGCTTGTTCTTCGCCTAACTATAACTCTGGAGAGTAAGTTTCATCACAACATCGGAAGATAGGGGCATTTTGACTGATATTTTGGTTACAGCTTCGTTTTCCGTGAGTTTTTGAATGAGACGGGCTGGCCGGATGGTATTGCGTGGTTACTCGGAGTATGTTTCTTGCTACAACTTTGACAGCTAACTCGATGCTGATGAAATGCAGTTGCTTCAAGGTGGACTTGGTGTTACCGGATATGTAAGACCATTCGATCCCTTTACCTCGACCGACATGCTAACAAGATATTTAGGACGCAGTTGCTCACATGATCGAAGGTACGACATTCCAATATCCATGCTCGACATGTAAAGTCTGACTTTATAGAAATCCCCAACGCCGCCATCGAAGGTCCCAAGATCATGATCTACTGCGTCTGCATCGGCACATTCACCGGCGTAGTTTTCCTCGTCGTCCTACTCTTCGTACCAGGTAACATCGACGATATCATCTCCTCCTCGGCCGGTCCTTTGCTCCAGATTCTTGACAACGCGACTAAGAACCATGCCGGTGCTATCTGTCTTTTGATGTAAGAAGTTTCCAACAATCTAGGGAAAGGAAAGGTTGCTGATGTGTACCAGGGTCCCATTGGTCTGCCTTCTCTTCGCAGCTATCACCATCATGACTACGTCCAGTCGCATGGTCTACGCATTCGCTCGCGATGGCGGATTACCCGCATCTCGCTTCTTTGCGCGTGTGCACAAGAAATTGAATGTGCCGCTCAATGCGCTGTACTTGACTACAGCTCTGGTTATCATTTTTGGATTGATTTTCCTTGGATCTTCTAGGTATTCCTCCGCATTGTTGAAAAAAGAGGAAGAAGTATACTGATTATTGAATAGTGCATTCAATGCGATCATCTCTGCATCCGTCGTCGCTCTTGACATCTCGTACGGCATGCCCATCATGATCAATGTCATGCGTGGCCGGAAGATGATCAAAGACAGTCCATGGAAGATGCCCGAGCCTCTTGCCTGGACGTGCAATATTGTATGACGCATTCCTTCAAGACTTCCGTATCAATGAAGAGCTATACTAACTCTAGCAGATATCACTCATCTACATCATCCTAACAACAGTCCTCTTCCTATTCCCACCTGAACTACCAGTCACACCTGAAAACATGAGTACGTTCCCTCATATCTACCTCTCCCCTCTTTCCCCTATCTCACTAATTTGTATTTAGACTACTGCGTCGTCGCGTTCGGCATCGTACTAATCATCTCCCTGTTCCAATGGTTTATCGATGGAAGGAACAACTTCACGGGACCACGGGTTAGTTTTGATGAGTTGAGTCATGGGGTTACCGTGGGGCAGCCGCCGCTTGAGCAGGAGGACTCGAGTGAGGAGGCGAGGGAGAAGAAGACTGCTTTGAACTAAGCACTGCAGTGCTTCGGATATTTTGGGGGGATCAGTGGAGATTCATCCTTGAGGATAAAAATGTATATATAGGCATACTTGTTGAAAGATTCATACATGTGCACTATCATTATCAATATGTATTGATATATCAATATCTTGCTTTTAACGTTTCTCGCCAATCCATGTGTCTGAAGATATAGAATAGTTCCTAAATAGGCAATCATCTAGTAGTCTGGCCCCACAGTCCATGTTAGATCAGACGGACTTGAAACACAGCAAGTACAAATTCAAACAGTGAATCAAATACTTAAAAATGTCGAAATTCTTTGTAGAGATGTGCGCTGAGTATAGATCGGGCAGCCTTTGAGAGGAACCTCGGCAGGTGATCCGAATCGATAGCTTTGACCTTCGACGTCATTTGAGTTTAATTTACCCTTGTCATCGTTTATCCCTCAATATCAATTCTCAAGAAAAGCATACGATTAAATTTGACTTGATCAGGAAAGAACAAGACACGAACGACTCTCGAAGCATCGTATCGCACACAATTCTAGCAGACTGAAACGCATATCAATCACAGATCATGAAGGAAGAAGATTTCCTCAACTCCATCGAGGACTTGACCGGACGAGTCGCCATTGTCACCGGGTAAGACACAGGCCTCATTAGTGACAAGGTGATATAAATACTAACGTTACGAGCTAATCAAGGGGCGCAAAGGGCATCGGTCTCGAGACAAGTGTCTATCTGGCCCTTAAAGGTGCCACCGTCTACATAGCCGCTCGCGACAGCGAGGGGACCCACGCCGGCATAGAGGATGTGCGCAAACGATTGAAAGAGAAAGGCGTGGCTGAAAATGATAATGTCGCTGCAGAATCAAGAATTAAATATCACGAACTTGATCTCGTATCGATGCAAAAGGCATGGAAATCAGCGCGGGAATTCGCGCGCATTGAGAAGCGGTTGGATATATTGGTTTGCAACGCCGGTGTATCAATGACGACGATGCGAAAATTGTCGCCAGATGGGTTTGATACGATGTTTACCGTGAATCATTTGGGTCATTTTGCGTTTACGGCTGGATTGTTAGGTATTTTCTCCTTCCGTCGTCGAGTTGGGTTCCCTCCAGAGAGGAAAGTTGACTGACTCTACCGTATAGACCTGATCAAACAAACCTCAGAAACAACCCGCGACAGTCGCATCGTCTACACAAACTCTAATGCCTATAAACTAGCCAGCAAACTAGATTACGAGAAACTCACCACAACAATCCCCAACGACGGACAGACACTGAAAGACGTCTCAAACGCATTTAAGCGCTACGGCGACTCCAAACTTGCCGCCTTATATGGAGTGCTCGAATTATCCCATCGTATGCGCAACACACTCGGTCTCGCGAACATCTACGTCAACAGCTGCCACCCCGGCAACGCAATCGGCACATCTCTGGGCCAAGGGCATCAAAAGGGCGTTAACCAGACACTTGAGAAGATTGTGAGGGCCAGTTTACAGGTTACGATTGGCAATTCAACGGCGGACTCGGCGAAGACGCAGGTTTATCTCGCTGGTAGTGCGTATATCAAGGAGCACGACGCGCATGGGGAGTTTTGGGTGCCGAGTTTTTCGTTGGTTGCGAAGGCGTATAAGGGGTGTGCGAGGGAGGAGTATACGGCGTTGGCGAAGGATGAGGGCGAAAGAAAGAAGTTGTGGGATGTTACCATAGAGGCGTTCAGACAGGCGGTTGGGGAGGACGAGATTGATTCGGTTGATATTGTGAAGAGTCTTATTCGATAGTGGTGAATTGAATTGATGTTTTGGTCTTTGGCATTGTTTTTAGATATCTGCTTAGTCATGAGTTGGCACATCACGTGATTGATTTTCGATATCCGCGAAATCGACTCCGCAATTTTTTGTAGACCACTAGGATGGTAGCATCAACATCAGCCATTGCTCACCAGCGCTCTGTCTCAACATCTGAAGAATAACTTGTGACTTTTTAAAACCGTTCTGTTTCCTGTTTTTCTTTCTGCTCTCAGAGCAGTAACTTTTAAGATGATCTGCCAACGCTGTCGAACCTCCCTCCTCTCTCGAATCCCAATCCAACAACACTCCATTCGCACACCCTCATCATGCATCTCTCTCGCCATCCACAAACCCCAAGCTCGCTTTGCGAGCACCGACACCCCCAAAACTCCCGCCATGCCTCCTCCACCCGCACCCCGACAACCCGGCGCTGCCTCAATTAGCATTCCATCCGCCATATCCTCCGCGACTCCAGGCGTCTCTCAGCCATTGAGTACACCCACCGACGGCATTCAGCAACCGCCTAAATGGGTCAATCCAGGAAAAGAGGCTGCCGCGGCTGCCGGTGCAGGTGCAGATGCGGTAGCAGCAGCTCCTACGCATGAACCCAGTAGCTGCGTGGCTGGTACACCCTTGACGGGTCTCAATTATATGAAGGGAAAACCAGATATTGTCGCATTGGAGGATCATGAGTATCCGGATTGGTTGTGGACTTTGCTTGATGATAGCGCGAAGAAGAGCAGTGATGCTGGTGGTGTTGACGTTGCTTGTACGTTCCATAACCCTCGCTTGTTTCATGATAAGACCTCTTCTCTTTTTGGCTTTCTGACTAATCTGTGTCGAAAAAAACAGCATTGAACAAAAAACAACGAAAGCGTTACGAGAAGAAAATGGCAGCATTGGCAGCCACCCAGCCCCGCAAGATCCCTCTGCACGAACAGGCCACGGATATCACCCCTGCTGAATACAACATGGAGCAGGACGGACCCCGAGACATCATCGCTGAAGCGGCCGCTGGTCTCGAGAAGACGGAAGAGATTACGAAGAGTGCACGGGAAGCCAGAAGGAAAGGAATCCGCGAATCCAACTTTTTGCGTGGATTGTAAGATTATTCGGGCTGTTGTTATTATATGTTGGTTGGTTGGGGTATCGACCCTTTGTATATTATCGCATCATACATTATTAGAACTTTTCTTGTATTCAAAAGCAGTCGTCATCATCTAGAAATGGGGCTGATGCATAATGTATAACTATATCTTCGCAGCGACCGGCCACTCCTTAGTCTCACCCTGCCCATTCAAAAACCACTGCGACGCCTCCCAATGTTTTCTTATTGATCCATTCCCAGCATCTATAATCCTAGCAAAAAACTCAGGCAACGGCCTCTCAATCCAAGCCATATGCGCCGCGAGCATCACATCCGCAAACCCGGGTTTTTCCCCTTCTAAAAACGGGCCTTTATTCTCTCCACCACCTGCTAGTAGCTCATCAAAGAATAAGAGTGCCTTTTTCGTTTCTTCGACCATGTTGTCGATTTCGGCCTCAGTTTTGGGTTTGAGGTCGGCCATTTTTGTGAGCGTGAGGTTGGGATGGCGCCGTTGCCAGCGGGGCAGGCGGGTTTGCTCAAAGTACGCTGCGCCTCGGTCGTCGAGGATATCTGCTACTGCGGGAAAAAGGAGGGTGGCGCATTTCGCGATGATGTTGTGGAATAATTTCTCTGTAGCGAGCGCGAGCGCAATGCTGGTTTGACCGTGGGGAAATACAGATGGATATTGCGGGGAAGGGAATGCCTTGTCGAGGTGTAGTGCAATTGGCAAAGAGTCATGCATAGCGCCGTTTGGGTTGGATGTGATGGAAGCTTTGTGGATGATTGCGGGGAGGGTGTAGAGGATTGGAGGGGAGCTTGAGTCGGGGTCCGCGGGGATTCCGAGACCTGCACTTAGAGGCGCGATATCTGGGTAGGAGATGTATGATTGTGTGTAGAGGATGCCTTTGATGTTGAGCACGGCGCGAGTTTTGAGGGTGTTGGGGGACCAGGATTGTCGGGGGCCTGTGATGTGGTCAGATAATTACTTGGATAGAGGAGGAGGAGGAGGTTGTACCTTCGAGAGTGCACTTGATGTCGAAAAAGTGGACGGGTTCTGTTTGATCTGCCATTGTGCTTGCAATTGATATGGATACTGAGGTCAATTGGCAATTGAACGACTACGGGACAAAGAAGAAGAGAAATGAAAGCGATACGTACTCTTTTATACAAAGTAGATAGCGTGCGGGGTCATAGATATCCGTGCCTGTCTCGGATTTGTAAGTATCTCTCCGAGATCAGGACGGTGCTTGTCTATATCACAATTCTTCTTTTCTACATGTGTACTATGCAAATATACTTCTATCTTTTAACTAGAAGATAATTGATACTGATGCACCTTATACTAGCTGATTATTGATGGCATAGAAGTGTAATGTTTTACAGTAGAACCTAGCTATAACGAACAGACGGCCCCTCACCACCATATTGATATCAGATTGGGAATTCTTCTTATGAATATGGAGAGTGCTCCGAACAGTTATTGATCGATAGATTATCATATCAGAGGGCTCTCCATTCTCATATGAATTAAAATCTCTATTTATCGGATTCGGACTTCGGAAGGCCTTCTGTTTGTTATAGGTAAATGTTAGGGTTTGGCCGCCTAGCCCTAATAAATTCCCATGCCATACCATCCCATACCAGGCAGGCAAGCTAGCTAGGCCGCAATGTCGAGGAAGACATTACAATTCTACTATAAATTCATGCAATTGCCCATTGAGAAGAATAGATTCTACATACCACAAGCCCTTCCTTGCCTAGCGAAATGGAGAAACTTGGAGAACAGCGCCCCCAGAGCCCGGGATATCGGGCGATTGACGACAAGAGACTCGACGCACCAGATTACATATCCTACACTGATAAACTCACATTTTGGTCCAAGGCCGCCGGCGGGTACCAGGAACTTGCTCTTGAAAGACTGAAGCGCGACAGGGAGTCGGTTCTTGGATCAGTTCCTAAGCCGGAGAGCAGCGAATCGCAGAAAATGGATGCCAATGAAGTGGTGCTGTGGATGATGGTGAAAGAAAAGTTACAGAAGAAAGAGCTATGTTGCAGAAGATATGAGAGCGTAAGTGAGACTGAGACTGAGACTGAGAGCGAAAGTGATAGCGAAAGCGAAAGTGAGACTGAGAGTGAGACTGAGAGTAACAGTGAAAGCGAGAGTGATAGTGATAGTGACAGTTACAGTCACAGTTACAGTGATGGCGATTGGGAATGGGTCCATTACTATGATTTTGAATTGTATCCTGTGAACTAGTCAGGTACAAATTGTTGTGGTTTTGGGGGCTCATGTCTAGCACTTATGTCTTTTCAGCTTGCCTTTTTTCCCTTCTTTCTCTAGGAGGATTCTCTATGTACGCTTTTGTATTAGATTACTGTTTACAGAATTGCTTCGTACTCCGAGGGTCGGAAACTCCAAATCAATTGATGTCACTAAAAACATTGCTACTATAGTAAAACCTGGTTACAACAAACAGGCGACCCCCTTATCACTATATTCATATTTGTACTTATATAAATAGGGGGAGGGCTCTGAATTATTATTCATTCCATAGGTTATTATAACGGAGTACGCTCAAGTCACATATGAATTTAATCCTTCAGATATCACGTACCGACTTGAAGGCGGGAGGAATTACAATGGGACAATTCATGGATTGGCACAAGGTATGGAATGCGCAATTGAAGTCTACAGGGATTCTGTGGGATTTCACCGCGATAGAATGGTTCCAGCGCATCCAGAGCACTATGATCTTCCCCGTACCCCCTTGGTATCACTGAACTTGGGAGGACATATAGCTCGTTTACGACTCCAACCAGCAGTGGCCCCGGACTTTGTGCAAAAGTATGGGATTCCCGGGTGGGAAAAGGTCTAGATGAGGAAAACTTTGGACGACGGCAGTACGTCTTTTATATCGGGATGTGGAAGATGGGCGTGAGCTCCGTTTGCGACTTCTTCTTTCAGCAGCGTCCCCTCTATCCCTTCTCGATGAGCATGCTCGGCACCTGGCCATTGAATTTCGAAGTTTGTAAGCGCGGCATTCGAAAGGAAGAACAAACCCTCTGCGTTAAGTATTGGACTGACTTTCTAGAAAACACCGAAGGCAACTTGTTGACTCTTGATCACGAACTCTTATCAACGAGTCTCTAATACAGCACGATACTGTAAGAGGACGTTATAGAGATCGGCTGATCTATATGCGGTTGTCAAGAGGAACAATGAATCGATTATATGTAAACTGTGCAAAAGCGGATTACCTACCTAGACATTCTATTCCAAGGATGTTAGAGTAAACGCGGCAGAGTAAGGGATCATTGGGTCGGAGGCTTTACAGTTTTGCGCGATGACGACCAAGGATAGGGCTAAGAGTGCCCGCGAGCTTGAGATTAGGAAGAATCCTTATAGGAATATGGGTCTATCAACAAACCCAAAAGCTCCCGGCACATAGGCCAGATAAAAGCGAGGCAAGCGTCAAACCCCCAAAGCAGATCTAGCTTAATCTATCGTCAAATCCACCTTCAATTGGGAACAAACTTGTCCTTGGTCATCTTCTTGTCCCATCTGTCATTCATATCAGTATTTCTGTAGGCTTCGGGGATCTTTTAGCCTTGGGGATCGGTATATAGGTCTGCGTGTGATCTCGTAACATAGACCTAACTAGAATTTAACTTCCTAAATTGGTAGTCACAGCACATTGTTCAGAGTCCATCGTAGCCTACCAAGCATTGCTACCAGTTGCAGCCCTCTTACGCAATCCTATCACCCATTCAACTCGGCCCTCCAGGAAAATCCTTGCTACCCAACTGAATGGATCGTCCCATACGACATGACTTCTTTCTCCGGAGAGATGTTGTGTAACACAACCAGACCACAAAGTCGTGCTACTTCACTTACTTGCGGACTATCATGAAGAATTGATTCGCGCGTCATATGAACCGTCCCTCAATGCATGTTGATGAAAGAACCGCGGTATCCGATATCTTCATGATCTTCTTTTGGGCCTTTGGCTGGCTGAGAGGATGGGTGGGCTTATTTCGAGGAGCACAACGTGCCGAATAAGGGAAATCTCGCCGTAAGCACTTTCTATATCCGTTTGACAGTGCATTTCTTCAGATGGGACGGGGACTCAATCATTTTCTAGTCTTGAATGGTTGATATCATCAACATGTGCTAAACCATCAGAAATGATTGTTATCAATGGGGCTGACCCCGTAGTTGTGGGCCTTATAAACGCCCGCTTCTTCATTGAACAATAAGCAAGACAAGTTCAAATAAAGCGATCCAGGAATCCCTGTACGAGAAACACTCGAAAAGCCATTCTCCTCGGCTCTCAGATATATTCACATATCCCAAATTTCAAATTGAGCTGCAGGCCCATGAACAAGACTCCGTAACCAATCCTGCCACGCCACATGTGGAGCATGGTGCTTCAATAGATGTCTTTAATATGCATGAAAAATAGAAAGATCAATGTGACTAGGAAGAAGAGATCGGGCGTCTGAAGCAAGTTTGAGATCTGATATTACTGTAGTGCCTTTAGTCAGGAAAACGGGGTAGTGATATGATTTCCGATCTTGGTATAAGTGAGTCTAGTGTTGTTAGGGTTAAGGGTTAAGGCTCCTCTTTCCGATCTGGCCGAAGAAATACTAGAGGTCAATCTGTGGTCAAAGATTCATGTCTCCTGACGAATTGAGTAATGCGTTCATACGTAATCCATACTAAAAAGGATCCCCGAGCGAGAGCCTTGATCATCATGGGTGGGTAATGTAGGTAGGCCTGAGTCGCTAGGGCAAGACCTGGCCCGTGGATCTCAATTTCATGTATCCAGAAGGCCATTTGAAAGTCATGGGATCTGCATTATCATAGTGAGAGCTCTGGGTCCCATTGCATACTTCTCTGTAGGATATAGAGTAGAACGGATCTCGGGATGTAGTATGGCCGCTGATCAGGTCGATTTAGGAATATATCCACAACCTTGAGGAGCGTCAACTTACCTATTGAGCGATTGTCTAGAGTAACCTCTACCGATGGCAATGCGCTTTGAGCGGGAAAAACGTACGCCTGTCTTTTCTTTGGTCGGAGGGAACAGCCGGAAAGACAATGCGGCAATTGAAACGCCAAAGCACATTCTAAACAGACCCAAGGTACGTTGGCACTTCTGAAAGTGGCGTGGCTAGTATCTAGCGACGCCCCCTGCGATACCCTATTATAAAATTCTCGGACCATTAATCAAACCTAGCATGGTCCATAAAGCAACTCATGTGTCGCGATATCGTCACTAAAAGACGACAATGTGCAGGCCCAGAGTTCAAAGGCGCTGTTGATAAGGGCATATATTCTAGAACTAGATAGTGGGTGCATATAGAACCTAGAATCCATCCCTGTCATAGGTCGCTAATCACACATAGCGTGGTATCAGTAGCCAACAATGTTGGTGGCTTTCACAAGACGCATTTTTGAGATGAAATGATTGAAGATAGGATACCTCAAGCGGTTTGAAGATAAAGGACACCGGGAACAAGTAAGTGAGTCTGGTTGATTCCATAGACCCATGATGCAGGTGTACTGCTCTGCCTAATCATCTACAGAATGCGCAGGGTCTGGTCATTCATTGATCAGGTTAAATACATCGAAGATTGAAACCGGAAGTATTGGCAATCCCTGAAATCAAGGAGATGGGATCGTTTCGGTAAATCTCCGATCATGACCTCGTCTTAATATCTTCTTGCCTCTGGGATCAACTGTCTGCCCACTTGGCACGGTTGTTTTTACCTCGTTCGGCACAGATCCTGTCTGTAAATGCGTCTCCTCGGCTAGAATAATGAGTTTGGAAGATCACTCTGAAAGGCCATTGTCTCCGCGCGTCCAGCGGATCAAAAGGTGCAGCTAGACGAAGCAATAGCGCCTAAAGACTGACCATGTGAACGCTGATGTTGTTAACATCCCTTTTCAGACGCCAGAACCATGGATCGCATAAGTTGCTAGCGATTAGTCTTTTTAGACACCAACGCCGTCGTATCCATACATCCATAGCGCACATCCGATTCGATATAATCAACAACTTAATGTGCCGCCAGCTGGCATGCCTTGAGGACACCAGAACTCGTATTACACGTACGTACTGAACCTTGACTGAGCCCGGAAGTGAACAAACTTACTGGTGAAGGCTAAGCGGGCATCGAATGTTGTTATTTTGGTCTGATTGGGTCGATGAGAAGGGAAGGTCCTTCTTCGGTGCTTCTCCGGTGTGGATATCGATGTGAAAGATAGTCCATGTCATGCTCCACTCCGGCGCTCTCTGATTAGGCACGAAGACCCCCAGTCTTTGATCTTGGCAGTCTGTATAGACTAGAAAGTAGATGGAGGGTGGAAGATCGTATTCGCTGAAAGCAGAATTTGCGCCGCACGGATAAAGATACGTCGAAACCGGGTTCTCATATTGTTCTGGAGACAATTATATAAATCAATTTGATTATCCTGCACAGTGTCAACATGCATCAATAGAATGCGGTTGTAATCGGTATGTCGGTAATTGAGAGCCCATGCAAAAGCAACCAAAGTCTGCTGTTGGACTGTCAATGATCTGCAGGAGCAGGGATACGATGCAAAAAAGTAACATGATGATGGTGTAGAAACACGGATTTATTGGATATACAATCCCGGTTAATGGCGTCTCCAGGCACTGCAGTGCAGCATTAGACACAGTTACCTAGCGGCAACTTCGCAAACCCTCTGATATAGGCCCGTAGTCCAACTGTGGCGGTCATTGACGACGCTAAATTATGCCAAAAGTAAACTTTCCTTATGATTATCGAATTAAGAGCGTAACAATTCATGACCAAACTTTCCGTACAACTTTCCAGGTTTTCGAAGGTGTTCGGGATCGATCGCGTGGTAGGAATGGGCATTGTCGATTCATCGAGGACTCGTGATCAATTCCAAGTTCTATGCAGACGAGGAAACGACGATCCTTCAAAACTAATGTTGGTTCTGCGTTAAAAGTCAAAGTCAGTGAGTTAGTCGGAGATTCTAGAGAAGCAATGTCGATTTTAGAGTTTCGCTTCATTCCGGTTGATCCCCTCAGCACCACCGAGCCACTATGAGGTACCTGGTGGTTGACTTTCACTAGCAAACATTCGTGATCTAGGTATCCAGGTAGTTGTGATCCTAGGCAGCGTATACATAACCCCGAGTTATTCCGTACACCAGTCATAGGCGTGTCGTTCGGAATTCTTTCGATCAAGTTTTCACTGATTTCTAGCTCTCGTATGATATTCTCATCTTCTTGCTGCCGTAGCTTCAGATTGTCCACCCCGCAGTATCTTGACATGAGCGGCGTTGTATGTAGCAGAGCCAACTCATCATGCACCTGATAAACATATCAATTGCCAACGATTGAAATGGTTTTCAAGCAGTAACTTCATGCGCGTGGTCAATCCGACGTAATTCTTCTCGAGTGAAGTCGCCTTTGAGTATGGTGTGGATACTGAGTCCAGGTTGGTGTGATAGAATGCCGGTATCTCCTATTCGTCTCCTCCTCATTTATTCTTCAACGCCGCATTTACCACCGTCTCCAACGCCTGATTCGTGGTAGGTGTCCAATGAAAACAAATGCAGATTCGACTCCGTCCTCAATCTCGGATGAATGAGGCGATATTCATAGCCGATGGTCAACACTCCGCTGAAGTTGTATCGTGGCAATGCTTTCATTGGCTGTATTAACTTGTAGCTAGTGACCAGTCCCCACACATTGGTGTCGTTCCATATGCGATAACATAGAAATCGCTTGATGGAATCATTCTTCAACACATATGAGCCCAAGCTAGTTCTCCTCCGATGCTGAGATCCTGCAATAGCATAGAAGGATTCAAGTCATTTGCAGGCATCATTCCAATCGGGTAACGTATGTAGTCAGAGCTCCTCTTGTTCCCGTCTTGTTCCTTTCCTTTCTGACAGTGCCTGTGGAACGAATGAACAAGGTTTGGGGCGATCCGTGATACCTAAGCTGTCGCAATGCTTCGCTATACGAGCCCTAGCATGCATGCATCCATTCTTTATCAATTGGTTCCATTCAAAAGTGTCCTGCCGACATTTGATTTCCGCTAGCATGCGTTTATATTGCACCGAGCTAGGAAATAGGACCTTGAAACGAAGCGAATAGACTCAACACAGTGCTGAGAAATTGGGCCACAAAGAGACTGTGCATGATATTCGTCATATGTATTGCGAGTTGTCGAGAATCTCTGAGCTCCCAGAAGTCATTAGGTATGATCATCGGAAATAACGTCCTCCTGTGATGATATTTCATCCCCAATAACTTCCAAATTGACTGAGCAATGGCAGATTTGGATCGTATATATAAACCCCTTCATCTGGTCCTGGGAAACCACCTCAAGCTCGGCCATCGCACCAAGAACCAGAATCATACTGAATTGATTCCATTCTACCAATCGAAAACGTTCATCTAAATCTGCTGTCACAATGAATGCTCCTGGAACCTTCTCAGAGAACTCACAGGTTTCAGGAGTTCCTCAAAGAGTAATGCACTGCAAGTATTCAGGGCTTTGGGATTCCGCCCCCTGCCTCAGTGTAACTCCTTTTTCTTTCCCAGTATGTTGATCTTGTCATGTGTCTTTCACATCTCTTCGCTGAATCAATCTGACCTCTGGCCGTAGATGCATGGTGTACAGTGCCAAGCCTGCAAGCAGGCTGGTCGCGAAACATGGGTGATACCTGGGAAGGCATGTCACGTCTGTGGAACCCTCTGTGGACTGCTGGCAGCTGGTATGTTTGTACGAGGAATAAGTCGAAATGATGAAGCACTGATTGGTTATAATAGCGGACGAGAGCGAATCCGAGTAGGTCAAGAAGGATACGGCAGCACGTATAATGTATCGTATGATCAGGAGTGTCCTGTCTATGAATCGAGCATGTTAACGCTGTGATGGTGATGATGATGATGAATTTGCCGTTGAGGGGGTATTGGGACTTCAATCTCTTTTGTGATTGTGCTTCGTCTTTTCTGTCGCAACGAATACATACTTTTTTCTTGACTTCGGACGTCTGTTCAAGTAAGCCAGCGAAGTGATTGCGTTCAGATTCGTCGATGGAAAAGCGACTCATCGTTCCGACTGGGCTATGATCGGGTCTTCTGCAAGGAAGCAGATTGTATCCGGCATGATGAGGGAAGTATGCTGGTCTGAAATATTTGAATGAGGTTAGTACGTCGAAGTTGTTCATTGCTCTTTTATCGCGGGGGAGAAGTTGGCACTGAAGGAAGGAAAGAGCACAGTGATCTTACTCAGTGCTGCCAATGCGCGGGCAAGCACCCTTCCCCCTGAGCCGGGTCACCACTTTGAACTATGAAGCACACCCTTCAGAAATACCTTTCCATCTCACTAGGATTCATTTTCTTTTGTTCTTCTCGACTTCGACTGGTTGTTGTAGGACTGATTGACGGGAAACGTCGAAGGAGTGCGCTCGATCAGGCTGTATTCGCAAGACGGTCGACCGCCGCTGGACGATCACGAGGAGTCGCATCGAGAGCATAATGTGATGGTCACTCAATAGTCTAGACTCACAAGATTCTTCCCCGCGTCAACAATTCGTTGTATCTTTTGCCAAGTATAGGTTCAAAGGGAAGCGAGAAGGTCCGATGGATGTGCACAGGTGAGAAAATCTTCGGCATACAGCGTGTTTTTGTGCGGTCGATGAGCTGGAGGGCTTTGTTGAATTAATCTCTCAGTAGGTCCGAAAAATTCTAGAGAGAATCCTCGCGCAGAATACTCGGTGAGCATGCGTCTCGGTGCATAACAATGAGTTCTGTGGACAGGAAAGGACAAAGCAGAAACTTTCGTGTCATCCCGTGATAGGCTTTGTTTGGATGGAGGAACGGCTTTAGCCCAAACAACGCTATGAAAATATGGAGCCGAGCCAATGCAAGCTATTGTTACAAATGTTACAGGCTACAGCTGGTAAGGATCAAGACTGGACTCTCCATTCCTTAAATGTCCCTTAGCACTTACTTAGGCCAGAATGGGGTGCTTCGGAGAAGCTTTTGACAACGAACCTGCCCCAGCACAGGCAAATAGGACATTACAACCTGACAATGAGTAAACAAAACGCCTCATCCTAAGGTTTTACTTCCAGAGGACTAGTGTGAATTCGCTCCATGGGGGTTGGATGCTTCTTGCGGGGTCTTTTCTCATTTTTCCTCTTACGCACTGATTACAGCAAGCCTGTCGCATGGAGCATAACTTGGTCGACTATTCGTCGTAGGAATTGAATTTACAGCCGACATACCATTGAACGTTCTGAGTGCTCACAGGGGCCAAAGTATAAATTGGATATGGCATGATTTACCGAGACAAAAGTCACTTGTAAGTAAATGCATGCAAGGCATATCATTTTGAGTCGATATACTTGAGTTGAATTGCTTCTCGAGGTCACAGGCCGAGGCGCATGAGCCGATCTAAATTCAGCACGGTGATAGTAGTAGACCGTCATTACAAAACGAGCCCAGAAACTCCTACTATTACCAATCTTGTAAGTACGTAGTAATCTTTTTGATGGGGCCTTGATTTGACGTGGGCTGATATGTTGACAAATTCGGATGGCTTTTCCGGTGGGGCTTCGGCTGTCACGTGTGGACCAATGACGGGCTTTACTTGGCAACCATGGCGACGTCATCTCAACCCGTGAAGATTCACGACTGGCAACTTCAAAAATCTCGTCGATCTTTTGAAACTGAAGTGGAACTCATTTACATCTGATTCATGATCATTATTCCCGATAGTACTTGAGAGAAGAGCAGATATGTCGTCAGAAAAGTATGAGATAGGTACTCGCGCCGATTGCGAGAAAATGGTGAAAGAATGGGGGTTCCCTCATGTCTTCACCTGGACAGACACGAGGTAACTTCATTCTTTTCAAGTCCCTAGCGAGCCCAAACTGGAGGCAAGAGGGCTGACAGTCAACGAAATCGCATTTAGCGGCGCTCATTATCCACCCCATACTCACAATGGAACAACAACCCACCTGATCAGGCGAGGCATCTTCACTATCACTTATCCGACGGATAATGCCACGATCCACAATGGAGAGACAAGGAAGGAGACTTTCGGCGTCGGGGACAGGATTGATGTGCCTGCTGGAAAGGTTCATGAGGTTTGGATTGGGTTGGAGGGGTGTGAGTATGTCATCGGGGAGTAGGGCGTAGCGAACTGGAAGTACTATGATCAACGAAAGTCATGAAATGATTCACATCTAGTGCCACGCAGCTGTCAATATGTACGAAACAAAGATCGCTGGTGTCCTGACAACTTGATGTTGTCCATGTCAAGAAATATACACAGAGAGATACTGACCAATCACACGTCCGCTTTGCTTATGTGGGGCGTCCACGTGCTATCTCTTGGCATGTCGCAGCCACAAGAAGCAACTGCTGTCCCATCGCCGAACCAACTCTGTGTTCATGACCATCATTGAACATTTTTTGATCAAGAAAGGATGTCCCTCCCAGGAATATTACGACTCCCAACCGAGATTTTAGTGTCTATCTTTGAGTTCAAAGACTTGCAGCCCAAGGGGAAGGATGCCGGCTCGATTCCAAAAATTCGCCTTACATGTCAACGCTTCTGTGCCTTGAGCTCACACCTCCTAATCCGCAAAGTCTACGTGGATATTTCAAAAGCAGAGACGGTAGATCGCTTACAGAGCATAGCTGCTGATGCGGGTCTTGCTAAAGGGGTGCGAGAAGTCTATTTGCGTCTTCATTTCTATCATTCCTGGGTTGCAGCCAGCTTCAAGAACTTTGCTTCGTCTGTAGAGTCAGAATGGAGACAAAGAACCTCTTCTCAAGACTACTTTGACGAATACCATCAACAAGGCCGTATTTTGCAATTTGAGCAGATTGCATACCGTTTCATCCGCCGCCTCGACCGGACCGTGGTAGATGATGTAAGCCATCATGGGTTAGAACAACAATCGACAAACACCGATCTTGACACACCGGGTGTACATGAACTTCGGCCCAATTTAGTCTTGCAGCAGGCCTACAAGATATATAAGGCTGGATATGAGTCCCAGAACCGTGTTATGCGGAATGGAAATTTCAGTTCGGTTTTCTCGGAGAGTTTATCGAAGTTCAAGGATCTGAAGTGTGTCACCATTTACGATCGTGAACTTAACAACAATTATAGACCAGGAACAACTATTCGTGTACCCCAAGAAGATCACGTCGGCCAAGAGGCGGCTCTCGTAACCGTATTTTCGCGTCCAATGGTCTGGGAGGATTCCCAATGGATACAACCAAATGAAGAGATACAACAAGGAGTGCCAGTCGAATTACTGGTTGAAATACCAATAGCTATTGGTGCAACAAAGGTCGGCTACCTGGATATTCAAGTTACGGCGGCACCAGATTACTCTCGATTGCCAATAAGCCCAGAAACCCTTAGCTTGTTGTCTGCTGCCATTGATTCTATGAATATATTTCAATTCGGTTTCCAGCCACGTTGTGCCAGTGACTGTGGCCCTTGGGCTGTGTACTTTGACGATGATGCTGAAGACCTAACGAGGGCGGGATTGAATGCAAAGTCCGCAGCAGAGCTACAAGCACTCGATAAATATCTCGGCGCGATACTAGACTGCAATTGCATTGAGTACGCGGATATCAATCTGGGGGAGTTTTGGTACAGCGCTGGTTTCGATTCAATTCGTGAAGCACCGAGTTCTCTCGGAACTAGCTGGTTTCACGAATCAGCAAGGCCCAGATCCCTTCACTTAACACAAGTTCCTCTCACTATGGCGGATCTTGAGAGAATCGTTATCAAAGCAATGGTTGATGATGATGATGATGATGAACTCGAAATCAATCTCCGGGAAGTCTATCTTTGCAATGGTACTTGGAAGCAATTCCTAGAAACTCTGCGTATGGCAAAGAGGAACGATATTAAGGTTAGCTTTGCGTATCCCCTTGGTGGTGGCATGGATGAAATGGATCAGGACGCCTATCCATTAGTTTGGGGTCGGTTCGGGGATGGTGGATCTATGGTCCAGCAGTATATTACAGGAAGAACTGATCGGAACCCTTTAGAATAGATGCATTGATCGTATTCATCACGCGAGCATATCAGCCCAGATATGTACATATAATTCTATAGCCATCTCATCTTATGAAGGGATGTTACATATAAGTCATTAGTATCGTCTTCAAAATCAATATACTCAGACGATCACCTTTTTCCTCATCAATTCAATCTAGTTTAGGATGGTACGTATGTAGAAGGGAATTTGGATCGTATATCTACAAAGCCGCATGTACCTGTGGACCCTGGGAGTTGTACCAATCTATGAAATGAATCTAAAGTCCAATCTGCGGTTCAGTCAGCATTGACGCTCAACATATCGACACAACGAAAAGGAAGAAATACAAACCTCTTATTTCCACTATCCTTGTTCGCAGCAAGGTATGCATCTCGTTCCACGCTGCTCATCGCATTCCACTTTCGTGCTCGGTAGCTGTATTGTTTCCGTGTGGTTAGTTGACTAACCCTCGCATCATAAATAGAAAAGTGGTGAAGGGTAGGTAGGTACATACTAGTTCTTCAAATCATAGTATACTTTCGCAAACAGAAACAGGAATAGACTCAAAGAAGCGATGCCGATGAGAACCTTGTTACCCCTGAGATACAGCGGTGCGTCGTTGCTACGGTAAATCTATATGCTCATGGTTAGTCCTTGTTTTTGCAAGTAAGCAAAGCTGGACGAGCTTACATTTGCACCGATAATACTACTTGTCTGCACTGCCATATTGTACACAGCCGATGCGACGGTACGTGTCCGCACCGAACCCGAATTTCGTGAAGTCATCGCCACAACTGCCGCGTGCATATAAGGGCTTCCAATCAGCAGAATCAACAAGACGTACCGGGCCCATGCGCCTTTGTCGCGGGGTAGGACTTCCAGCGCAATAAGGAAAATTAAGTTCCATATCTCTGCGAATGCGCCGAGTAATAATCGCTGATTGAGCTTCTCGGATAGCCATGTGAAAAGACCGAGGTTGATGATGAAGATCGTATATGCTGGGATAGTGAGAAGATTTGTTTTGAATGTATCGAAACCGAGTGATCTGAGTTCCAGACTGAGATATGAGTTCACGGGATTTGTAGGGATCAACCAGACCAGACCCAAGAGGTAGATAGGCCACATATCATAGTCGCTAAGCGCATCCAGGAGCAATCTGGGCGTGATAGCTTGTCTATTGTGCATGCTACCTTTGCTTGGATCGTCGCGAATGACTCTGTTGACCATGATTTTTTCTTCGCGTTCTGAGAACCAACCTTTTCCGCGAAGACCTCCTGATGTCTGCGTGGGAGAAGCGGGCATGTAGAATGCGGCGAAGATGCCGATGACGCCTGTAATGAGACCTTCAAGAGCAAATAGGTATCGCCATTGACCTTTTCCAGTATCAGTATGAATGTGGAGGAATCCAAAGGCTAAGAAAGCGCCAATGATAGCTGTCAATTCGTAGGCTCCCCAGAAGAAGCTGAGTCTGACAGGTAATTCTTTTGATTTGTACCAGTACGACAGGAATAGAATAGTGTCGGGGATACTGTAACACCAAAAATATTAGAGGTCTTTCTCCTAGTAGATAGAGATAAATTTCAAACTTACAATCCACCTTCAAACAAGCCCAACAAAGCTCGCGTAGCATAAAATGTCGAACGCCCAGTAAGAAAAGCCTGGCATGACGCAATCAGACTCCAACAGACCATCTGAATAGGAATCCAGCGATCTGGTCCAAGTCTTTTTGAGATGAGCTGGGACGGCAATTCGGCAAAGAGAAAGCACACCAAGAATATGGTGTTTCCGGTGTTGTAATTATTGGTAGTAAGACCCAGGTCACCTAGCATGTTGCCCGAAGTGGCTTGAACGAGGTTGCCTCGATCTAACTGCAGAGCGAAGAAGGTCAAGCATGCGAATGTGCAGATTCGTAGGTCGATCTATATTCACTATCAGTTCCAGTTCGTGACATTTGAATTGAATAAGGAAGGAGCAACCTTTCGAACAATCTTCTTCTCCTCCCATTCCTCCCACTCAAACTCAGGGTCCCATCGGTGAATACCTTCATAAGTATCAATGGGCTTGTAATATCGCGGGTCCTCTGTTTGATCAAACGTCGCATCACCGCCCGAGACTCGATTCCTCAAAGCCTCGAGGGCATCAGACCCAAGAGCGGTTTCTGTGCCAGCATACTCTTGGTCGGAGTCCCCAGAGCTACTTGAAACGTACCGACCATCGACCGGGAGCTCGCTTTTGCCAGACATTTTGATTAACTTGTAATTTCCAAACAGGTCTAGTGCTGGCGATATCTGTCCGTAAAGTACAGAGGAGCTGTTATACAATCACAATTGGGGTTATTTTGGCTCCGATTTAAAGACTGGAGACCCGAATGCAAATCCTTACTTCGTTGACGTGATCCAGCCATGTTCTTAGACATTGAAAATTTCCTATCATGCGTGGCTGATTAGTTCGCACATCGGCGTATGGGGATGGGTTCAGGGACATACGTAGGTCTGGCTAACATGGAAAATGCCCTAATCTCCGGTCCACTGTACGCATGCTCCATGCGGTTTAGAAGCTTACTACCTTACATTAAGCAGTTTCGGCGTTTCTCTGAATGGATGTTTATCATTTCCTTGCGCCAATCCCGGATACGTTCGTTATCTAGCATGAGTTACTACATACTTTTAATTCCGTGGGATCCCATGATACAAAGCATCTAAATATTGATAGTGTTTGTGCATTGTTGCGAGCCGAAAAACAATCAATTCATGTCAAATCCCACCAGTTCGGCTTCTGCTGCTTCGCTCTGCTCTGTGAGACGAATATCAACCGGATTTTCTTGCTTGTTTCTTACAACATATGTGGACCACATATCTGAATATTATTATACTTAGCAGCAAGCTCCGTAGCGGAGGCTGCGGAGCATACAGAACGGACTCTTTCCTCAATTAAGGCCCGGATCACCATGAAAAGGGCAAAAAGGCTTGTATAATCTCCACAAATAAATATTGCGACGAAACAAGGGTCGTTGACGTTATTCCCCGAGTTTGTATGAGTTTGTATGGGGATTTGCTGATTTGCGTGGCCACGGGTGTTTCGTTGTGGCGTGCTATCACGCAACTGTGCCGGGGTTGACGTTATTCGCACCCCTCTCCAATGATCGTCCGTCAATGCGATCAAATCTGTTTTACATTTTCTATTTACGGAGTACTGATAAGAGCAATTGAGCATAAAAACACGGAATATATGCAGGAGAAAAATCTTAAGTTTGCTTATATTTGGCTTTACGACGTCTTTCTGTGGCTAATTAGTTGTTGCTTTTCATTGGGTTAGCCAGAATAGGCAAGTTTCGGTTTCCTTCCTATTTCGGACGTTTTAGGGCTAGCCGAGCCAACAAAGGAGAGTTTGGGTTTTTGTCGCATGTTGAGAGTAAACTGTAATAAAGTAAGTTCTAGACAATATCTGGCCGATCTCGGATCTGGTTCTTATCTGCACATGATGTGTAAGGATGACTATTCGTTTCTCGAAGGTTCAGTTCATTTCCGTCAGTTGTCTAGAGCGTCTTCCAAACCATAAAGTAGAAAAGAAAACTAAATCAAATAAATATATAACTATAGCAGCAGGATATTTTGTCTATCTAGTCAGTATAAAAATAAGCAATGATGTACAACGGCGAGAAATCTGGGCTGTACAGAGCAACCGACTTCACGGTCACCTGGTTTGATAGTACATCATTATCACCAAGTAAGTAGTTTACTCCACCTCTTGGCCGACATCGAAACACCAAATCATATCAACCGTCACACCTATGGCGCCATACAGCATAATCAAGATTGCATCTCGATTGGCTGATTACGCTCAACTCATCAAAAGATTGGGACTCTGCATAATCACACTTCTTTGTTGCACGGTCATTGCAACTGATAAAATAACTGAATGAGGAAATAACTGGGTCGAACCCCGAGGAACAAACGGACTTTGATATGAACTTACTATGTAAAGTGGTGTATACCCCTCATCGGATTATGCAATTAGGGCAAAGGATGGTGTGCCAGTCCCTCGAATGTCGTCAATTGGCAACTCACCACTGACAATGACTGATGCGTGCGGATGACAACGGTTTTTGATTATGTGATGACTCAAAGGAGGAGGGGATGCTATTTATACTAGATAGAACTATGTAGTTTGGGCTGTATATTATTATTATCCCCTTCTCTTCCAAGACGGTCATCTGAAGACATACACAGGACTCCAGTCTCTCTTTAACCCATATATACATCTTCATAGAACAGACCAAATAATATACGCGACACATCATGGCGCCCGCTCGAGTCGAAGACCCCCTCCCCATCCGGGAATCCGCAGCTGCAAAGTCCAACATCAAGGAGAACTTCAACAAGGAGTTCTTCATCGGCGGAAAGGAGGCCTTCGATAACAAGACTGAGGTTGAGGGTACAGCGGCTCAACCTGCGGCCACATACCCCAACTACCTGCCTGTTTGGGACAATGAGAAGGGCGTGAAGTAAGTCTAACGATTGTCATCGGCTTCGAATTGTTCATTTGTATGCTCACGTTGTTGTAATAGGTACCCTCCCTTGACACCATTTGAACATTACGAACATGGAAAAGATGCCGATCCTTCATTAAAAGATCTCCTCCCAGCGGACAAGGCTCAGGTTACTGAGATTACACCATACATCGGCTCCGAGGTTCGCGGTGTGCAACTGAGCCAACTCACAGACGCAGGCAAGGACCAACTTGCTCTGTTTGTCGCCCAACGTAAAGTCGTCGGTACGTTACACACGTCCATCTCTGCGGCCGAGAAGAAACATTTGAAGGGCAAACTAACAGATCTATCATGCAGCCTTCCGTGATCAAGATTTTGCAAGTCTCCCTATCGATAAAGCTCTGGAATTTGGCGGCTACTTTGGCCGTCACCACATCCATCCTACCTCTGGTGCCCCCAAGGGCTTTCCCGAAATCCACCTCGTCCACCGCGGCGCCGACGACAACTCCATTCTGCAGACATTCTTGCACGAACACACAAACTCTGTGACGTGGCATTCGGATGTCTCCTACGAGCGCCAGCCACCCGGCACTACTTTCTTGTATCTTCTCGACGGTCCCACGAGCGGTGGTGACACCTTATTCGCAAACCTGGCAAAGGCATATGAGAGGTTGTCACCCGAGTTCAAGAAGAGGCTTCATGGCCTCAAGGCTGTACATTCGGGCTTTGAGCAGGCGCAGAGCGCGTTGGCGAGGGAGAGTACGGTGCGAAGAGACCCCGTGAAGCATGAGCATCCGGTTGTGAGGACGCATCCTGTTACGGGCGAGAAGGCGATCTATGTTAATCCTCAGTGTAAGTCTACTTCTCTATATACACAATTCTTTCTGGATAAATCAAGCTGACGAAATATTTGTATGACAGTCACCCGTTACATCGTCGGCTACAAAAAGGAAGAATCCGATTATCTACTCAAATTCTTGTTTGATCACATCGCATTGTCGCAGGATCTTCAGACTCGCATCAAGTGGGCTCCTGGTACAGTTGTGGTTTGGGACGTGAGTTTCCCTCTTTCCTTAAAACTTCTGATTATTTACTAGATATGTACTAACTCTGGTCATAGAACCGTGTCACTGCACATTCGGCTTTGTATGACTGGGAGAATGGCCAAAGACGTCATCTTGCGCGTATAACTCCCCAGGCAGAGCCTCCTCGCGAGACGCCTTTCGAAGCTTAGATCGGTACAGTAATATGTATCAAACAATCACACAGACGGAATAGTTAATTAGTGATAAAAAAATATAAATAGTCGTATCGTACAGTTTTGGTATCTCAATCGTAAGTGCCTGATAGCTCTCGTTCATAATATTGTTGAGTATCCGTACATGGAGGTTGTAATATCGCACTGCTTACCGGCGAAATCAAAGCCCAACTCTCATCATCCTTGCTTTCGGCAACCCTAACCTCCTTCTCCTTGCATGAAGACAGGCTTGAGCCAGATGATTCGCCTTCAGTATCTGAAGCATTTCCATCATGCTCATCGTAATCAGTATTCAGAAGAAACAAAAAGGACAAGTCTGACAATACATATTCATCCATGTCCATGATATAGTCACCCGAGTACCCCATTGCAGGCCCATCGTTACATCTGACAAGAGGCGGAAAGCCTTCTAGTGCTGCGCTTGGTACTCGTGTCGGGATATCATCGGCGTTTCCCCAGCATGTACGGTTGATGGGATAATCAGGCGGGGAGGGAGAATTGGAAACGAGGAGTTCCGGAACTTTAGCTGTTGTATCATTATTGCTTTTGTTGAAGTGGTCCAGGGTGACGACAGGCTTTAAATCGTCTGCTGAGATATCTTCGATGTCTTCGATGTGCTGCGCACTCGGCAGATCAAGGGCGCTGATGGATCTGACGAGTGATATGAACTCTTGTTTGCTTGCCCATTTCCGATAAGTGAAGTCGTATCGTTCGGCGACATGGTCTGATTCATAGTCGTGGTTTTCGTGGTTGGGGACGAGACGCCCTTCAATCTGGGGATAAATGCATTCAGAACTCATGATTGTTTTCGATCCAGCGAAGATGTCTCTTCGAATTTTGTCATAAAGAATGCCAGATGAAAACGAAAAGTTAAAAAGTCTCCAGGTGTGGATTATAAGCTCTCCGAGCAGGAAAGATAAGCTTCGCCAAGTCGCTACTAGCTGTAGACAATGCTCAAGACGCAAGTTCGCAGGATGATGGCGGGTATATGCAGTGCGTAAGGGTTGGCTGCATTTGCCTTCGAAAGGGAAAACGAAATAAATACGGACGTAGTACTACGCCACTTCAATCTTGTAACCCCTTGCAACACTGTATAACAGTCAGGCGGCACAATAAGTACTGATTGCTTGCCATCGAATCAAGAGTATTCTCCAAAGAAGGCTATTATCATGGACGTTTCTCAATCCGATCTAGCAGTGCAACATTCCACTCCCGAAAGATCCTTGCAGATATCGGCATCAGAAGATTGCTGCGTTGCAGGGACAGAACTAACTCGTCATAGATATTCTCAGGCAGGAATAACTCTTCCAACGAGAGAGGGGTTGGTACGCTATTTTCGGGTTCTAGGATCGCTTCAACGTCTGTCACGTTCTGATAGAGGACTTTCATGGCACGTCTTGAGACAATGCTGTGATCTGCGCTTGAGCTTGAATATCGGAGATCAGGATTAAAGGCCCATAACTATGTAGCGTCAGTTACAACGATTAGGGTAAGAGAAAGAGGCGATATCACTAACCAGAATCCCATTCGACTGGCCAGCATGAATGACGAATCGCCGGACACCTTCATGGTCAATCAAGTCCAAAAGTTGAGAGCATGCGATAATATCGATTGAATGCGTTTCATAGACGTGTTCTGTTGCACCCGTGTGTTTCACGGCAATGTTGTTCTTGTACAATCGCAGGCCTTCTGCGACAGAGTCTTCCGTTCCTATGATTGCACTGCAGCCGGAGCATCCTATATTCCTTGCGTTCTTTCCGTCATGTGACGCGGATTTGGCGGAGGTTGAGGTTGGTCTTTGCTCAAGCTATTATCCAGATATTGATTAGCCATGGACTTAAGTAGAGTGAAGACAAATGGAATATCTGAAAGGTACGCATTAATTAAGACAAACTCAGTTTTAGACTAAATCTATGAATGTATCCTGCAATAATCGCTGTGAGGCCCATTGCTCCGGGCATCCCAGTGAATTGTAACAGGACGCTCACTACGTCTCCTGAATTCTCCTTCCAGTCAGTTTTTCGAACCTCGAGAAGGACAAATGGAAAGCAAATACCCACAAAATTCTCGATCCAGTAGACTAGAAATCCATCGCTCCATTTGCATGGAGGAGGATATCAGGTCATACTGGAAAAGAGTCTTTTGTAGCTATCTTCGATCGCATTCGCACCAACTACAAGATCGAGAAACGTCCTCCTAGTAGAGAGAATATGCTCAAGGGAGGAGCGAGGCTGCTTGCTATTGGGCATTTGTATCGGTGACTTCGTCGTGGGGTTGCGACGGAGTCTCCTTCTTTTATACCCGGCGTATATTTTTCGAAAGAGGCAGGGTTGATATTACGAAGAGACGGAAGCAGCAGGATAAAATGTAGTAGATTGGAATAGTCATCGGGTGCATAATTGTGATTTTTACTTACCACTTTGATATTTTGACAATCACTTTCTGCCACCAGGAAAGAAGCAACATCAACCAGACCCGTCCGCGGAGTGGCGACTACTCGGTTAGAAGCTCCATATCCCTTGACAGATGCGTTCTGCGCTTCAATATCTTTCTGGCCCTCCTTGTCATCAGGATGCACATCAGGTTTGTGACAATGCCAGAAATCCATCATCTCAGCCCAGTTGCCGCTTGGAAGGTCCTTCCACTGCCAGGAGTCTAAGGCGGTATCGACTATCATCTGCCTGCAGAACCTACAGTGTAATGCAACGCAGGACAACATATCGTTCGCTGTCCATGGAACGTAGTCATCTTCCTGAAGGCCCTGATTTGGCATTGTCAGTCCGGCTTCATTGGGATCAACTTGTAACCTAAACGAATATTCGGCCGTTTGTGCCTTCGACTCGGTCCCTCCTATATCAACACGATGTCCGGCGAAGCTGAGATTTCTCCTCGAACCATCGGTGACTTTGACGGGTAGTTTCAGGGTTTCTACCAGTTCGATAGCCTGATGAAGCGTGAAGACTGTAACTGCGCGGCAGGACTCGGACAGTGTTATGGTAGATTCCCGGATATCGATTTCGGAGGCAGAGTTCGGCAGAGAAACGTGAAGGGTTAGTTGGCGAATATTCGGTAACAGTTCTGCGTGTAAGAAGATGGTCGGTGTAGCCGCCATTATATCGTCAATCGCGGCGCTCAGCGACGTGCCATAGTCGAATGTTGACGTTGCTTGTCGTTGAAAGACGCGTGGAAAGCTTCAGATGATTTTCCGCGTGGAAGGGAGCTATGAGTGCAAACAAAGCAAAAAGCGGCCCGAGCTTCGTCGTATGATTCTTATCGCTATCTTATCGCTTATCAGCAGTCCCAACATAATCCTCCCCCATACTTCTTCAATCATTTCAAGACACACAAGAATTGCCAACTCCATACTTGTGAATAGTTCATTTTCAATTTCGTCAGGAGATCCTATATTGAAAAATAATTTACGCTACCGTGCCAAAGATCGCGTACAACCTCTAGTGCTAGGTTCTAGAGAACTCAAAGTCAGTCTCCCAGTTCCCCACCATGGTGTTCAACAAACTGATGATCATCCAGACATAGTCGCATGGAACATAACCCAAATTAAGCCTAAATATAGGCCTCCGGTTAAGAAGAAGAGGTAAAATGGCATCTTTCCTAAGCAAAATCTTTGCACTCAGATCGAGCAAGTCGATCCGAGTGCCCGCCATCGAAACTTATGACATCGAAAATCCCGTGGAGAAAACAGCAAGAACGCTTTTCCATCTCGTGAAGTTGAATCATATCAATTATTCGGTGCGCATTCGTGGAGCTATATCTGGCTCGGGAAGCTCTTATAATATTGTACCTCATGTATGAGTTTTCCTTTTCCTTCCTTGCCGAACAATGTATATACTTATATATGTCCACAAAACTGGAATATGAGCGAGGAGGACTGATCTGTTATTTAGCATTTGATATCAGCATTCCTTTTTGGAGGCGATGGCCAAACTCTTGATCGTCTTTATGAAGTTGATTCGGTACTACTAGAGCCATGGAAGGATGCTCCTGGAGAAGTTGTTGGTAGCGATTGGATGGATTTTTTGGGGAAGAAGGAGTATGTGACACCTTGCGCTATATGGTTACTTCATTAGCTGACTTGAACAAAACGTACCCTAGGTACGAACGAGCTTTTCTAGATCTCTTCGAGGACGATCTAGTAGACCAAGGCTATGACTGGAAAGCGGTTCTCCAAAAGTTTCTATTCACTGGCGAACAGCCCTTGATCAGCTCGATCACAGCTGGCCGTAAGTACTTCATCCACTTCAAGGCATAAGCTTGCCTAACCTGCTCCAGTGGGACAACCCTTAATCCATCTCGCCCTTGCCCTGCAAATGTCCGTCCGCGATATAGCAATGGAATCCCTCACCCTCGCAGCAACATCTTACTACGACAACGACATTTTCAAATACTCCGATGACCCATCGTACTTCCAAGCCGAGTCATTATACAAGTCCTCTTCCATTACAGAAATCCTCAACAAAGTCCGCACAGACGAAAGATTCAACAACGACGCTATAGCCATCCCTGGCGAGCAAAACATGACCCTCATCTTCCGTGACCACGAAGCCGCTTTGCTAGATCACTGCAACGCATGGACCATCTCCTCCGATCCAACAACCCATTTCCCCTCGAGCCAAAAAGCCGCCATTATCCTATTCATGGGGACCAAAACACCTGAAGACGGCGGCAAATACGACAAATCCCTCTTACATCCGCTGCTAATGAGTCATGCGATCCATGTCATTCTACCGCATACACCGGATAAAGTGCACATTTCACTTGTGCAGCAGTGGTGGCTGACTATGTTGGCGATATATGTGGCTCAGCTACGGCCGGCGATTGATTTTGATGTTATTGAGGGCTGTGATACGCAAGACAAGAATTGGGGATGGGTCAAGCAGCAGGCTCTGAAAAGTCCGTATGCGACGGATGCGTATTTCTTGCATACGTTGCGTGTTTTGAAGGAGTTGGGAGAGGCGTGGCAGGATGTCGAGGAGTACTATCTAAGAGCAGCGGTGAAATTTGTGGATGATTTTGATGGGTGGAAGTGATACCCTCCTTAGTGGAAGATTTGTGTAAAATGTACGGTAGTTTGGTACCAGTCTTAATGACCAAATGAGATTCCAAGAAGATTATCATTCAATAGCTGATAATGATGCAAACTATCTAGCTACCGCAACCAACCTTAACGCCATGCTGAAATCCAACTATAAACAGACAGACTCGCTGTCTGGGTAAGGAATGCCTCGCTTTCTTCTCATATAGAAACGATCAAGTATTGATTTTCATATATACAACTGAAATGCATCCAGATCAGTTTTTGACCTGGGTGACCGGCAAGGCGCTATTGACATGATGCCACTCATCCGTAAACGCATTAACCAACCAAGACGCCAAACCTAAGTCATTCGTTAGCTGCCATTCATCCACTTCCAGGAGTGTCGACAAACTTACGGTCGTAAACCATCTTATGCGCATTATGAAAGTATATACTGTGATCCGAATCCGGATAAATATGCACATCATAATTCTCCACGCCCGCAACGTCCAACTTATCGATCAGCGACAGCGTATTCTGGAAATGCACGTTATCATCTGCTGTGCCGTGCATGACGAGAAACCGAACGTTTTGCTGTAAGGCAGTCATATTCGAGATTGCGCTGTGCTCGTAACCTGTCGGGTTATGCTCGGGTGTATGCATGTATCGCTCGGTGTAGATGGAGTCATAAAACCGCCAGTCGGTCACGGGGCTGACGGCCATGCCGTACTGGAAAGTTTGGCCGGCATCCTGTTCCAGTGTTTTGAGTGTCATGAAGCCTCCGTAGCTCCAGCCCCAGATGGCGATGTGGTCTTTGTCCACGTAGGGTTTTTGGGCCCAGGCTTTGGCGGTCTCGATCTGGTCGCGGGCTTCCCAGTAACCGAGATTGCCTCTGACTATGGTTCGGGCTGCGCGGCCGATGTGGCCGGTTCCTCGGCCGTCGACCGTGACCACGATATAACCTAATGTTGAAGCAACGTATGATTGAAAGTCGACAGAGAATCTTCGGTCTACCGACTGAGAACCGGGTCCTCCGTATAACCAGAAGAGAACGGGATATTTCTTGATCGGGTTGAAGTGTGGCGGTCGTCGTTCAACAACCTGTAAGGTGACATCATCTATGGTGATGTTTTGATAGATTTCGGCAGGCAGGGCATATTTCTCAATCATATTGGAAAGTTGCTCGTTCTGCTCAATTATCTCTTCAAAGTGATTTTCATTACTCGGCGTGTTGATCAGTTTCTGCCACGGGACGTGAGGTCCTTCGTAGCTCAAAAGTGCGTATCCACCACCCATCGAGAAAGAAACATCATAGAAACCGGTTTTGGATACGTCGGTTAGTGGCTGGAAATCTGATCCATCAAGCTTCACGCTGTAAACGTGTTGCTGCGTTGGCGACTCCTTCGTCGCAACGAGATAGACGATGTTGTTAATAAGGTCGACTGCAGGTTCTGTATCTACCACCTCCCAAGGACCAGAGGTGAGAAGAATAGGCACTGAATTGTTGACAGGCGTAAAATAGCCCCAATGGTCATACCCTTCATGGACAATGATATCAATGTATCCATCATCTGGACGGCCATTTGCCGGGTCTGCGGGGATAAATGTAGTTGACTGAGTCACCTCAGCCCAGCCTCCATCATCCTGCGCAAAGTTGTCGACTCTGATTAGCTCTCCCATCCTTGAAGCAACGTCGATAAGGACCGTGCGGATAATATCACTTTCTCGATTGAATTCTTTGACGAGCACTTTTCCATTGGAGGCCCAAACAACTTCTGTTATGAGACGATCGTCGTCTGAAAACCCTCCCGAAACATCAACAGAAAAAACCTCGGTACTTTCAACATCGTAGAACTGAAGCGTCACAACCGGATTGGGAGAACCAGCTTTCGGGTATTTGATCTTGCGTACGTCTGGATACTTGTCCAGACCGGCGGGGGGCTTCTTCCCTGACGGTCGAGACATGTAGTACTCTATGGGAAATTCCGGCACCATGGATTCGTTTGTGCGCAGGAAAGCAACATATTTGCCGTCATTAGACCACCACGTTGCGCTATCTGTGCCAAAGACCTCCTCTTCATAAACCCAGTCGGGGACGCCGTTGAACACGTCTTTTCCGCCATCTTTTGTGAGTTGGCTGACTGTATTCGAGTCTAGTTTTCTCAGATACAGATTGTTGTGTCGTGTAAAAACAACGGCGTCAGATTGCGGAGACCACGACGCAAGTTGTATCCGGCCTTTGGGATCATCAGGATCAAGGGGTTGCGCCGTCTGAGTATCCACGTCAAAGAGCCAATATGTAGCCGTGAAGGAATGCCGCCAATTGCTCACGACATCTACAGCAATAAGCACGGTCTTGAAGTCGGGGCTTGGCCAGGTTTCCGCAGGCTGCAAATATTTCCCATTGGCCTCAATAGTACCAGACTCCATGAGAACCCAGCTGTCTCCAGCATTGGTCTCATTCTGACGGCTGAGTATGCTCTCCACTCGAAGGTATCCTTTCTTTCCGTCTTCACCACGCTCAAGTAAGAGTCCGTCCTCGCCATTTGGGCCGGCAATCCAAGATATCGAATGTCTCCTCCTGCCCCAGGAACCATTGAGAACGCCGTCCAAGGTGAGCGGCTTTCCGTAACTCGTAGCTCCCGTAGCACTATCTGCGTCATGAACAGCCGCAATCGAAGAGCTCAATTCGCTATTGTTATTCCGGCGACTCCAGAACAATACAAATGCCAATATCCAACCGCCCAAACACAACAATCCCACCACCCATATCAGCCGACTCCCTCTATTTCTTTTCGATTTCTCTATCGGGTGCGCAAATATATTATCTCCTCTTTCGACTTCCACGTCCTCGTCAATATCGCGATAAGGCGTTTCCTCCGGTAACTGTGTCCTCGTCATCTTCTGAGATGGCAGCGCGTCGACGTCATCGTCGCCAAAGAGAGAGCCGTCGGAAGATAGCGACTCAGTTGAGCTGAACGAAGCGGAAGAGCTGTGTGACCGGTTCGTCAAGGGCACGAATTCTGGGCCAGAGTCCTTGTCTTTCCTTGCCATGGTTGTTGCGACACGAGCGGAGCGAACGCCGTTTGCCCTTAGGTTTGTAGGTTTAGTGTAACATTGAAGTATAATTGTGTTTCATCGACACGTCGTGAGCATTGAGGGAACGATGAAGAATATCTCTTCACCAAATAAAGTGTATATAAATGCTAGACGGGTTTCATGCTGGTTTGAAGTGGTCGTTGAAGGAGCCGCAGTTCCCCGGAGTTGTCAATATACGAGACAGCCGGGTCTTGGCGGATATTACACCGTCCGGAGGTTTGATGAGACAACGAGGGATGGTGAATAGAAATATAGTAGAACATGGGTATAACGAACAGGAGGCCCCCTTGTCATTATATTGATAAGTATGAGGTTAGAAATTATTCATTTGAATATGGAGCGTGCTCCTAACTGTTATCATTTGACCAGAGAGGTTCTTGTACCAGAGTGCTCCCCTCTCCTATATGAACTAAATTCTCTAGATATCAGATTCGTCGATGAATAATCTCTGTTTTGTATGAATTTCAAAATTGTATACTTTCTGAGTCGTGCTTTTACCTAAGTATCGCAAGAGAATTCCAAGTAGTGATTATGCATTGCTAGCCATTTTACAGTCAGGTGGTACCTGTATAAGTAGGGTTGGTATAACAGACGAGATCCCATCTCTAAAACCTTTTCTTAACATCATGCGCCGACATTTTATGACAGACAGCCAATTCATTTTGTTTCATTTGTGGCACTCTGCTCAGGCTTTACCTGGAGAGAGCGATATCATCAATTCTGAGAATCATCTTCACTGTTTCCGCCGCGAGTTCGATAGCACTGGTGCTCACGAGCAGAGGCTGCAACACCTTCTCTTCTGTAATATTATCCTTCACACCACCGCTGCGAATGCTGACACCAGCGTTGTGTTCACCCTGTGCATGTCGGTGGCGAAGTTCTGTTACCACCTTGATCGAGTTGAGACCTGCATTCTCAGCAAGTGTAGTGGGGATAACTTCCATAGCATCCGCAAAGGCTTTCCAGCAGATGGCTTCGGTGCCGGAAAGTTCACGAGCTTTCAATGCAAGCTGGTTGGCGACTTCAATTTCGGGTGCGCCACCTCCGGCAATAAGCGCCCTCTTCTTGACCAAGCATCGAATGACACAGAGAGCATCGTGCAAAGATCGTTCCGCTTCGTCCAAAATGAGGTTGTTTGCTCCACGAGCGACAATAGAAACGGTCTGGCTTGTAGAAGCAGAGGATTTGATACCGGTGACCTTGACGTAACGAGCCCCGGAGGCTTGAACTTCTTCAACAATATCGGCAGTTCCTAACTTGTCCTCGGTGAAAGAGTCGATGTTGGCAATTGGCTTGCATCCCAAGCTCTTGCACAAGAATTCCACCTCATCACGCTCAATGTCCTTCACGGCAAGGATTTTCAGACGGGAGAGGAAGTGGAGGGATAGATCGTTCACTGCGTCTCGGAGAATGGATTTCTGGATAAGGAGAACATTGCATTTGGCCTTTTGAATCTTCTTGACCATGTTGAGAAGATATTGTCGTTCCTCTTTAAGGATCTTATCCATCTGTCTGTAGTCGTTGACGACGATTTGGTTTTCCATCTGTCGATTGTTAGATATGGTATGTACGGTAGAAAAGCCATGGCACTCACATCTGGCTTAGGCGGGCTAAGTTGGAACTGAATCAAAGCTATCCGAGCCTTCTCAATTCGTGTAGGACCACCACCGCTCTTGATGACAGGTTGGTTCAAAACCAAACCTTCCACCATCTCGCTATCCTCGATTGTGCCACCAACTTTCTTGATGATACGGATATCCCGGAGATCAACATTGTTTGCGGTCTTAGGGTCAATGACCTTCAAAACGGAGTCGACGGCCATAGGTCCGAGGAGGTTTGAGTGCTGTGAAACGATCTTGGACGACAGGGAAGTTGATGCGGCTTGCAAAAGGGTGGTTCGGTCTGACAGGGAGATAGGCTGTGACATGCCGTGAAGAATGTTTACAGCGGCGGCGGCTGCTCTTTGGAAGGACTCGGAGATGATTGTGGGATGGATACCTAGACGATTAGTCGTCATCCTCAGAATCATGCTGGCATTTCTGATAGCTTACCCTTCGACAGTAGTCGGTCGGCAGCACCGAGCAGACTGCCAGCGATAACGACGACAGAGGTTGTTCCATCACCGGCTTCAATATCCTGAGCAGCACTGAGGTCGACAAGCATCTTTGCCGCGGGGTGCATAACGCTCATACTTTTCAACATGGTGTTTCCGTCGTTGGTCTGGGGAGTCAGTCTGTATTCGGACGAAACGGAGGAAATATACGCACGATGATCGTGTTGCCTTTTCCACTTTGAATCTAGAATATTGTCAGAGATGTCTGATAATTATCGAAAGGATGTAGCGTGACATACCATCTTGTCCATACCCCTAGGTCCCAGAGACTGCGTACTGTTAGAAATCAAATATTTCTGCGGGGTGATAGGAGAAAAATACCGTTCTGATCGCATCGGCAACAGCTGCACTGTGTTAGTAGTTGGTACGGGTAGCAGTTGGATAGGAATAGCAAACCTCGAGCTGCTAGGATGTTGGCATTGCGCACTGCCATGGGCTTCTCCTTATCCTGATCATGGTGTTAGTAAACCCCCGCTTCGCCATCAAAACATTTCCTCATCTTACCTTGAAGGCAGAATTGCCGGCGCCACTAGGGGCGGCTACTGCTGATGCCATAATGTCTGTATAATATCGACAAACACAAGAGCTTCGAAAGTGATAAGAAATAAGTCGTTGTTTGCGGAGTCAAAAAGTTGTTGCCCGCTCTTTTCGGAATTTCACAGGTCGGCAGGCGGTGGTGTTTTGGATGCTTGGCAAGACGCTAGCACGGACAGCTAGACCTACGTCGGTCACTCGCCCAGCGGACAGCTCAAGCTTCATTACCAACATCATCCATCTCCTTCTATCACAACAACCCAACACCCTCATCCTACCATCGCCACGCCGCCGTTCATCATCACCTATCTGCGTCTATATTCCCCGGTATCTTTTTTTATAACATCAATATAGACTCCGCTTCTCCTTTTTCTTAATCCGTGTCAACGCCTCTGCGGCAACCGTCAAGATGCCCAGCGCTACGGGATCCAATTGGGAGAAGTACCAGAAGAACTTTGCAGATGATGAGATACCAGAGAAGAAGATCACACCGCTTACCGACGAGTAAATACACCCTACAGTCACTACCTTGACGGACTTTTCTGACCACGATTGTAGGGATATTCAAGTGCTCAAAACATATGGAGCTGCCCCGTACGCCGCGGCGCTAAAGAAGCTTGAGAAGCAGATCAAGGAAAAACAACAGAGTGTCAACGAGAAGATTGGTGTCAAGGTACAGACTGTCGGATGAACGATTATGACTATCTACTGATCACCACGAATCTAGGAATCTGATACCGGTCTCGCCCCTCCGCACTTATGGGATGTTGCCGCCGACCGACAACGTATGGCCGAAGAACAGCCTTTACAAGTAGCACGATGCACGAAGATTATCCAAGACGAAAAAGACCCCGAGAAGAGCAAATATGTTATAAACGTTAAACAGATTGCAAAGTTCGTCGTCAACCTCGGTGAACGGGTTAGTCCTACGGATATTGAGGAAGGCATGCGAGTTGGGTATGTTGATCTATGATTTTGAACCGGGAAATTCTATATTGATAAACATCCAGTGTCGACCGCAATAAATACCAGATCCTGCTCCCTCTCCCCCCGAAGATCGATCCTAGCGTGACGATGATGCAAGTCGAAGATAAGCCTGATGTGACCTACGGAGATGTTGGAGGAAGCAAAGAACAAATCGAGAAACTACGAGAAGTCGTCGAAATGCCATTACTATCACCCGAACGTTTCGTCAATCTTGGTATCGATCCTCCCAAAGGCGCACTTCTATACGGACCTCCCGGAACAGGTAAAACACTATGCGCTAGGGCTGTTGCGAATCGTACCGATGCTACATTTATCCGTGTGATTGGTAGTGAATTGGTGCAAAAGTATGTTGGTGAGGGTGCTCGTATGGTCCGGGAACTCTTCGAGATGGCACGGACCAAGAAGGCTTGTATCATCTTCTTCGACGAAATCGACGCTATTGGTGGTGCCCGTTTTGATGACGGTGCTGGAGGTGATAATGAGGTTCAACGTACCATGTTGGAACTTATTACACAGTTGGATGGTTTCGACTCTCGCGGTAACATCAAAGTGATGTTCGCAACCAATCGTCCTTCTACCCTGGATCCTGCTCTGATGCGTCCCGGTCGTATTGACCGAAAGATTGAGTTCTCGTTACCAGACATGGAAGGCCGTGCCAACATTCTTCGCATTCATGCTAAGAGTATGTCTGTGGAGCGAGACATTCGATGGGAGCTGATTTCTAGGCTTTGCCCTAATGCCACCGGTGCTGAGCTACGCAGTGTGGCTACCGAGGCAGGCATGTTCGCCATTCGTGCTCGTCGGAAGGTCGCAACCGAGAAGGATTTCTTAGCTGCCGTGGACAAGGTCATCAAGGGTAACCTCAAGTTCAACTCCACTGCGACATATATGCAATACAATTAGATGCAACTTTAATCGTTGTGTTGTTTCTCTGGTTGCTCGGGTAGACGGCGCGCTCTTGGGCAGAATATATGTACTGTATGATCATTTCCATAGCATGCATGACTTTTTGAAGATATCTGGCAGGAGACGATGAGATCTATATACCTTGGTAACTATATCTTAGTAACTTTACCAAGTCTACGTATGATGCAGCTCGAGATGCAGACTCGGTAGCTTTGTATGTGTTTGTCTTAAGGACGAGTTCTTCGGCTGCCATATAGCCGCTGGCCAAATATTCCTACATTTTCCGGTTTAGAGATGCAGCACGTGATGACAGCCAGTCCAGCCAATCAGCACCTCGGCTACCGCACCCTGATTACCACTAGAGACGCGCTGATTGGCTCAATCCGCTTCGGCAACACCTGGCTGCTTATGTAACTAGCTTCTCGGCCTGCCGCCCGTTCCCTCAACCGACAGCAATTACCGGCAAAGACGACAAACCTCCAGAAGAACCTCAACTTTCTGCAAGTTCTGGCACACTCTCCTCTCTATACGCGCTCTTTTCTTTCTCCTTTTCTTTCTCCGGGTGAATTGATATTATAACGGGCGTTCTTTTGCCTGTATACGGATCATCATGAGCTCGTTGAGCTGGCGGAGCTTGGCTCCTGCGTCAAAGGTCAGTCCAGTCACGTCGACATGCCCTCATCCGAATCACTACCCCTCGTGACCGTCTTCAATTCTGTATAAAGGCTAACGGTTTCTCGCAATTAGATCTCGAGAGCCCTTAGAGATCAACGACGAAACTTTTCCTCGACGAGACCTGCCGGTATGTGGAGATATCAGGTCAGTTGTTGCGATTGCTAATCGTCGGATCGCATAGCTCGCATTTTCGGCTCCAACCCTCTTCGTGCAAAGGCCGCCGAAGGCCCTATTGCCCAGAAATATCCAATTATTGTAAGCCGGACGCAATACTTCTCTACGAATTCGTCAATACTCATTTAAATAGGACCACGAGTACGATGCCGTCGTTGTCGGTGCCGGAGGTGCTGGTCTGCGAGCCGCCTTCGGTCTTGCGGAAGCTGGCTTCAACACTGCCTGTGTCTCCAAATTGTTTCCCACTCGAAGCCACACCGTTGCTGCCCAAGGTGGTATCAATGCAGCTCTCGGAAAGTAGGTGTTTGTTTTTTGATTCATCGATTGGAGGCTTTTCTAACTACTTGTAGCATGCACAAGGACGATTGGAGATGGCACATGTATGACACCGTGAAGGGTTCGGATTGGCTAGGTGACCAGGATGCCATTCACTACATGACAAGAGAAGCCCCCGCCAGTGTTCGCGAGTTGGAGGGATACGGTTGCCCCTTCTCTCGTACCGAAGACGGACGTATCTACCAACGTGCCTTCGGTGGACAGTCACAAGATTACGGGAAGGGTGGCCAGGCATACCGATGCTGCGCTGCTGCCGATCGTACCGGTCACGCTCTTCTACACACTTTGTACGGCCAGTCCCTACGACACAACACAAACTATTTCATCGAATATTTCGCATTGGACCTTTTGATGGAGGACGGTGAGTGCCGAGGTATCATCGCTTATAACCAGGAGGACGGAACTCTCCACCGATTTAAGGCTCACCACACTGTGCTCGCAACCGGTGGATACGGACGTGCTTATTTCAGTTGCACATCTGCCCACACCTGTACCGGTGATGGTATGGCTATGGTCGCCCGTGCCGGTCTTCCTAACCAGGATCTTGAGTTCGTTCAGTTCCACCCAACTGGTATCTACGGTGCGGGTTGCTTGATTACTGAAGGTTCTCGTGGCGAGGGTGGTATCTTGCTCAACTCCGAGGGTGAGCGTTTCATGGAACGTTATGCTCCCACTGCCAAGGATCTTGCCTCTCGTGACGTTGTCTCTCGATCCATGACCCTCGAAATCCGTGAGGGTCGTGGTGTTGGTCCTGAGAAGGATCATATCTACCTCCAGCTCAGCCACTTGCCCGCTGAACTGTTGCACGAACGTCTCCCCGGTATCTCTGAGACCGCATCTATCTTCGCCGGTGTTGATGTCACCAAGGAGCCTATCCCTGTCCTTCCTACCGTCCACTACAACATGGGTGGTATCCCCACTCGTTACACTGGTGAGGTTGTTACTTTGGATGAGAACGGCAATGACAAGACCGTTCCTGGTTTGTACGCTTGTGGTGAGGCTGCTTGTGTCTCTGTCCACGGTGCCAACCGTCTTGGTGCCAACTCACTCCTCGATTTGATCGTCTTCGGTCGTGCTGTTTCCCACCGTGTCCGTGACATTGCTTCTCCCGGAAAGGCCCACAAGCCCCTCGCCTCCGACGCTGGTGCTCAGGCTATCAAGGATCTTGACTTCGTCCGCACTGCCGACGGTCCCAAGTCTACCCACGAAATTCGTAACGCCATGCAGAAGACTATGCAGACTGATGTCAGCGTCTTCCGTACTCAGGAGAGTTTGGACGAGGGCGTCGCCAAGATCATTGAAGTCGATGCCATGTTCGACCAGGTTGGTACCAAGGACCGTTCCATGATCTGGAACTCCGACTTGGTTGAGACTCTTGAACTCCGTAACTTGTTGACTTGCGCGTAAGTACAATCTCAAACTTCTTGCATGAACCTGCAACTAATCAAATATAGCACCCAAACCGCCCATGCCGCTGCTAACCGCAAGGAATCTCGTGGTGCCCATGCCCGTGAAGATTACCCCGACCGTGACGACGAGAACTGGATGAAGCACACTCTTACTTACCAAAAGAACCCCCATGGCAAGGTTGACTTGACCTACCGTGCCGTTCAGGACCAGACCTTGGATGAGAAGGAGTGCAAGCCTGTGCCACCTTTCAAGCGTGTATACTAAAAATTTTATAGTTTGTTCTCATTATGTACGTTCCCTGTTCAAGAACCATCAGATCACCATGTACTCCCAAGCATTCTCTCAGATTGGATGACTTGGAGATATAACTACTACCTACACTCTGGGGAAAGCGACGGCGTGTATAGAATGTGCAGCATATGTCTTTGATTTAGGTAGTTACTTTGATAACCATTTTATTTGCAGTTCGATTACACTAAGAATACCAAGTTGAGCTAGTTACGATGTTAAGTTTTATTTTATTTTCGACTATGCAAAAAATATTTCTTACACCTCTTTCGAAGAATATCCTCCGTGATTTCTGTTTGGGTGCGTGGCTGTGGGTGATATTGGCCGTCTTCCAAATTGGGAAATATCAACAGGGCAACTTCAAAACATTTTTCTCTTTGTCAACACCACCACACTCGCCGCCAAAACTTTTGACAACCTTCCTTTTTGAGTTTTTGGATTGATAATTTTTAAGTTCAGAATTACATCTACCTCATATACAATCATAGCTCGGAATCATAGATTCTACAGCCTTCTCGACTACACCCAACATGACACAAAACCACCACGTCTTCTTCCAGTTCAATTGACAACATCGAGCAGCAAAGCCTGCAATATTTAGCCTTGGTGACACATTCTCTAAGTGCTTGATAAGCAGGTGGCCAGAAGATCGACCACTTCTGGAAGGGAAACGACCTTTCGTGTTACTACTACGTATATTCTGGCCTCGACAACTTGGCCCATCTTTTTTTCGTTGTTGTTATCGGTGTCACCCAAGGCAACATAGACAAAAATTTGGGGAATTGGCTTTGTTCCCAGTTGTCAAGTCTCGAGTCAGTTCTTCTTTTTTCTTCCCCTCATCTCAATTGTTCAATGAAAAATAAAAAAGACTAATTTAGCTATCCCATGATCAAGTTGGATATGAATGAATCATCTCTATTTGCACGTCAGGCCAGCACTTGCGCTGAGCCATATCACTATTACCAATGCAGCAAAGGACCCTTTGAAGGCTGTTGTGCTGTTGATCCTTGCGACGATGGGATCTGTCGCGAGGAAGATCAGCCACCAACATCATCAACAGCAGCAGCAGACGACAGTCAATCGCAGACTACTACTTTGATGACGACGAAGACGATTATGTCGACTGCATCGGTCACGTCCACTACCTCTTTAGGTAGTGACCAGGACCAGACCAATACGGCTGCTGCGTCAGTTGCTACCACTACGTTAGTGACTTCTGCAGGGTATTCGGTGATTACTGAGACGGTGGCCGCTCCCACGAACACGGCTGTCAAGAATGGCTCCTCCAATGCAATTGATGGGATATCAACCTCTACATCGTCTAGTCATAAGGGAGCGATCATTGGGGGTGCCATAGGTGGTGTCGTGGGAGGAATCGTTCTATTGCTAGCCTTATACCTATGGTACCTCAAGAGGAAAGCGTCGAAGACATCAACATCATTTGGAAGCCACGAGAAGGAAGCACGTAAGAGGGGCTCAGCAGGGCTGCAGTTGAGCAGCGACTATACGTCTTCGAGTAGTTGGACTGGACCTTTCGAGCATTACAATGACAGTGAGTAGCCTTCCCTCATCAGACTTAAACATACATGCTAACGTTGGCTGATCATCACAGAAAATACCTCCTCCTTCAGACAACACATAAACAGAACCCGCTCCTCAATCCTAAGCGAACTAGACTCCAGCCCCATTAGCCCTCTGACCCGGACCCCTCGCACCATGACCTCCGCCGACACAATCTTCGAACTCGATAGTATCAACAACCACAAACACGAACTCGAGCACACCCACACTCGCCCTTACCCTCACACTCATGGTTTGAGCCCTGAGGCACCAGTGTACCCGATGAGCAGTGCTTCGAGCCATTACTCTGATTATGGGAACCGATCAAATTATTCTTGGGGTCCGGCATCAGAGCCGGATTTTAGTCGTGTCTCGTCTGGTTCGAATGGAGGTGTTAGGCTTGCCAGCGCTGGTCATTCGTCGACGAAGTCGGATACGCATTTGGGGTGGCATAAATGAAACCCTTCAAGTTTCAACATACTTTCTCTTCGAAACTTTGACTTGCAACGCTCTCGCCATTCCTTCTTTTGATATTTTCTGCTGGTTGGATACTTTAGCAGGACGCGATTCTCTTTTGTTTGGATGGGTTAACACTATCAGGTTTTGATATTTGAAGGCGTTTTGAGAACACCACTACTTTCAATTAGGCTTTTCTGTACAAGTCGGTTGCGAGATACTGACCTTGATTTGTATTACTGGTTGATTTGATACCCTTTTGTCATCACAAAGTCTTCATTTGGCCCGATTTGATGTCGAGTCCCGGACACCCACTTGGTTGTTTTCCTTAGATATTTTTATATGAGTTTTCAATTAGGATAGGAGTAGTGGAAGTTTAAGTACTACAATACGATGATTTCGTAAAGTCTAATCTTTCCAGGATAAAAGTGACTTGTAGCATACCCATATCAGAAAGCGCAACAAATGATAATAATCACAGTCAACCTTTGCAAGTGACTATTTCAATAGAACGCCTCTCCAGATCTACTTGGTTACATCGGTAAAATCAGGCATCATGTCAGTCAAGTAATCCAATGCCACACGTATCAAGTGATATTGCATGGATACCTACGAACTTGATTTTTCCTGACACGTACGTAGTAAGTATCGGTAGTCTCTCCGCGGAACAACTCTACCTGAACCTCAATTGCTTTGTACTTCGAAAGCAATCAGCTGTTTTGGATAGAATACAGAAAAATATAAGATTTGTTGTCGAGTAAGGGACTGACAAGTCGGAGGAGTGGCGGATGGACGGGCAAATGAACTTCAAGCGCAACTGATGGAGAGGCGGAGAAGCATATAACATAACAACGACGCACTCTTGATGTTATAGTACTGCCCAACTCTTGTCGAATTAGCTCCAGGCTTATACTCCATCTTTGAACCAGAGTCCAAAATCCAATTTCTTGGTTGATAATCGACGGAAACGGATAATTTGGTAAGTTGAATATTTTAACGATATATAGGCGTCATAATGTTATCATTGTGCCATGTATGTATCCAAGTATATATTCGTGCCAGAAGCCCAATATGCGTTCAATTCTATTTTATTTATTTCATCAACGTCCCTGTTATATGGAAGAGTCCCCAACTTTCAAACAAACCTCAATAAAGACTACACTATGCCAAAATTGCATCTTGATCGTGACCCGGTAACCCTACAAGAGGGAAGCCACATTGCGGCTCAGGTTGGTGACAAAATGCTTCAGCCGGATACAATGGAATATATTTCTGGAGATATTGATCATATCACTATTTATCGCTCTCCAAATTCCCCTCTTCAGCTCAATTGTACGCGAGATGTCGAGTTTTTGCCTGGGGAACAAGTTGTTTTACAGCAGCTCGGTAAGCACCATGGAATATGCAAACGAACAATTATTGACTAATGACACACAGATCCCGTTAGTTACGCTGCTATCGGCCTGAGAAGCGGAAAGGAGGTTGAGTTCAAGGAGTAAAAACCTATCATTATCTGTTCAATTCATGCAATCTCATAATGTACTCTGCTTGTTGTAAAGTAGTTGTTCAATCCTTACCTTTCAGACTTGCATACGATCTATCAGTTGCAAGAAATGACCATGATAATGGTTGTAAAAAATATTCTTTATTTTACTTGGCTTAGTTCTGTACTAGTATCTGTCAGTACCTGTTCTAATGCCTTTCAAGGTCAACCCCCCTAATACAAGACGCAATACGCGTACTGCCATAGTAGTATCATAAAAATACTTCTATGTACTACGTACATAATGCGTGCTATGCCTTACAAGGCCGAATAAAGCAATTGATACTCGAGGTAGAGACACAAGTCGGTAAATGTGTTTCGCCGTGCAACTGGGAGAAGCGTAGATAAGTAAGCTATAGGGAGGGCATAGCTTTAGGATCTAGCTCACTTTATCCTACTCTGTCTCCTAGCTGTCTTTCGAAGATACTTGGAGAATACTCAAAATTACATAAGACCAGGTAGCGCTGTTGGAATCGATACCTCGTCCCGTACTCTTCATTTAGAGCCTTCAGGGATTGACGGAGGGCAGAATTTCTCAAATAAATGAAGGTTGCTGGTGCTACGAAGTAGGTAGAATTCTTTGTATACGAAGATCGGAGTCAGAAGAGCAACTGGGGCTGTCGTAACTCCCATTTCACGAAATGGTCATTACATACAATCACCCCAGCGGGCCAGCGGGGGCTCCCTGGTATAATTGGATGATTTGGAGCTTGGGAATCTTAATGATGGTAGACATAGTCTTTTATTAAGATGCGGTGCCAATTGATAATCATGTAATTGTCCTGATGTTGTCTACATTTATTGGGTGGTTGCAAGAGCTAATCATTTCTTCGCCCTTAGAATTGGATATCTTTTGGGCAAAGTTCAGCCTCGCAGTATGGATTTAAATGGAAATTGTTAGGGATTTATCTTTCTTTTGGAGGGGCGTCACACCCCCATCCTAGGCTTACCCTTGTTACAATCTGAATCATTTGGTTAAAGGGAGTATAACTTATCACTCAGCGTTCACAATGAGGGGTGTTCCATACGAAGATTGTCGGTATCAAGTTCTCTCTGGTCGCCTCTTTCTGTGACATGAATTACTCCCCTGGCATGAGTATTGCGCGCAATCTCTGGTGCTCGGTCCGTGGTCGACAATATGCTATCATATCAACCATTTCTCAATTATTACCTGCTTTCTGGCGTAGCATGCTCGGATTGGCTGAAGTACTTTTTTCTCAAACTGGACATCCTGTTGTGATTGCGGCTTTCTAACTCTATACATAATAAGCTTCGACTCCGTCGGTGGCTTGTGATGGCACCTGCATTGACCAATGAATACGATGGAGATGGAAAGCTAGAACCTCTTGTGGCCCCCAAGGTTTACGCGGCGATCTGCTTCGCTTTGACTCATGTCCCGTTGAAGAGATATGTATCCTCTAGCGGTAAGCTCCAGCCTCGTATTTGAGCCCGGAGCGAAGCTCGTATTGACGGATTTCCTGGATATTGCTGAAACGAAAAGTTGAATTCCACCAAATCAAAAAGACATTAGGCAATAGGGCGATAGTGTGTTCAATATTCTTTCCACTTCGCCCTGGAGCGGAAGACTTTGCTTTGCTTGAATTCAGACCCTAAATTTGATGGATTCGAAATAGCCACACTCGACGCCCTTCGGACCATTTCTCTGATGTACAGGTCAATTCAGCTTTCACGGTTATTGATACATAAGAAAACTTACGTATTCCCGTTCTTTCTGTCGTACGACTTAGAATCCAGAAATTTGGCTGCCGGTTTTGACTGAATCATGGCCAAGACTGTATTTTTGGTCTTCCTGTGATATTCTTCAAATATACGAGATAATGTTTGCTCGGGGGCGAAATCAGAATACCTCAGTGCTAATGTTATTCGAACAAAATTTGGAAGTCAATCTTACCGAAATGCACAATTTGACTGTGCATCATTGCTAAATCGTGATGCATACGTTCAATTCGATACAGGGACTCGTTTCCAAGCCATAATCCAAGCGTTGTCTTGGATCTTTCCAATTCGCCAAGGGCTCTTTCAATGCTACACACTCGATCATGCAGACTGAGCAGCGTTAACCCAAGGACCCTGTGCGAGGTTCAACCATCTTAGAGTATCTCGACGCACTATTGTTATAACTAAGGTGGTGTCGGAAACTTCAGTTATCGACTGTCAGAGTATAACTAGGATAGTTATATTAACAGAAGAAGTTAATATATTCTAAGTATGAAAGGCTTCTAGCTAGCAAAAATTTTAAAGGTAGGTCAAGTATCCTGTTTGTTATATGTGTTTCATGATCCGGCAATAGCTTCATATTCCCTTTAAAATCTGAGTTCCTTGTTCTTGCCTTTGTATGGCGGTTTCAGCATGTCTCACCACTTACGTATCTACGCTGTACAAAGGCGCTATATAGGCTTATATACGGCCTACGTTTGCCCACCAATTTGTATTAAGAATTAGTTATCAATTAGAAGTGTCCAGGGAGACCCATGACGGCGATGCCAGAAGCGGGGAAGATACCGCCAGTTCAACAAGCATTACTATATATTATGTCCTTAGTTATACTACAGTTAACACGAGTATGATTAACGTCGAGAGAGTAAGGTTACTAAGAGGTAAACTACTTATCATTAAACCCTTCTATGATATAAAAAGGCCTGATATACGGTCTCTTATACTATTACCCTCCTTTGGGTACCTGTACTATTCAGTCAATATGGACCTGGGGACCACTGCAGTATTCTCTCCTCATCCCTTACGGCAATCCGCGCTGGGGACGCTCTTTGCCTTCATTGAGCGATATTCCCCGGATCGATTGGTATCGTCATCTTCTGTAGACCGCCCCATGTTTCCTCACACGGACGATGACAGCCTTCATTGTTGTAAACTCGTTGGACATATTATTCCGTCGGGAAAAGTGGCGGGGCTGATCCGGCACGGACTCCGCTCTCTCATTTTCTCACTCGTAGAATCAGGAGACAAACGGTTTTCTACATTTCAAATAAAGGCGAAGCGGAGAATCGTGTCTATGCTTGGCTTAGCATCTCCACGAGGTCGACTCGGGCTTCCTTGCACAACTCACCACAAGTCAAAGGAGCATTCGGGGACTCCACATTTTTTTCCATCTCTCCATCTCGAGTCTAACATACTTTGTCAGGTTCAAGTACAATAGCTAACCTTGTAACCTAAGAAACGACGATTTTCTTTTGGTAACTTGATATATCTAGTACATACATCTAGTAGGGCAGTATGTCCCTTCTAGTAACTTATTAAATGTCTCTAATAGCTCTTAAGTACTCTGTTGATGTAAAAGTCTTAAAATTATTAACAATGGAGCCGGGTTGATGAACATAATTCACTGACAGAGATCAATTTTCATGGTACCAAATAACTCGCGCTATCATCGGGGACGCCCTCGATAACATAAGGAGTGCGAGGATAATCAGAAAGCAGCTGATCAAACTGCGAGCTTCGGGATACGCATTGATAGAACAAAATCGCTAACATAACGCCGCTATCACGTTTGCTATGCTAGAGCGATGTTTCCTCAAAAGTAGAAGGTAAGAGACAAAGGACTCGATCATTTAAAGGAGCTGAGCGGCGCTCAGTCATACTTTGTGAGATTCAACGCTTTGGACGCATTACAACGTATACAGAAGGGTACCCCAGCCTAGTTGGTCATATCCACCACTGGTTGTTCCATAGTCGCCTCCGCCACCTTCAGCGCCGGAGCCATCTGCGACAACCAAGTCACGATATTGTTTAGTGTAGGTCACACCAAGCCCTTTCAGGACACCATAATGGTTATAGAGAAGCTCCCAGATAGGTCGCACATCGCCTCGACTATTGTTGCTGATAACGGTCTGGGTCACGTCACTGTTAACGTAGGTGGTGAACGGGACATCGTTGCCCAGATTGTATTTAGCAACGTATTCGGCTCTAGGCTCTCAAGTCAGTTCTAGCTAAACAGGCATAGATATAGTACAACGTAAGGATGAGGAGAATGAACTGGATCGGCTCACCCCGCCAGAATGCGATTAGTCAAATACGCAAAGAGATCATTGCCTTGATTATAACCCGTCTGAGCAATTGGACCCAAGAGGGCAAAGTCGAGCATAGAATGACCTTGATCACGCCCAGCCTCCTGCCCCTGGCCCAGGCTCTCTCCACCCACGGTGAATAAGTGCCAGATAGCTTTCCCGATTTGGCCATTGCCCCCTCCTGTCTTGTAATATGCCACGGCTTCGTCATACATGGTTTGGTTATCAGAGAGAATCCCAATAGACATCATGGAGGCGATGTTACACAGGTCCCAGTTGGCCCAGTAATGATCAATTGCCGCGCCGTTATGGTTCGTTAGAAAGGCATGATTCATCGGATAGAATATATCAACCATCATATTGCTAAATCGGGTGAAACTAGTAGACGGCCATCCGGAGTAAGTCCGCATAATCTCAGCAGCGTTTGCGAATTCATAGCCGTAGATGCCTGACGCGAGGAATCTGTCGGAAGAGCCGTCAAGGGCTGTCAGTGTCGAGCTCCATCCGTCCAGAATCTTGACGGCCGCATCAGCGTAGGTGGTATCCCCGGAAACTTTCCAGCGGATGGCCAGCGCATAGGCGCCGGCGATGTCCTTGTAGAGACTCGCGTAGTTCTGGGTGTGCACACCATCGTCACCGCGGTAGACGATGGCTTGGGGGTTGGGGGTATAGGACGAGGATGCGTAGGAGCTGTTGGTCAGTTTATACCAAGCTGTGAGCCAGGGTTCGGCTCCGCCGTTCACTTTGGATTTAATTCTCGCGAAATCAGTCGCTGTGTGGAGAAGGCCAGGATGAGTGAAGGCATGGCCAACCGTAAGAAGGCTCAGGGAGATTGAGAGATGGTCAAGCTTCATATTGAGGCTTTAGTACAAAGCCAGTAAGAAGAAATTCTGGAAGAAGGCTTTGGGAACTTCACAAGTTGGAATGAGATTTTCGGATTGTTGTACGGATGTCCTTTGAGGTCAATATATAGATTGAGTAATTCATGTGGAACATGCCAATAGTGGCTGAAGGATGAACCATCGCCTGCTGATATTCCTCCCACCAAATCGAATTGAAACAACTCAAAAAATGAAATTACATCCGTTTCATGAGTTCTTCATCTCCGCACATTGCTCCGTAGATCTCATCTACTATCCCTACGGAGTACACCCCCGATAGATCCACCGGGTGAGTATCGAATCATAGAGTCCACAGCTTATTATCCCGAAACTAACCTAGACAGGAACTATGCATTGTTGATCTTTCTAAATCTCCAAGCCTTCCCACTTATTACAGATGATGAGATGTCATCCACTGCGTATTCTTGCGGAAGAAACCACGGAGGGTCACCGATCTGACAGAAAAAGGAACGCGATTTCATACCCTACAGAAAGAAGCTTCGTGGTCCAGGAATGCCCTGGCTGGAGATCGAGAGCGGTTGTTGAAGAAGGTAGAGTTTCCAGGCTTTGATGAGGTTAACGTGGATGACGGTCTTTGTTATGATAGCTTTCTCTAAAACTTCTCTTTTTCTAATACGGAGTCCCGCCTTGTCGTTGGATTTCTTGAGTACATAAACACTACCTGGTTATCATCTTCAAACCTTTTCCATCTCCGTTGCGCCAGGCTTTTCAGTATCTCTATGAGGTGATTCTGTCAAATCAACCTTAGCATGCCAACCCATCCACCATCGTCCAGCAAATAACTCCTCCATTCTCTCCATCGGAATCCCCTTGGTTTCGGGTGCCATCAATCCCAGCACGACAAATCCAATGGCACAAACCAGAGCCCAGAATATGTACGCCCCGTATATGTCCAACGAAACAAACATATTCGGTGTTACTCGGACCACAGCAAATTGGAAAAACCAGTGCAGCGCCATATTGATCGCATAGCACACGCCACGGATCCGAGTTGGGTAGATTTCTGTGCCGTATAGGTACTGCACTGTGCACAGACCGATCGACCAGCCGACGGCGTAAATAAAGACTGAAGCGATGGCGGCATCGGATGCGGGCTTATTCTCACTGCCATGGAATATGGACATGTAGATGGACATGTAGATATGCGTTATGCACTGTAAACCAATACCGGTTAACATACAGCGGCGTCGGCCAATTGTGTCGACAAGTCCCCATGTGAATACCATGGTGAAAACCAGTTTGACAATACCATAAGCGCCAGAGGTTATGAGCGAGGTATTATTCCCGACAACGCCTGCATATGTGAAGATCTAGATGAGGAGAAGAATTTTACATGTCAGGAGACTAAGTCGCCTCATTGCTCCGAGGGGATGATAGTACATACCTGCGGAATATAGTAAGTGATGCCGTTACCCCCACTCCATTGAGCAACTGTTTGCATGAGTATGCCTAGAATAAATCGCTTCCGGTAAGTTTCAAAAGTTGCGATTTCCTTGATGATGGTCAAAGTTGAGACGTCGCGACGATTTTGGTCTGTCAGCCGGATTTGTTCTTTGATGTCTCGGTACTCATACGAGATATCAGCAGCGGATGAACATCTAAGACGTTTGAGAGCTGCTAGTGCTTCTTCATTTCGATCTCTAGATGCAAGCCATCGAGGCGTATCTGACAAGAAAAAGGAGGCGAGGAACGCGACACCAACAGGAATGAGAGGGATCCCTTGTACGAGACGGTACTGGGCGGAACCGAGAGCCATCCTAGATTTGACGCCGTAATTGACAAAGAACCCTGTAGTTTCTTATTAATTGTCGGTCAGGAAGATAGTAAGAAGCGAGAGAAAAGACAAACCGATTGTGAGGAACGAGAGCAAAACGACCATGAACATGCTGATAACAGTTCCCCTGGACTTTGCCAATGCAATTTCAGAGAGGTAAAGCGGTGCGATGACAGTCAGACCACCTGCGCCGAGTCCTCCCCAGATACGTGCAAAGAGCATGAGACCGATAATGCCCGAGGAAAATATTTGCATGAATACCCCAGTCGCCCACAGTAATACGAATAGCTGCCATGATCGCAATCGACCAATTCGATCTGCAACAATCAAGGCCAGTAGCGAGCCAAATGCCGCTCCAAGCACACCGAATGAGGTTATGTTCGCTTTGCGGCTAGCAAGACCACTGGGATTATCTTTCCAGTGATCGGCCACGAGGTTGAAGTCTTGTTTGAACGACTGTAAGTCAACAGAGGCACTGAATCCGCCTTCATCATAGCCTGCGATGGTGTTAGCATATGCTAATACATTACAAGGTATTGGCTTGTTGGCTTACCCTTTGGTATTCCTCCAGCGGCGATGATTAGAATTGTGAATATGTAACTTGCGTTGAGGTTCACGTCGAACATGTTTCTAATCTGAGCGTGGTATTCCAGGACTGGCCGGAAGTAATACCATTTCATGAAACGAGGGTGAGCAAAGATACTTATAATTCTTGTTAACCTGGAAGACCCCCATACCCCAGAATTACCTCTGGCTGTGGGGAAGGTGATTGAATCTGACTTTCGGAAGTTGACCGACGCTAATTCATCGAATTGTTCTCTCGGTCAACTTCCGAACTTAATCTTCCCAGGGCTTAGGACAACGTCGAGAGTCCCCAACAATATATGGAGCGCATATGCGGTATTTGGGGCGCAGGATGGCTCGACTTATTGCAGAGGTTGATCAGATATCTTCCGGAAAATCCCATGGGCATTACCGGTATTCATTCCTTTTTTTGGTTTGAATGTACTTTCCGTGCTCTTGTCCACTCTAAATCACCTCTTCCCTAAGTATGTGCAATGATTGCTCTACAGATTCGCCCATTCATGAAAAGCGTTAAGGATGTATCTCGCCTTCTGCAGGCGCTGCTACACTTTTTACCTTTACGCCAGGATCAACCACCAATCAACACAGGGCCATGCACCCTTCAAAAGGGGTCCCTCGTCAACCGGATTCCCCCCGACTCTTGGGACAGCCATATGCATGTAGTAAGTACCCATTTATGAAAAGCCATGAAAAAATGGAATTTATGATATTTTGCCCTTGAAAGCCGAACGCAACACTAATTTCTGACAAAACTTCAGACCGACCCAGTCAAGTATTCCCTCACCAAGAATGCACCATACACACCCAATTCTCATCTTCTCTCTGAGGCCTTGAAATTCGAAACATCAGTGGGGCTCCGAAATGTCGTTCTTGTGCAACCTTCGATCTACGGAAATGATAACTCGTGTATGCTAGACGCGCTTCGCGCACTGGGACCCCGTCACGGGCGTGCAGTGGTGGCCTTTGACCCCGAGGCAATTGACACCTCAACCTTGGAGCATTGGCATCATTTGGGGGTTAGAGGAGTCCGCTTTAACACGAAATCTATCAACAAACACATGAGCGAGGAGGAGCTGGTGATTACATTACACAGATATGCAGATATCATACGGCCGTATAACTGGGTATTGCAACTGTACGTGCCGCTTGATACTGTCATCATCTTAGAGAAGGTCGTGCCGGAGTTAGGGGTTCGGGTTTGTTTGGATCATTTTGGATCACCAGATCTAAATAATGATCGCTTGCGTATTGGCGATCCGTATAATCTTCCTGGGTTTCAATCACTGGTTAATCTGCTGCTGCAAGGCAACACGTACGTTAAGCTTTCAGCGCCGTACAGGATAAGTGAGGATGAGAGGTGGGAAGATTTAGAACCGATTGCGAAAGAATTGTTGAGAGTTGCTGGGATGAGTCGGACGGTGTTTGCTAGCGATTGGCCGCATACTCGGTACGAAGGGCTAGACATCAAGCCATACATGGAGACATTACTGGAATGGTGCGGACACGATGCCATTTTGATCGAGAGGGTTTTCAAGGGCAATGCTGAGACGTTATGGGGAAGAGAACCCTGACATTTAGCTTAAATACATAGATGTACAGAATAGATAATCACTAGCGCCACCCAAAGCAGGAACAAGAGATGTACTATATAGCATTTTGGCCTTGACCGAGACCTGGACCAGAGATATTTCAACTTCCTTTGAGATGTCTTACGAATGAAGAGATATATGGACAATTCGATATTTATAGTCAATTCCATCTGTTCGCGGATGCTCTCTTGTATAGTTCGTTGATATTCAGTCCAACGGAGGTCGCTCCTTTTCTTGTGTCAACCCTCTACGCCTCCGATTAGTCTAAACCTCGCCGACTATGCAGATTGATGTTAATGGCGTTTTACACCATGAAGTACCAGACTTGAATTGCCTAGGATTTGTGGAACTATGTCCTCGTAAGGATAACTACTTCTCGGTCAACTTCCGAGCAGTGAATCCTGACCCGGCACTGGTCCAGGTTGTAGAGAAGCTAAGGAGAAGAAAAAAAAAAAATCTTATCTTTGGAAGAATCCCATCTTTCTGCCTACTCATCTAAATTTAGGGGATCAACGATGGAAACAACACTAAAGAAACATCGGCGCAGCTCACAAGCTGTCACTACGAAGCTCCTGGCAGGTGATATTGCAGGAGCCTCAGAGACAATGATAACTGTAAGTAACTTCTTCCAGCCCCCGAGAAGTTATATAAGTGATCCTGCCAGGCTATTAATTAAGCTCAGTACCCTTAGAATTCCTCAAAACACTTCGCCAGCTTCCTGAAAACAGCATCTTCCCACGACCATCCTCCTTTTCCCTTCTCCATTCCAAAATCAGCACCCAGGGCTTTTCTGAGTTATACGTAGGCTGTATCTCTTTGGCAAGCAGCGACGCCTTGAAAGCTTCTATTCGCTTCTTCGCATTTTCTAGCAGTAAAGAGTGGCTCGATAGGTTCTCGACCTTTAATGCAACCACAGCAACACTGCTAGCGGGCGTCGCTGCTGGAACTGCCGAGTCAATTCTTGTTGTTATGCCGGCGGAGGTACTGAAGACGAGAATGATTGAGGCTGGCAAAGTTGGTGCAGAGTCTTGGAACTCAGGGATGTCCGCGACGATACGACATATCTTAAGAGAAGAGGGCGTTCGTGCTTTCTGGAGAGGCACAGCACCAGTGATGGGTAAGCAGGCTGTAAATTCCGCCGTGAGATTTACAACCTTTGGAATATTAGAGCGAGAAGCTGCGATACGATGGCCTGAAATTACTGGGAAAGTCAGCACAACTTTAACGACAGGAGCCCTCAGCGGAATTGCTACGGTGTATGTACCCACCCAATGGACCTCTTCTCGGCACCCATGGTGAGTTGAACTTGCTCCACTGACAAGAGACAGATATACCTCCATGCCATTCGATAATATCAGAACGCGCATTCAGAGTTCTAAAGGAAAGTACAATGGTACTATTGACTGCGCGGCAAAGATTGCGGGGAAGGAGGGAGTCAGTGCTTTTTGGGGAGGGACAACACCACGTCTGATACGTTTAATGGTAAGCAGCCTTTGGGCTTAGAACGTTTCTTCCGACTGACCTGGGTTCTATAACAGCTTTCGAGTGGCATAACATTCACGGTATACGAACAGGTTGTTCAAATCGCCAGTTCAAAATCGCAGGAGATGATCCGGATGTGATGGGTTTAGTAATCTTGGTCATAACTGATTCCGAACTTCGCATCGATGGGAGTGAGAAATGGGAATGCTTCGAGGGTCTCATCAGATATAGTAAATTCCTGTGGGTCGAAACTAGGAAGGGCTGGCTCAAGGTACTCCGAAAAGCCTTGCCAGTGATCCGTAGGATTGGACTCTGCTGAGGATAATTCACCACGGGTTTCCATCTGTATAGTGCCATTCACGGGTTTGGCTTCGTCGTTCGCGGAGATGATAACGGGGAGCATATCCAGTTCCATTTTCGACAATGAGTCGGTTATAAGATCTAGTGCGCTATTGATAACTATAGCGGACGTCAATAAAATTCCTTGAGAATGAACAAAATGTTAGTCAAACCTGGATTTGAAGTACAGAGGCGCTTCAAAGAGTTGATGCAAAACCTGAGCCGTGTCAAAGCTTGCGCATCCGGTTGTGGGGCAGCCTGCATTTGGAGAAGGAAGATGGATGCAGCGGTATAAAGGCTATAAGATAAAGACAGAACAGTATATTCATATCCAAATGATCGACAAAAGAGATCATAGATTGTAATAATTGACGTCGCAGACGAGATGCACTCTACAAGATGATGGGGATCAGCTCGTTGTCGGTTGTTGTTCATCGGGTTCCTGTGGAACAGCATTGGTCGATACAGCAAGATCTTGAAACAATGGTATAGGCAACTAGAATCTGTTAGAGCGGTGCTATATTAATAGCATGGTGGTTATACTTCAAAGTGACAATGTGGCTAGGAGGAGAGTGTCGCGGAAGATGTTCCGTTTGAATTTTGAGGAAATTCGGGAGATCTTCCCACCACCTTGGGTAGTCAATAATTGATCATCCAGCAAAGACAGTATTGGGTTAAGACGGCCACTTACTGCTTCAGAGATTGCTCCTCATTTTGTAAACAGATCTTCACATCTTCATCTGTGTACTGCTTCGTTGGGTCGTATATATGTATAAGGATCTGATTGAAAATGATAGATAGCCGGCACATCCATCTAAAACAAGTGATAGAGTGTGCGATAGTTGGTGGGTATTCTAAACCCTCAGGATACGCAATTCCATGTGGGAACCAAATTTCATGTTCAGCAGAGTCATCCACTAAGGAGACGCAGTATATCAGTAAAACCTTAAGCTTTCCCCGAGAGATACTCAGGGCTATCTTGGAATGCCTGCCAAACCATTGCCTTGAGCAAGGAGTAACACTCACATATCACCTGATCAGGACTCATGCCCGAATTCTGCAGCATTGGAGGTCTCCCCAAGTACAAACTGACCATCTTGTCCCAGAAGTAACAACTCCAGAAGAGTCGCTGTCGGATTTCGACATCCTCATCCTCAAGATTTAGTTCCGAATGGGTCCCACCAGTAGTGAACGTGATCCCCATATCCTCAATGAGCCTGAATGCCATTCCAGAGTATAGCCAGGCTTGAGTTCGATTTCCGGCACTACATTCTTGCGCGCTCAATAACAGCAGAGTTTGTATGGTAGGCACTTCTGGGTGACCGGTGGAAATTTCAGAAAAGACTAGCGAGCGGGCTTGTCTTGAGAATAGAGCTCCATCGTCGTACGAATCAAGGAGTCGCTGGATTTCTTTGTTATTTTTGCACCAGCGGACAGAATGCGAGAGTATGGCATTTAGAAGGGTATGCGAATAATAAGGGCCAAGAACCTCCATGTCCCCTGTCTAGTGTTATTACAGAAATAGAGAGATTTATCAGGTCCAATTTTGAACTCTGATACGCGTGTAAGGAACATACGTGTGAAAGCTGGACGGTAGACGAAGTTGAAGAGAGGTTGAATCCAACACCAGTGGATATTGAGCAAGAATTGGAAAGGTTCCTATCCACATCGCTAGGCGTCAGCGTAGAGTATCGGTGCATAGAAGATATGACGCACTGGAGTCTCCAGGGACCCTTCAAGCGCACGCTGTTGCCATGCATTATGGACCAGCTTCTCTTTCCTTCGATTCCCGTCGTCGAGTGTCTCAGAGAAACACTCATTTCGCGCAGGGAGTGCTTCATTCAGATCCATTATTGGGAGATGAAAGAAGCTGGTCGCTCCATGGTAGGTGACGGCGCCTTTCTCGTCGACTTTCAGCCCCTTAATTGGCCCTAAATATGTACCTTTCGGTGCTGACGTAGTGGATAACACTGTATTTGAGGGAGATTGTTCTGCTGTAACAGCCGAAGAACCGTTCGCTTGCGCAATTGAAAGAGCTTCCTCTAATTCCTGGACCCTTTTCTCGAGCTTCTGGGTATAGGATAATGTTGGAGAAAGCTTGTACTCACAACTTTCGTTGCGGCCGGTGCAGCGAACGCAACTGGGTTTCTCCCCACCACACTTGACTTTCCTCTTTCTGCATTGATTACATGAAAATGCGCTCTTTTTCATGGCCTTAACAGCGGAGACTGGCATGGTGGGAGAGTCGAGGTAAGGTGATCATGAACAGGGGATGAATGATAACGAAGTTGATTTGTCTCAGGCCTCAGCCCCACTGGCGAGGATTGTTAGAGCGAAGGGACTGCCAAGCCAAGCTAATACACTAGTGCCGTATCGTACGTATTGACCTTGTAAGCCAATCAGATTCCTCGTCAATACTACTATAGTTAGTATAGTGTTAACTACGTGGTACGGGGAGCCCAGGCAATCACAGGGCATCAAGGCATCAAACAAGGCATTCAGGCACCCAGGTCGCTTCTTTCCTCTCTCTACCATCTGCTCATCCCCAGATCTTCATCGACTCCCCCTCCTCCTCGTTCTACAACGGCGTTCTCAGTTCGTGCCACAACCCAATCTACTTTTACATCTCCACCACTACTCTTCCACGGTTCCTTTGGTTGAGCGGCCCAAAATTCGTACATGCTGGAGTTCGCTTGCCTTGATCTATAAATCGGGGGGCCCTCTGGTCGTTATAGCCAGGTGCGTTCTGTATGTATCGGTGACTGAGAACACGGAATTGACCTCTACAGTAGCGAAATAACTGCCATCAAGGAAGCAGGGTAGTCCTTCATCAAAAGAGTGTAGATATTGACGATAACTCCCCTACTTATTAGACAACTCACGCCGCCAGTTGCCCTCTAGAATTGGAAGATAGGCTCTCCGGGGTGCTCCCAACCATAAACAAACAAATAGGTTAGTGTACTGGAGTGTTTCCCTTCTACTCCAAGTCTTCGAGTTGAAGGCCGAGTCAACTGGCGGAACCTTATGGCAGGCAGAAAACCAAGCAGCAGGAAGTAGGTCAAAGTGTGTCAACATAATGCGCTAAATTTTTGATGGGGCATGAAGCATACGACCGTCAGAGAGACATCAAGTCATCGATTATAGTCCTTGATACGATAGCTTTCTCAATCTGTGTAAGACAGGTCGCAGTTTCCACGAGGTACTATTCCAACAAAGACGCCACATCTTATACCTATGTCATCCATGGACCGTAACAGTTCTAAGGTTCCAAGACACAACTGATGACATTTATAAATTTTGTTGGATGGGTTGTACCTAGGTACGGTTTACCCTGTAACCGACGTCTTTTTGCAGTGGTTAAACCTGACACATACCCATAAGTTGGCAGCTTTTATTTGACATCAACCTAGATCAGAATACTACTTGTGCACGAAAATCCTGTCTTATTGATTACCGCCAAGCTGTAAAAAGACCATAAGGATAGCCGAGTACCTATTATCATCATCAGTGCTGCCCCCCTATGCATGTATATGTTGAGAACTTTGGGGAGATAAGTACGCTGCAGTTGCTGCCAAAGATTCAAATGGCTTCGCATTTGTCCCAAACGATACCAGCGCGAGAAAAAATAGAATAAAAGCTGTGATTATTGCCAATTTCGCCGCTACGGGATGCGTGTATGCTAGAGTCCAGATGGGCGCTATCAGCATCACTAATCCGATGAGCACAGTCGTAAAAGTAATGAATTTGTCAATTCTTTTGTCCGAATATAACTGTATGTTTTCGTGACAGTGGACTGGTAAGTCAGATGTAGTTGCGGCCGATTTTTCTCTTTTCCAGAAGTGAGACAGTCTGAATCGGGATGATTTCTCGAAGAGTCGTCGTAAGGGGCTTCTCTCCTTCGGTATTAACGGAAATAAGTCGTCCTTGTCTATGTAGCTTTGTTCCTTGGCATATATAGCACCTTCGTGATTATAGAACCAGTTTCTTAAGCTATTAATATCTCTCTCTGCAGCGTCAGCTCGTGTCTTGATCTGGATGTACTGGAGAACAAAGCTGTCTGTAAAGAATTGAAGGTTAATCTTTTGCCCCTTAAGCTCACTAAAAGAGGGCTGAGGGAGGGTACGTGTAGTACGTACTATATTCTTCAAGCGCATCTTTGATCTTGCAGATGCATTTGACTCGTTCCTGGCGGGTATCATATCTGAATGATCCGTTATTTTCATCCGGAACATCCTTTCTGCTACATAAACGATCAATGTCTTCGAGTTCCTCCTCAAGACAAGTAATTTTATCTTGCAATGCCAGGATAACTCGAAGATTCAGCTTATCAAATCGACGAAAACTGCAAAAGTCGCTATCTGAAGCTAAAAATGCAGAGTACCCAGGATAACCTTGATGGCCAGCGAGTTAGCTTTCCCTCGGTGATACTTAGTACATGGAACTTGATTAAACTGACCGATATATTTCCATGGTTTACTGTCAAGCTCGTCTTGAGAAATTTGTTGTCTCGGGTCCTTGGAAGTAGCTGTCGATGTAGTGGACGGTTGATCCTTGAACGAGCCTGCATCCGCTGAAAGGAATAGGGTTCCCCCGCGTACCTCCTCGGGCTGGGATAGGTCTACCAGAGATATCGATGAGCTAGATGACATGTTGGCGATTTATCCTTTCTTGTTTTAAAGAGCAAGTGCGGTTGTCACTCATATCAACCCTCGATGGACTCCCAAGGTGGCGGTGCTGGTTTGATGGAGATAAATGTCCAGATGTCTTTCCGCCTTTAGATGTTGATAGGCTGCAGTGTTGGGCCTACATACAAACCACATGTTTTATTTAGATTCTGACTGGGTTATGCCTTGGGCATTACGCTGTAATGCATGAGCACAGCCGACATCAGCCTCACCCATATACTCCTTAGTTGTAGCATCCACCCGGGTGAATTTCTAGTTCCCCACCTCCCTCGTCTTCAATACTTATTCAGAATTTTCTTTCTCTTTTTACATGACCCAGTGCTACTCTATTATTCAAACCGAACTTTGGCAGGTTTTATTGTCTAGATGGCATCTCTTACCCAGCTTACGGCCGCTTCGAACGAGGAGTCGCTCAAAAGCGTGGAAAAGAAGCGAGTCTTAAATTGTTCCACCAGATCTACCTTTCTCACAAAGCATGATTTCTCATTATCCTCTTCATCAGGCTCGCAGAGTACACCGTCTGGTAAATCTCATGCTGGGGAGGTTCGAAGAAGAACAGATCGTCAAACTGGCCCCCTGCCTGCTCCGGGATTAGGGCAGTCGGGAAGCGGAGACTCTACGAATGAATCTTCTCGAAAGCCACGTCGACGCAACCCATCAAAGACTGGGGGCTATAATAGTGACTCGGATTCGGACGACGAACCCAAGCGCGGCAAGAGTCACGACGGCCAGGACGGTGATGGTGCAAAATTAAAAGCCGAGCTAGCAACACGACCAAATTGGACTCCTTTGCATCATATACAAAATGACGTAACAGAGCCGTTTGACCAATCGATGCAACAAGCCCTGGCCCTTGTTAGAAAAGAGATGTTGCATTATGCTTCACCGTTTATGCAGCGACAACAGATGGCATTATTGACTTACTCAATGCCACCTAGCACGGAGGCCAGTTCCATCAGGTCTAAGACCTACGATTTGATGATCGAGTACCTCGACACACTTGAGACAAAAGTCATCAGAGTCCTACCAATATGGTGGGCGGGAAACCAGACTAAAATACTTGACACTTATATCACAAGCACGGTTGGAAATTGGCCGGATTGGCCGGATTGGCTCAAGGAATACTGTGCACATGTATCCGATGTGGAACCTGTACCATTTGTTGAGACACAACATGGTAGAGTTATCTTCAAGTATGTACAGCTTGATGAAAAGGTTCCTCCCTATGTCATGGACCTCTGGCGCTACCGTACGAGTTACAGGGCTTACGGCACGGTTGTTCTGCGAGTTATGGTTAAGAAAGACATCCCAATATACACAAAGGTCGTGAGTAAAGAAGAGCTTGAATATCTCGGATGGTGGTTCTGCTCGGATACCAGAACATGGTGTCGATGTCATGTAGAGAAGAATGGGCCAGAGAGTGTCATTTATCAAATGGATATCAAAGGAAGAATCACAAAGCTATGGGAGATAGCAGACGCGGATAAGCATCCTGGTTTCCAGAGCTTCCTGGCAACTCGAAGAGCTCTGGAGAGTGAAAGAGCAGAGGTTAGACTTTTGATGAATATCAGCGTTTAAGGTATCAAAGAACGTGATGATATCTGATGTAGAATTTTTCCTTGGATGTAGTATAGAAGAAAATTTTGCTTTCGGCTGATGCTTTCATGTGTGAAGACTTGGTCCCTCAACTTGTCTAGGCTATTGCTGCTACTATCTGCATGCGATTTGGCGGTTGCCCGACAATGAACATCGTGTATTTCAACAAAGTCATGGTTCAACCACGCATCTTATCGATCAATGCACGGTTCAATTCAATGCTATTAGATTTCGGCTTGATACACTCATGACTCGCTTTTGTCGTTAGGTGGGGGAGTGGGAGTGGGTACAGGATGGCTATACTCAGGTTCGGCATGATGGATGAAATTGAAGTGAGTCTCAAAATTGAAAGGAGCGGTTTTATAATGTAGCGATTATGTCGGCTTACGGTGGATGTCTTGATAGTTAGATAGGCATGAATACGGCATTGGACCATTCTTCTAATATACCCTGGTAGAATTTGGGGAGTCTTCGGCTCTACACGATACGTGTTCACGTTACATGCGATGTAAATATATGCAAATTCTTGGTCCGGTGGCTTCAATTTGTTATTCGCTGTTTGTGTAATCTACCTTGGCGCAGACACAGCGAACACTCTCTGCCTGGAGATGACATCTCGGAAACATTCTACAGGCGTTGAAACAAAGTCCACTTGGCAAAAGCTGTATAATCTAGTGAAACATCAATCTTTCCTTTACTTGTATTCCAAGGGCCTTTCATTGATAAGTACATCATTCATTATGTTCAACTATCCCAGTGGCTCAAAAAGAGACCGATGTCTAAAGTATGCTCTTCCTTGCCCACATCTGGTAATTCGATATCGACCTCATTCGAGACCGCGTCTACAGACAAGTTCATGAATTCTTTTCAATTTCAAAGGTGATCAAGTCAGTATATCCATTATATGTATCAGCTATAGCATTGACAATGAAAATAATCCCGGGTCTAAATAGACCCCCTAGTCAGAGCACCATCAATGAAACCGCAGCCACCACCATGCGATAGTATATACAACTTCTTACCAAGTAATCATATACGTACATCGTTGAGAAGTTATCCTTCCTATACGGAGGTAGCCTAGGTCGCATGTTGCCTCATACCCTAAGAAATTCGGAGCGCTGACAGTTAGGGTGAATGAAAGTTCACTGTCACTGCCTGAGGTGGTGTAATTGGTAGCCTCCCTGGTTCCTCCCAGTTGACCTAGTCAGAGATCATGACAACCGTTAATGACCAGAAAAATCAGGCTTTGTCTAGATTGCTGCGGAACGCCTTGTCTAGTTTCGTGATAGACTTATGGAAAGTTCCCTACAGTTTGAAATGTTAAAGATATACCTCTTGTTGTTTTTTATGCGCCCTGGAGGACTTCAAACAATGATTTCTATTAGTAGTAGTAGTAGCATCCATAGATTTGTATATTATGGGTCTCTTCTAATTATTTCAACCTCCAACTCCCACCTATAACTTGTGCTCTCACATAATCTGGGCAGCGTGAAATAACCTCATTGGCAGCCCTCCAATCTCGCCCCTTTTCGTCTCAACTATCATCCCTCAGCTGATCCTCCATCCGATCTACCTGGCATCATTTAGGTGATGCTCTTCCTATAACCTCATTTACAGAAAACAAAACTTGATAGCTTTATCTACTCTTCGTCCATTCTGGTTGGGGCTTCAGACGATATTTACTTCATCTCACGATTGAATACCAAATTCCTCTCTTTTTGGTCCCTCACTTGAGCAAGAACTCGTCAATCTGACAGATTCACTCAACATCTCCAGTCATCCTCGTATTTTCCAAATCAGGCAGGTGCCTCCCAAACTCTGTACCAATGACAAGTGAGGCGAGATCTCTACCTCTTTCCTTCACTTCTACAAGCTTATTACTTCCCTCAACTTCTCTCCCTTTCCTCTTTCCTCTTACTCCAACTCCCCTTCTTCGTTCTTCTCCTTTCTCACCTGCCCTCAAACCAACTCTTCAACCGATGCTTTGATACCTTTCTCTACTACGTATCGTCATTTTCCTTGGCCTCATTTTCTCATCTAACTCACTGAAAGCCTAGGACATCTCCGCTGTTGCGATAACTGCGGATCTTCCAATCATCAAACTTCACTTGATTCGACAATATTCCTTCATTTCCGGTCATATCCTGTCCTGGTTGGCATTTCATTCCCATCTTCTTTCGTACAACCTATTTTTCTCATGAACTCCAAGCAAGGTAAGCATTTGTCTTCACATTCACTCTCGAATCCCCCAGCAATCCTTTCATCCGTCACTTTGATATCTGATTCTTACTCTCATCATTGTTCATCTTCTTCATCTCATCATTGCTAACCTTTTGACGCGTCAGATGGCATCTTGTTTTACTTCGGTTTCAAGTAAGTTACTCGCAAGGTTGCTACTACAATGTTCTTTTTTTTTTTAGCTAACGAGGAGGCTCCTAGAGCTAGAAGTACACCCACCTCCGGCGAAAGATTCTCGCGTAAGTTCATCCACCCAGCGTGAGACACGGTCTTCAACGAAAAAGCGGAATGCCGATCAGATTGCGGAAGAAGGAGAAGATGTGACTCGCCGTTGCTCCCCAGACTCAAATGATCAAGAGAGTTCTGCAGACGCAGAGGAAAGCTCCCCAGTACCAAACCCCAAACAGAAGAGAGCCCGCAAGTCTCCTTCGACAAACAGTCAAGCGACTTCGAAAAATCACCTACAAGACCGGATCAAGGACTTAGAAGGGAAACTCAAAAAAGTCACAAAAGAGTCTGTGCTTAACGCACGCAGAGGTGCCAAGGAAGTTTGGGATCAGTCCAAGATTGAGACAGAATGGAAATTTTTGAAGAGGGACATCAAATCATGGGTCAAGAAGCACGGAACCACTAGAAAGCTTTTGACTCTCTCGGATGGCGATAAAAAAGATATTTTGTCGGCATGCGCATCGGATTGCTATCGGGAGGTCTTCTCAGAGGACGATTTTGCCATCATCCAGGAGCTCCCAAAAGGTGCCCAACTACTCCTAGAGGGGTTCTTGTACGCACATTCCATCTTTTATCTGATTGCCAGACCATTTCTCTTCGTCGATGCAGTTTTACAGGAGCATTCCCACCCAAGTACAGCGCTTTTAGCGTTTGGAAATTATGAGTCTGCGTTTGAGGACTTCGCTCAAAATCTGGCAGAGTGTAAGTGCTGTATTACAAAAGACAGGCCTCAGTTATCCCGACTAACAAGTTTCACAGGCGAAGCTTTTCCAGATCAGGGTCAACGGTGGACAGCTAGTATGCTTCAATCCCTCAAGCGATTGATCATTCCTGATCCATCTGATGACATTGCATCTCATCAAAAAGCGGATAAGAAGGCTATGGATTCATTCCGTATATACGAACTAGGGATCTCACAACTTGCCAAAGAGTTCATTAATCAGAAAAAGGCCGTCAAGCATCTTCTCAATTATCCCGCCTTAAGAAAAGATCGTGATGTGAGACATGACGAATTGAAGATGATTTATCGCAAGTTCAGGGAGCTAGCGTATCATATGTGGTGTCGGCCTTCCACGATCAACTACTATTACGGGATGGACCTATTCGACCCGGAATTCATGGAGCTTGATCCAACGGCCGCCCAGGCACGTCTGGATATGGGTATGGACATGATGAAGGGCAGCAAAGTGCTAGTCCGTATCTGTCCCAGGATCAGGGGAGAGATCATCGACCCAGTCAGCAAAGAGCGCAAAGCAGTCGACTTTCTGGGTCAGAAGGTATGGACGGTTGATTGCCAGACTTACGCGCAGTGGAAGGCTTCTCAGAAAGAATCTACCTGCGAGGGGCACCCCAGTGAGACTACATCTGAATCAGTTACACGTAACGATGGGCTGGAAGTGACAGATGATACTTCAATTGACGACCGGAGTGCCTCCGAAGCTCAAATTCAGGAATCCAAGAAGGACGCCTATGATACCACGACGAGCCCTCCAGATGCCAATTCTGACATCGTCCCAGACTTCCCTGGACCCCAAGAACCTGACCAGTCTGCATCTGATGCTGAACAGGCACATTCCGCGGGCTCTCCAGATACAAATGATGCAATGAAGCAGGACGACTTGGATGCCATGGAGGAACGTTGATTCAATTGCTTATCATCTACAGTCCTCAATAGAGGAGGCTACGAAGTTACGAATTTTCTTATGATTTTGGTTTCTGATTTATTTCAGTACTCAATAGAGGCTACGACTTTATGATTTCGGTTTCATATCTATGTTCTCAATTTCTTGCTACCAGATTGCCAGATACAAGACAGCATTAGTTATTTCAATTCATATCATTAGTTTCTTATCAGGATTGTGCCATCACGTAGTACATAATCAATTCTACTCCCACTTAACACGTCACGAACCTAGAATACTCGAAATCTTCAAAACCATATCTAGAATAGAGAGATGTTCGTCCGAGCCATCGAGTAACCTCTTGTCCATCTCTGAGAATACCATGACAATCTTGTTCTTCTGGATATCGGGGATAGCGTCATTGAAGATGATGCGGCGGTATAACTGAGATGGTTAGTGAAAATGATTCTGTCGAACGGAAGAAGGAAAAAACATACCTGAGTCAACACTTGTGTAGCACTCCAACCATCAGCAACAATATCCGAGACAACCGCTGCAACAGCCTCGTATGCCGATCCCATTTTCTTCGGCTGCATGGCTTGCGACAATTTATCCAGTACAGTCTCCGGCACAACACCCGCAATCTCCTCCACAGTCTGCACCGTAATCAACGCAGGCGCACTATCCGCATCCATCATCTCCGTATCCTCCTGCAAATCCTTTTTCGCTGGCTGCGTCGCTCCCACAAGCCTCGCTGCGCTCTGGAGGTACGTAATAGCCCGCCGCAAATCACCTTCACTACACCTAATCAACGTATCCACAACACCCTCATCAAGCGTCAACCCTTCCGCCGCCGCAATCTCACTTATCCGATCACCCGCCGACACACCATCCAGTGCCTTGAAACGGAACTTGCTGCATCGACTGGCCAACGGGTCAATGATCCTCGTGACATAATTACAAACAAGACAAAACCGCGTAATGCGACTGTACTGCTCCATCGTTCGTCTCAGCGCGGATTGCGCGTCCTGCGTCATACTATCCGCCTCATCGAGAATGATGATTTTGAATGGTGGGCAAGGGTATTTTTCGAGGTAGGCGGCGTCGAGATTTGAGGAGTGCGAGAGTTGTGTGCGTGCGAAGTCTTTGACCTTTTCGCGCACAATGTTGATGCCGCGTTCGTCAGAGGCGTTGAGTTCGAGGATGCGGGTGCGGTAGAGGGTTGGGCCGAAGAGGGATTTGGCTAGGGCGAGGATGGTTGATGTTTTGCCTGTGCCAGGGGGGCCATAGAAGAGCATGTGAGGGAGCTGTACACGTTTTAGCCATTGGTATTGACATATATTAGCTTGGGTGTATCGCAAAACATACATTGGAAGCTTGTAATGTTCGTTGAAGAACTGTGGTTGTGTGATCTTGTGCTGCGACATCATCCAGTGATTTGGGACGGCTGCGTAGCACCGTTAGCTTCAACTTCCCATGCCAAAGTATCACTCATAAAAGAAACATACTATTTCTCAACCCAAGGTTGTAAACGCGCCCTCTCTTCAGCATTCTCTGAGGTCTTCTGCTTCGAGCCCCCTGAAGCCGCCGCCGCAGCGGCAGCAGCAGCTCTAGCTTTGTTGTTGAAGAAATTTGATGCCATTGATTTTGTGCTCGATCTCTAGCGTTTCATCACAGAACTATGTTTCCTATGATTCGATGTTTGTCAATTCGATTTGCGAGTGTTGGCGTTTGCTTGACAAGCTGTCGTTGACTTAAGCTCAAAGAAATTGCGGCAGAAGACAGAGAGACGCGTCAAATCTTATCCGTGTCGCGCCAGATCATTTTCCCCGATACGGCTTAGGGCAAATTGTTATCGATAAGGCGATAAGATGTAGATTAGGGCTAGACAATTAGACTTGGACTCTTGTTGAATTTGAGGATAGAAGATATTTATTCCTACTAATTTATGAAGAGTTGTTTGACGAGGAGGTTCGTGGGTAGCTGCAGGAGCTTTATGGGCTTTACTTTGATGATGAGGTGGATGAGAGGCATGATAAATGTGATGAGTTGACAGATGATAAGCGTGATCAGCTAGGTCTTTTTAGTGGGTGATACATGGAACTACAGGCGCTGAAGGATGATTAACCGGCACTCAATAGCTCATGCAATGCTAGAGATGTTAACATCATTGTACATTGTTTATTCATTATTCTATAGCTCATCATGTCCTTTCTCCCACATCCTCTTTTTCGGATTCCGTGGGCCATCGTATTCCTCGGCTACTTCGTTCTGCGTATCCGGCTGATCAACTTTGACCATCTGATTGATCTTATCAAGCATACTGTCCTCATCTTTCATCTCTCCGGATACTTGCTCATAAGTTTTCATAACCGGCGCCTCTTCTCCATCCATTATTATACTCGCTGTATTAGTTGCCCCAGGCGCATTCGCTACATTCGTATCACTAGGAGCAACTGCAGATGTCGTAGCCACAGAACTCGAGATAGTAGCCAGTCCTATGACAGATGCCACAAGATTATAAAGCATCTTCATTGGCATCCACGCAAGCCACCACATAGGCCCGTAAAGTATCCTCCTAAAGATGAGCCAAGCGATTGTGCCGATGAGAAGATAGAATGATGTCTCGAGGTACCAAGTATCAGATTTCTGTGACCGTAACAGCGAGCTGACGAGATTTCGGGTAGAGGATAGGACAGTGTCGAGGTTGGTGTACGATTCCGAAAGGGAGGAGAGTGCGGCGGTCGATTGTTCTATTTCACGTCAGAATTCAAGCCAAAACACCATCCAATGATGGAACGGAACATACCAAGTGTTTCTTGCGCAAACTGACTCCGCGAAAGTTCCGCTTGCATAAGCTCGTGTGTCCGTCTGAGGGCTGCTGTAACATCACTCGACGCATTCACCACGACATCATTCTGCGTAAACTTATTAACCCCTCGGGCTGTTTCGGCTCTTTCACTGGGTCGCGCAAATAGCAATTCTCGCTCCTTTCTGCGAGCAGCTTCTGCATTTCGATTTGCCTGTAATTGCGCAGTTCGGAATTCCGTTCTCGTTCTGTTCCCAAAATCAGCAACCTAATCCAAGCCCAGTGGAACAGCCAAACGCACTTCTTTAAATCACTATTCAACCTCTCCGCGATCCCAACAACCCTTTTCCGTTCTGCCTCCTTCTCGCCCCCATTAACATCCCCCGTCGTCTTCCGCTTGTGCTGCTGCCCACCCCCAACATCCAACCCTTCAACCTCCACACTCAAAATCTCCATTTCATCTTCCACATTCTTCAGTCGTGAGTGAATCTCAGCACCTAATTCAAGACGCGCTTCGTCCCCTTGGCCAATGGCATGTGTGAAGTTTCTCAGGCGGTCGATGAGAGGTTTTGTTTCGGCGAGGGCGTTGGAGGTTTGTTTGAGGCGGGTTTGGAGGGTGTGGAGGGTTGACATTTTGTCTGTTTTAGCGTGGAGGGGTTGGGGGCATGAGAGTGTATATTCCGTATGATATTTCTAAATGGTATTTTGAAATTTTGGATTGTTATTATCGTGAAATGTAGAGGTGTTGAATAAATTGAATGTCAAGTAGCATCAATCAAGCTGCCACCCATCGCCATCACGGGAAAGCGGGTACCTGGAGACGCTGTTTGCATTCGATGCAAACACACATGGAAAGTTTCCCTCCGCATCGCGAGGTCATTCCGCAATAGCATCACGACATTTTTCGTTCCAGCGGGCATTTGAACTAAATCTTTGAGACAGAAATTTCGGTTCTGCAAGAGCTGTGTTGATAAATCCCTCACGACTCGGTATATCCTACACCCCACACCGGGTCATACCATTATCCGGTCCTGAGTTTGTTCCGAGGGTATTGACGACTTCGGCAGACCATCCTTCGCATTGGACGTGAGTACTATTCCTACACCCTCTTCTGCGTCTCCTCTCTCAATTAAACAACACCGACTAACATAGAATCCCACAGGGTATCCGACTCCTCATACTCCAACACCCAACCTGCAGCGCAACCCAAGACGACAACAAACTCCGAGAGCAAAAAACAGCAAAAATGTCCATCCCCGTCTCAACAATAACATCCTTCCGAACCGCCTTCAGCCCCTTCTCCCCGCTCGGACGACCCTGCAGAATCCTGCTGAGTCTCCTCCAAAACCCTTCTACCGCTCCCGCCAGTAGCGCAACACACATCGACATTAAAGTCTCACATTTACCGCGGAACTCGACACAATTACCGGAATGCACCATCGGATTCAAGGGAGGGAAAGAAATTAAGTTGGAGGTTGGGAAACGGAAGATGAAGATTGGGGATGTGTTGGATGAGATTGCTAGAGTTGGACGGGTGGTTGAGAGGGAGCAGAGTTTGAAGGGGTGATTTATGTATGAAGTCGGGTGTATTTATATTATGTTCGTGTATATCAATTAGACAAATTTACTTGAATCCACTTTTGTCTTTATAGCTTCTGATTGAAAGGGATGCTTGTTATGTCTTGAACTCGTTTTTCTATCCATGAGATGATATAGGACAACGGACACAAAACACATCGACTCCGTACTGTATGTTTGGAAATGCTTTTGAATAAGCTCGACTGCCTGGCTGCAGGAAGTCATAACGCTTACTCCTACCATCACGCACAAGGGGTATAGGACGGTATCAAGTCCCACATGAAACAAAGCTCATACAACCTGTATAAGCCGTATGCAAAGTAACAACAGCTTAAACAGCAGCACCGGAGATGAAGAACCACTTGTCGACGCTGCCGTCGATAGGAGCAGGGGGAAGGTTCTCGCCGGCAGGAATCGAGGAGAGATCGCTCTGGTCGACCAAAGCTTTGGAGTTGGAATTGGTGAGGTTGGACCTGTGCACATTAGTAGTCATTCAATGTAGTACCCTCGGTTAATAACTTACAGGCTGATATCTCCATTAGGAGTAGCACCGGTGATGAGTCTCTCCCAGGCGTCAGCGCACTCACGGATGACCTCCTCGGCATACCTGTCATACAATTAGTACTCAATTTCTTTTCGAAATCTAGTAAAAGACTGACTTCTTGTTCTTGCACTCTCCGGAGAAAGCAAACTGGTTCTCAGGCTTTCCGTCAGGGATCTTGTAGATACGGAACCACTCGTTGGTGGCGCGGAGAAGGCCAGGGAGGTGACGCTCAACATCCTCAATGTCGTTGAGCTTGGGGGCAAGAGGGTCGTTCACGTCAATGACAATGATCTTCCAGTCGGTCTCTTCTTCGTCCAAGAGAGCCATGACACCGAGGACCTTGACCTGCTTGACCTGACCAGTGTAACCGACGAGTTCACCGATTTCGCAAACGTCCAATGGGTCGTTGTCACCCTTGGCTTTGGTTTCGGGGTGAACGACATTGGGGTCTTCCCAGGTCTGTTGACGTTAGTCTTGATCTTGGTTGTGTTCAATTGTAGGTCGACTCACGCGAGGGAAGGCACCGTAGTTCCAGAGGTAGCCCTTGTGGGGGAAGCAGTTGCGGACGAAACGCAGTTTGCCCTTCTTGGTGTCCTGCTTGATGGGGTTGAGGAACTCTTCCTTGGAGATCTATACAGAAGAAGTAATCAGTGAATTGGTCTTCCACAGCCGACATCCCCGCATACCTCTTGCTTGGCGTTGGTCCAGCGAGGAATCTCAACAATCATGTTCAGAATGGTCTTTTGCTCGTTGGCATATAGAGGAATATCGTGGAAAGGAGAGATAGGGACGCCATCCCTCTCGATGTACACACGGTGCTCAAGGGTGTGGGCGGCGCCGACTTTGCGGATGGAATAAGACATGGCGGGGTCGATAGAATGCGAGGACAGAGCGGGCGAGGAAGTGGTAAAATGTCTTGTTAATTGGGCAGCACGATTGACAGCGGCTGGGTTCGTTCTAGACGATTTTGAATATGAGCTCGCCGTAGTAGGATGTAAGGGAGACGATGAATTGGGGGAAAGGCGAGCAGAGGAAAAAGAAGGAGTTGTTTGTCCAGGTGGGATGGTGGAGAGGGAGAGCGAAGAGGGAGCGGTGGAGACCGCTCGTCCAGTCATGGTCGCCAATTGGGTCCGCCGCAGACGCAAGACCGCCTTTCGAATCGTAGCCGGTGTGCCTGGGTTCATTGGGGGCACAAAAAGAAACTCAGAGCAAAGCTCGATCGGTCGAGTGGAATCAACCCTATGTATATTAGGCTTAATCCCTATAGCCGGTCTGGAGCTGTTGCTGGGTGCTGACCTACGCGCGGCAGGGTTTCGGGAATTGTCGACAGCTAGGCCGAGGTGTTGTGATTGAGGTGATTCTCGTGGAGATTTTCGGCTTTGATAAGACACTCGGTCAATCGGAAAACAGAACGCTCAAATAAATGCTAGTGATGGTAAGGCGTGTCTGCCAATATAGTAGTACAAGTGATGGTTCTATGCAATGTCGATAAATGCGAGCTGCGCAGGTGAGCAGTCAAGTAAGAACGTACTCAGGAAACAAGTTTTGGCGTACTCCCGTCGCTGCCCCTTTTGAGCCATGGTTATTGAGGCCTCAGGCCCGCAATCCCGATCCGAGCCACGACAAGCTTCGTCCTTGCAGTGCACTGTCAAAGAAGACTTCTACATGCATGCAGTGATATGAACTTGAATGTTGCTATGAACACAGCTTGATAGATATGCGGCCTTGATCACTGAGCTCGGTCTCAATAGCTCAGATAGATCGGAATCGACATAGCCGAGTCCAGCAGGGATAGTGATTCCATAGAACCTGGCTATAACGAACAGAAGGCCGTCCCGTCTCAATCTGATATCTAGAGAAATCAACTCGTAGGAATGGGGAGCACTCTGGTAACTAAAGTAAAATCATACTAAAATGTCTGATCAATAACGATTCGGAGCACTCCTCATATTCATATCAATAATTTCTAACCTCTTACTTACCAACATAATGACAGGGGGAACTGTTCGTTATACCCGGGTTCTCATGTACGTGCTGTCAAACACCAACAGTCCAACACTGACACCTCGCTGTGGTTGGTTGAGAATACGCCCGCGAGGCTTAAAATGATACAGATCAACCACAGCCGCAGCAATGTCGATGGCTCACGGTCCTCAGTTGCATGATACTACTCTAATAAATTATTAAAGAGCTGGCGCCAAACTGTTAGCGTGTGTTATTTTCGTACCACTAGTAGTCCGATACCCTGCCTCCTTGTTGGGCCCCCATGATGAATTCAGGGAGTCAGAATCTACTTCCTCTTTTCCTCGTCGCAGTCCGGCATGCCAGCATGCGTGCATCAGGACGACAAAGTTGACCGACGAGGGACTAAGTGAAAACGAAGCGCAAAATCGCTAAGACTGTAACCGACACCATGGCTTCATACTTGGAGCAGCGTGAGTGATTTATGCGAGTTTGAAACAAGAAGATAAACAGCCATTTTAACTCTTTCTCAATAGTATCATTGATATCGCGAGACTCGTCCACGGACTGCCCATCGGCCAGCTATACCACACAAAATGGCTTCCAATTCTCCACATACTGCGGCATTGATCTGCTCGCTGAGGAAGTCGGAAACACGGTCGAAGCAAGCATGTCCGATTGCATGAACCAGTGCTCATGGTATCAACCCGCTTGCTACGGCATCACATACTATACCCAAAACCAGACATGTTCATTCAAAGGCGAGGGCGTGAATTCAACCATGTTGAGCACATCAAAGAGCGACAACGTCAACGTCAACAGCGCAATCGCAAACGCAACTCAAATGGTGCCATTAACCCTGACCTGTCCGTACCAAAACAACTCGGTGATCGAAACTAGTGAAGGCATGCCCTTTCATATCGCCTGTGACCGGGACATGGCAGGCTCGGGCGACTACTTTCCCTGGGACCTTGACTACCGACCGCACACAGATACAATGGCCGAGTGCATGGAGATCTGTGCGCACGCGCACCCCTTGTGTCTCGGTGTAGCATGGAACGCAGACCTCAGCGCTGGTTTCGGAAACTGCTATCTGAAAAACGAGCAAAATGGGACTTTCGGCACTTCCCCAACACATACACATTCCGGACTGGTCAATCTGCCGGAAGTCGATCCATGCAATTCATCGGAGGATACAGAACAATACTCAAGCAACAACATGCTCTTCAACGTGACGTGCTTTGAAGGCCGAGAGGGAAGCGAAAATATCACATCGATCTATAGCGCGAATATTACGAGTTGTATCGACGCATGCGCAACGTATAATGGGTCCGATTCCTGTATTGCCGTCTTTTACGACAATTTGTTTACCGATGGATTTGAAAACTGCTACTTGTTGAATTATACGGGCACGAAGATCTTTCCGTTGTATTCTACATATGCCGAGCTTATTTCGAGTGATAGTTCGACCTCTGCTTCTAGTTCAGATAGCAGCGACAGCAGCTCTTCATCCAGCAAGGCATGGATCGCAGGGCCTGTTGTGGGCGCGGTAGCGGCCATAGCGATTGCTGCGTTGGGATTTTGGTGGTGGAAGAGAAGAACCGGACGACGGCAAGATGTGAAATTTACACCTATAGAACTAGAACAGAGTCCATCGCCGGATAAGTCTGTGGGTGTTTCTGAATTGCCTCAGAACCATCAGACGGTGGAGATGGAGGCGTCGGTCGTGAGGCATGAAATGGCATGAAGGTATACTCATAATTTGGCAATCAGGAAGTATTAGTTTGCTTTAGCGGTTCGATGTATATACCATTTAATTGTGTCGATGTTGTCAACTAGAGGGGACTGTAGTTTTGCATATGTCGTCCGTAGTGGAACCTGGCTATAACGACTTTCACCACCGAGACACTCGATGAAATTCTTCGGAAGTACTATCCAGAGTACCTACCTACGAGTGCAGGATTTCTCGTATGAAGACATGAGTTTGATTTCGAGTTGGAAAGTAACGGAACAGAGGGACGCCCTAGATCAATTGGTATTGATATTGATAGCAGCCTGGTTGATTTCAATTTAGTGGTGAAGGGAGCTCTTGGATCATTATCCTTTGGTGTATCAAACATTCCCATACGAAGGGATTTGGACGATATAGCCAGGTTCTCGATCCTGTATCAGCTGGTCGATCCAACAAAAGACGGGTAAAAAGTTATAGATAATGGACTGCTATATCGGATGAATGCTTGTCTTGTGTATAGATGACAGTTGTCCCGTGTCTAAAGAAATCAGCAGAGCAGATTTCTACTTGTGACTAAAGGCTTGTAGAAATCACAACTTAGAAAGTAGGTTAGGGTTAGTAACCCTAACTAAATTATAAGTTATAAGGTTAAGGTTGCGAAAAGTCCGGGTAGAAAAGCCTATCTTCACGTGACCTCAAATTTTGCAATCCGTGACTAAACAATAATCATGCCGCTTTTAGCCAACTTCCATCTACACATCCATTCCTACCTACATCGCAACACTCGACGAGCAAGCCAAAGCTCGACTTTATTTATAGAGGCAGCTTCGTCCTGATGATATGCTCAATCTCCTCCGCCGAATGATGACTTCGTTCCCTCGTGTACCCATCCCCGCCAACGGGGTTGATTATCGCGGCAAGATCGTCCTCGCACCCATGGTGCGCTCGGGCGAACTGCCCTCTCGACTCATCGCATTAAAATATGGCGCAGATCTCGTCTGGGGCCCCGAGACCATCGACAGAGCTATAATGGGCGCTCAGCGCCGCGTCAATCCACGAACGAACTGTATCGAATTCACACGTATACCGTCCAACAGCAGCAAAGGCGTTGATCCCAAGGAATCGGTTATTTATCGCATTGATCCGGTGAATGAGAAGGGGAAATTGATTTTTCAGATTGGCACGGCGTCGCCTGAGTATGCTGTGCAGGCTGCGAAGGTGGTTGCGAGCGATGTTGCGGGTATAGATGTTAATTCGGGATGTCCCAAACCATTCAGTACCAGCGGTGGCATGGGCGCCGCGTTACTGCGAACACCCGACAAACTCGTCTCTATTCTCGAGGCACTTGTGCGCGAAGTGGGCAATCCATATCAAATTGGAATATCAGTCAAGATTCGACTTCTCTCAGATCCAGAAGAGACAAAGGCCCTGGTTACTCGGTTGGTTGCCACTGGTATTACAGGGTTGACGATCCATTGTCGCACAACCCCCATGCGGCCGAGAGAAAGGGCTATTCGCGAACAACTCAGCATGATTGCGACTGTTTGCCGAGAAGCGGGCGTTGCGTGCGTCATGAATGGAGATGTCACATCGCACGACCAGGCTCTTGAGTTGATGAAGGAATACAATGTGGATGGGGCTATGATTGCGACATCTGCCGAGGCAAATTCGTCATGTTTTAGGTCTGAGGCCGAGGGTGGACTTCTGCCCTGGCGGGACGTTGTGCGAGCCTACGTCAAGGAAGCCATCCGTGTCGAGAACCGATTTGGAAATACCAAGTATCTACTCAACATGATGATCAAGGCGAAAGATAAAGCCTGTGGCCAGGCCAAACAGTCCAAGAACTACGAGGATATCTGTCAATTCTTAGAATTTGACGAGCTATTGCCTGCAGCGATAGAAGTCGACAAGCTCCTCGGCCTCGAATCGAAAGGCATCAGCAAAGCCGTTGAGAAAGAGGCTAAACCATCCGCTGTGCAGAATGCAATCGAGAGCAATGAATCCGCGAAAGCTGCTGGAAGTTCAACGCAAAGCAAGAAGCAGTCCAACGTTCACAGCGGACCGGGTCCTATTAGAACAAACTCGGCTCGGGCGAGTGTGCCCAAGGCGCCTGTTGAAACTGAAGTAGATCTCTCTGCGCAAGCATCATCGGCCGCTCAGCAAAGTGCTAGCGTAGCTGTCTGATCGTCACCGGACTTCCGGTCATTATAATCTGTTAATCTCATCTATACGGCGTCTCATGGTGGATTTAGGCTCAACTTCCGGTCTGGAGACGGTGGCACATATCGTCGTCTTTTCTTACATAAACTTTTTGAACATTAGCTAGTGCATTTGTGGTGTTATTATTGGTAGATACCGTCAACTGTCTTATATGCGTATAGTCATACATGATTCAAGAGCTACCCTAAGCCATCCTATCTGTCGCCCTCTGCGCAGGTCCTGACGAGTCTCTAATACCCAAAAATTGATTTCCAAACGATCCCCGCTCGCTCAGTCAATCGCCAAAAAATTTTCAAATACTATGCATTCGGGCGCTGATCACTATCAATTTCATAAACACGCAGTTTATCATTTTTTATCATTTCCGTGCAGCTCCATGGGCCATGCATTCGGGCCAGATGCATAATGAGGAACTGCAGGGAAGGGAGGTGTGCGGAGGGACTTCATCTCCCTCAGTTTCTTCTGATACATCCGCCGTTGAAAGATAAGCGCCCCAAGACTTGCTAACAAGCAGGCACCCAGCCCAACCCTCACGCCGGCACCAATAGCAGCGGTTTTTGACCCATCACCAGAAGAGGTGGTAGTCTGCCCTGCGTGATCTCCTGTCACAGTCGTGGTGGCCGTCACAGTGGTGGATACAGAGACGGATGGCGTACTGGAGGCGGGCATAACTGTGTCCATCGTACTAATCTGGAAGGCCTCGTCACAGCAGTCAGAGCCACTTTGGCTGCAGCACCAGTAGTCGAGGCCGATGTGAGGGCATGGTAACACATGAACCGCGGTGGTTCGGTGTATGAGGCTGAAAGGAAACCAAAAGCATTAGTTAAAAATGTGGCCATGGAAGATCGTGGATAACGTTTTTCGGAGAATGCAAGATTTCAAGAAGCATCAATACTCACACTTAGGGCATACCTGAGGACAATCTGACCCCCAAGCGCTATCGGTACAGGTGTTCTGGACAATGAGGCCAGTCCATGGCTCAACCTGAATCAAACAAAGACCGTTAGACAGGCAGATGTCACTTGTTTGATTGCCTCCCTTGTTCAGCGCACAACACCCGCTGTTGGCCTGAGACGGAAAGCAGGGCTGCATCTCATCCAGCCTCTCTTGGTCACTGCTATTGACTCCAGGTGGGTAGGAGCATTTGGCCGCAAGTGTAGACGAGAGCACTGCTGCTCCAATAACAAGCCGCTGCGCGGCCTTTGATAAGTTCATACGAAAGGTAGACATCTTGCACATTCAAGTAGTAGGTGCCAGTGTATGTAACATTTCAAAGAATTACTGAGCTTCGTCTTGCTAAATGTTGACTTTGCCGGAGGTCAGATAGTTCAGAGCTTTAAGGCTTAGGCCCGTTGGATATCTGTCGCATGCTGTTGATCGGGGCTCGAATCACCATTGCTCTTTGTACCATTTGCTATTGGCTGGTTGGAGGCGTTGAGGCGGGTTCGACCGTCATCGCCAACCCTGCAACGCGGCACAGAGGTCTCTACCTGAGATTTACAATGTAGCCTCACTGGGCCAGGGCTTCAAGCCTTCAGGAGCTTGTTGTATCAAGCCAATGCAGCACTTGGCCCGTCAAGCGCGAAGGTGGGGGGGATGTCCCTCGCCAATGCTTTGTCACTATTTGCCGCTCTCCCTGGTAGTTATTGGTGTGGCATTCGGGCGCCTAAGCAGACCACTCTCTCGCATGAGGGAGGGTTGAAACAGAACATCCAGTGCATTTGGTTCGATTGGTCGATATCAAGTGCAGATGGATTCCTTAGAAAACAAGGGGAGTTATTCCGCTTTCATGGCGGGGATATTTGGCGTATCAAAGCCGATCATATATTCCTATCGGATCACAGCTAAAACTAGCTACCATAGTATTTAATTATGGATCAGGAAGAGAGTTAATATAATACCACGTGCCGCTTCTCCATAAGTGCCCAAAGTACCAACGCTCTCAAAAGGTGTTCCTGGACTAGGTATGAGGTATTTTCTGGTTGCATTTGTCTTATCAAAGGGGGGTTAGCGCTTGACATTGCGGCCCCTGACACGGGCAGTGATTTTGAGATGCTTTTGAACACCATCAACAACGAGTATAGACAACGCGAACCTCCTGCAACCTGCGATATTCCCAGTACCTGACTGACGCTGTAAGAACATAGGTCTTCACGGCAGAAAATGGCCCCGCGCAGCCTCTTCGCCAGATTCCTGATCGGCCATGACTGGGAATCCACTGAGCGAGCGACGCGACGATATCTCGCAGACATCGATTCTGCTTCTTGCCTAAACCCTCTGGATAAAGCACTTGATCAAGTGCTGGATGGTATCAAAGATGTCAGGAAGATCTTCTCAAACTATGCAACCACCAATCCCAGGGGTAAACGCGTGTGGAACAGAGACAGCTTTGCTGGATACATTAACGCTAGGCTACCTGAAAACTCAGCAGTCAGTTCTTGCATACCACTACTCTGGCGCACTTTCTCTATCGGCGGCTATTTTCCTTTCTCGGCACCGTCAAACGAATCAGAAATCGATTTCAAAGCGTTCAGGAGAGCATTCGCATTTATTGTCTTGCGCGGTTAGAGCTTTTAGGAGCCAAGTCAAATGGTGTGCCTTTTCTTACAAGCACAGAAAGGTTTTACACCGACAAGGTGCCGCGACTCACACGTATCTTCTTCAGGAGCTTGAGCACTTCTTGGCCGCAATCAGGGACCCAGTCTCAAGATCCGCAGGAATCGCCCCAGTTTCAAGATATCAAAGATACTATTGCTTTTGTGCAACCCATTATACTTGAGGATATGCGCTTTGGACGAGCTAATGTACCTGATAGGGAGTTTGAAGCCGCTGCATATCGCCTTCTACTTGCTGACCACAAGCGGTCCACAGTCAGAGGGTCACCTATTGCAGTAAGAAAAGCCGATTTGCAGATTCTGGTTCAGCTCTTCTTACTACGACGTGCAGAAGATAGACTCTGGAGAGCTGGGCTGTCCAAAAAAGACGAGAATCCACGCACCGGAGACATTATGTTCTCTTGTCTCATTTCCGACCCTGACGAAGTATCACGAGCATCCGAACTTGCATCGGCCTTTTGAGCTTATCAATTCTCGGGTAGCGATGATTATGTGACATGGAAGCAGTTCGAAGCATGGTGCTCGGAATGTGTAAGCATCTCCCAAGTGTTTTTACATCAATACAGACTGACGACTCTTTCCGGATTAGCCTTCATTCATTTTCTTTTTCTTCCAGCTCTGGGCTACCATATTCATACTTCCAATCGTACCGCAAGCTCCTCGTGCCGAGGATAAGTCCGCTCTCTTAGTTGGCATCACAAACATTCTACCCTTCCTAAATGTTGCCCATATCCTTGGTGGAAAGCGGCAAATTTACGTCGGCGACCGCATTCATCAAAGTGAGTCCCGATTCCAGCTCGATCTGCAAGCCTCCACTTTGGTAGTCGATCTCGCCACAACACCTGAGCTTAGTGTCGAGGAACTGCACAAGACCATAACGACGCTGGCCTGGTTCCACGTGATTCTTATTCGGGGAGAGGATCTGAACGTCATGGGAAAGAGCTTTAGTAGGCTCATCGTAGCTTTCACGAGTCCGCCGGAGAGGGAGATGTGGCGAGAGGGAAGGCGCTTGCAATACGTATGGCGGGCTTCTGTGGTTCAATTGGAGCCAGATCTTGCTGTGGCGGATAGCGGAGGCACGAGTGCGAGTGTCGTGGGCGAAGCACTGGAATTACGATCCCACGGAGGGCCAGGGAAGGCAGGTGCAACAAGTATGAAAGTTGAATGTGGCGGGGAAAATAGTTCATGTTAAGGGGTTCGGTACTGGGATTGTGGAAAATGCGGAAAATAAAAATGCGATGAGATCCTCAGAAGCTACGTTGACGTTAGAAATGCGGCTGACCGACTTGAAATATTATCGTATGCCTGGCATATCGGGGAGAATTACCACGTCTGAGGGAGTTACCAGGAGAGTTCCACATTGGGATGAAGAGCAGCTGGACTGAATAGCAGTTGAGGTTAGTATTTTTTTTGGCATATGAAACCACTCTACAAGGTAGAACGGTGATCCTCACTCTAAATACGGGACTACAAGACTACGTATACAATGATATTTCACACGCTAGTAGTCATCTATTATAAAAAGAACCAAAGTATATTGCTAGGGACTGGTCGACAGCGTCAAGGACTGTCGTCTTACATTACCATGTCTAATCCGGCGAGGAGACAACGAGACGACGTGACGACCTTGGAATCAATGATCATTCATCAAGCCGGGACGACCAAATGACAGGCATACCTTACGCGACAAAAGAACTAGAATGGCTACAAGGTGGAGGGGCTCCCCCTTTTTGTCTTTGGATATCGAGGCTTTAACCCTAGGGCTTGATTATAAACTTCATGAGTAACTTAGATGATTGTTCTCTTGTTAATACAGACACCCCTGTACTCACTTTGAGTCGAAATGAGTTCCGCAGTTCCACCCCTCGACCAAGGAGCTACTTACCAGCTCTCAATCAAGGCCGTCTTCGAGCGTCTTTCGCAGAATGAAAAGCTGTATGCACATCATCTGTCACGAGCAGCCTGGCACGGTAGCAGAATTATCATGCGCCAGACCTCACCTGAGGGAACTGGCATCTTTGACTTTATTCTTGAGCTACACAGGGCGTGCGATGGCCAGTGGAATCAATTTGTCCGGGATTTTGTAGTCTCGATCGAGGAGCTGGAGGCTTTCCTGGGGTTTGCTAGCATGTTCTTGGCCAGATTGAATAACTTCTGTGTATGTGTGCTACCGGGATTTGGACAGAGGCAGAATATGAATATTGAGGACCGGAAAGTCGTGCCGAATATGATAGGAAACGCTCTGCGAAAAATGGCAAGCATCTCATCGGCGGCGACAGCTGCTCTTGAAAAGGTTCTAGACGCCATGTTGTCCGTTAATCCGCCAACACTGGGGCTGCTAGACTCGACGTATTATCCTGGTGACATTGAGATCAGTACGGACGAGATAGCCGCTGTGGCTCGTGTCATGGAAAAACATGGCCTTGAACCTGAGAACGCCCGAGTCCGAAAGAGAAAAGACGGCGACAAAATCGTATACGACATTCTACAGGCTTCAATACAGACGAATACTTGTGTTAGAAGCTCACTTCAAAGGATCAGCAATCCCCATCAAGGTTCTCCAACAGGGTAGCGGGAGCCAGCATATCGACGATGCAGCTATTCAAATTGTCAGAGGAGACAACTCGCAGGAGATGTCCAAGGTTTGTGACCACCTAACCAGGGCGATTCGATTCTCAGCAAATGACACCCAGACTCGCTACATTATGGACTATTTGGAAAGCTTTACTACAGGAAGTCTCGAAGCTTATCGCAGGTCTATGAAACAATGGGTAGAGGATCAGAATTCAAGAGTTGACAGTATCTTTGGCTTCGTTGAGCCCTACCGAGATCCATATGGAGTGAGATGCGAGTGGAGAGGAGCTGTTGGCATCGCTGACCCGGTGGAGACTGCCAAACTAGCAGCTTTGGTGAACAGTTCGACAAAATTCATTCAGACCCTTCCATGGGCAGTGTCTAACGTTAATAATCGCAAAGGTCCGTTCGAGAAAGGTGAATTTCAGCCACCGCACTTCTCTATTGTTCATGGCCAGTCACTTAATTTCGGACACGTTCAGTTGAAGACTCCATTTCTAATTCATCTGATAGCTCTTTCCTTCGTCTGCAGCAATGTCTGGGAAGCTTCCAATGTTCCAAACGTATGTATCGAACGCCTTTGTTCTATGCCGAGTTGCTTTCTCATACGAGCCAAAATAGTATAATGATATCCGGGAAACCCATGGCTTTAAGAACATTGTGTATGCAAACTGAATGAGCGCCAACGCAGACCTAAACTGTCCATTCCATTGGGTTCATGAATCAGAAGCACATAACTTCAAAAAAGTCAACCGTATCACCCGTTTCATTGCAACCTCCATTCATGAGCTTCTTGGCCATGGCACAGGTAAGCTTCTGGCAGAAACTTCACCGGGCATTTACAACTTTGATGTTGAACATCCGCCCATCAACTCACTCACTAATAAACCTGTCGAACCATGGTATCGAATGGGGCAAACGTGGACAAGTGACTTTAAGAAATTAGCGGGGACCGTCGAGGAATGTAGGGCAATGCTTGTTTGTTATTATTTAGGAACACGTAAAGACATGCTTGCAATGTATGGCCATGATGAAGATAGCGAGATTAAGGCTGAAGGTCGTAAGTGATAGCCCGTACCACTCTTCTACTTACTGCAACTCCCTAAATGACATTCAATAGTTGTGTACAATATGTACCTTCATATTGGAGTGGAAGGCCTCCGCGCTCTTCAAGCATTTAACGCCGAGAACCAAACGTGGAGCAGTCCTCACGCGAATGTATGAATCCCCATTTTCGTATATCAGTCGATAAACAAATCCTCCAACAAAATAAAAGGCAAACTTTGTAATAGTCAAACTCTTGCTTCTTGACGGCGGCGGTTTACTGTCAGTGGATTGTGACGAGACAACGGGAAAGCTTCATGTTCTCGTCGACCTCCAAGATATCCTCTCACGGGACGGCTGCTATCGGGCATATCCTTCACCAAATACATATCTAGCGTTGTACTGCGGACGTTACTAGTTGCAGAGCTTTGTACGAGCCTCTTAGCACGGTTGATAGTCAATACGAAGTATGGCGAAAGATTGTGATATCGAAGCCAGAAGCGCCTTGGAAGTTGGTTCAGGCAAATACCGTCCTCAGAGAAGATCCGCAGGTTGAGCTTAAGGTGTACGAGGAGAGAAACGAAGGTATCATTCGATCATTCGCGGATCGAGGGCTTTAATTGTATCAAGCTTGGCATGGTCGAAGTTTCAAGACCTTAGTTACTAGAACATAGGCCATTACCTCGGTAGCAAGAAATTATGGAATCTATACAACCAAAATAATCAAAACCACATGTACGGCAACGGATTGTACTATTCCCCCAGGGACATACAAATACAATCGAACCCTTCCTACCTACCTAGGTAGGTATGTGGCAAGATGTCCACAACGAACCGAAGGCCCCTTTATCACTATATAGATATCAGTTTAGATATTATTCATATGAGGATGGAGAGGGCTCATATTCGTTATTGATCAGAGAGTAATTGTCTCCTAGGTATCGGATTCAGGCGTTGTAAGGTCTTCTGTTCGTTCTATACAGGTCCCACTGTCCCTATAGCAACCGAACCTATGGATATCAGCGTAGGGTTAGAGGACATATATTCGTTCTATCGAGGGATGGTCCATGTGGAGCCAACATTCCCCACAAAGTAAGAAAAGCTCCACCACGGGGCTGTGCATCCGCCCAGACCACATCCTATTACAAACATCACCATTATCTCGGTATTCGTGGCAAAATGGTGTACATCATACAGTCTTGGAATAGAGGCGCAGTAACAACATACGTACGACTTTTTCTTGGAGCCAAGCTGCCAAGTTAGGGTTCGATCTTGAGACGACTTCCTAAGTCGAGGTATACGTATTGTGACCAGATGAGAAATTACGAGTGTCTACACGATTTGACGGGGCAATTTCCTATCAAAATAGTCGTCTTGTAATGCATAGCCTGAGACTCTCTTCTGATCTTCGTCTGACTGAGGGATGTCGGCTCCTGCTGTCGAACCGTATGAGACTGTCCAATGATGACGTCCGATATACCCTATAGGTAATAAGCCTCATCGGTATGGCGTTAACTCCTAGAAAATCTGCCAAGAGGTGAGTCTGCCCTTGCCATGAGTGTCCTATCGACACGACTGTTGACAGTTTAGCCTCGTCAGAATGCCTTATGACAGCCTCTCTCTTACTACCCTTCTGAGTCGATTAAATGGCTCAAGATCTATGGCACAAACCCGCTTCGTATTCTTGGCTTGCCACATCCGATATTGATGACCCATGGTTATCTGGACAAATGTATACAAGATCTGGTTATGTTTCCAAGAGCCAAGAGGAGGGCGAAGGCTGTGTTCCATGTTCTCGGCATCAACCACACCGTCGTCTCTTCCCCTCGTAGCGGCGTCATAAACAACCTAGAATTCCTGTTCTCGTCTCAAGAACAACATAAAACATTGCTGAATGTCTTCAATAATCGAAACGATTTGAGACGGACCCTAAATCACAAGATCAGTCCAATATGGAAGAATCGCCTAGCAACAATGGACTCCTACGAGTACCTAGTCAATCCTTCCCCGACAATACACGCTACAGATCTTCATCCTTTGCATCTACATTACCAGGCTTAAGCTTACGCGTACCCTCAACCGCAACAACAGAAGTCGAAAAAGAGACCGAAGCATACGATGACGTTCCACTATCAGAAGCGCTAACCCCCGACGCTCGATATGCCAATGACTTTATTGTAAAAAACAATAAATTTGCATTCTCTCCAGGACAGTTGAACAAAATGATAAACCCCAAGTCGTTGGCAGCGTTTACGGCTTTGGGGGGACTTGAGGGACTGGTTCATGGTCTTCGGTCTGATCTGGCTACCGGGCTTTCACTTGACGAGAGTAGCCTTCCGGGCAGAGTCAGCATTGATGGTGTATCACAGACATCTTTCGATGATCCCTCAAATAGTGACTCGGTAGACGAGACGCCGTATTGTGACCGAATACGTGTATTTGGAAAGAACAAGCTGCCTGATCAGAAGACCAATGGGTTCTTCAAGCTCTTTTGGATAGCCTATAAAGACAAGATAATCATTTTGCTGACTATAGCTGCCGTTGTGTCACTGGCACTCGGTGTCTATGAAGCACTTAGTGGAGGCCCCAAAGTTAGCTGGATAGAGGGTGTTGCGATCTGTGTCGCGATCCTGATTGTTACGGTTGTCACGGCGGCGAATGATTGGCAGAAGGAGAGGCAGTTTGCGAAATTGAATAGACGGGTATGGCAACTACCTGAGACATATTTTTTGTATTTTTTTCGGAGTGCTGACGATAAGTTCTAGAAAGACGATAGACAAGTAACAGTCATCAGATCAGGGCGAGAACACCAGATACACATTACCGACGTCCTAGTCGGTGATATACTGCATCTCGAACCGGGTGACTCCCCAGCCGCAGATGGTATATTGATCTCCGGGCACGGCATCAAATGCGACGAATCCTCTGCAACCGGAGAATCAGATCAAATGAAAAAGATGCCCGGGCAAGAAGTCTGGCGGAGGATAAAAGATGGGACCGCGACACGGAAATGTGACCCCTTTATCATTTCGGGAAGTAGGGTTCTTGAAGGTGTTGGGACTTATTTGGTTACTAGTGTCGGGACATACTCGTCTCATGGGCGAATTATGGCGTCGTTGCAGATGGCAGATGATCCGACTCCTTTGCAGGTCAAATTAGGAAGATTAGCGGATTGGATTGGGTGGTTGGGTACCGGGTAAGCATTCACCCTAGAGGTGAGGAAGTGTAATAAGTGATTTTGCTTACGAGATATAGCGCCGCTACGATCCTCTTTCTTGTTCTTTTCATTCGTTTCCTCGTTCACTTGCCTGATGACCCAGCAGGGCCTGCCGAAAAAGGCCAGGAATTCATGGATATTCTCATTGTTGCTGTAACCGTTATCGTGGTTGCTATTCCAGGTGGGCTCTGAATTGCTATCTTTCCAAACATGCCAGCTGACCAAGTTACATCTAGAGGGACTTCCTCTTGCGGTCACCCTTGCTTTGGCCTTCGCCACCACGCGCATGGTTAAAGAGAATAATCTCGTTCGCGTCCTCCGTGCTTGTGAAACGATGGGAAACGCCACCGTCATCTGTAGCGATAAGACAGGAACCTTGACTCAGAATAAGATGACTGTGGTTGCAGCTGCCTGGTCATTCGATGAGAACAGCCCTGATCCCGAGAAACAAACACCGCCAGACAATATCTCAGAAGCATTCAAGGAATTGTCACAATCATCCAAAGACCTCATCGTCAAAAGTATTGCTCTAAACTCAACTGCCTTCGAAGAAGAGAAAAATGGCAACAAAGAGTTCGTCGGCAGCAAAACCGAAGTCGCGATGCTGCAGCTTGCTAAAGACCACCTCGGCATGAATACAAGGGAGGAGCGGGCGAACGCTGAAACTGTGCAAATGTTTCCCTTTGAATCTTCTAGAAAGTGCATGGGAGTTGTGTATCGTGAACCATCGACTGTGGGTTATCGACTTCTTGTCAAGGGAGCGGCTGAGATGCTGCTTAAATCTGCCACTTCGACGGCAAAGGGTCAGGTGGGAACATCGATTGTTACGGAACATATGACAGAGGACAAGCGTTTTGACATCCACGAACGTATCAATTGTTATGCAGAGCAATCGCTCCGCACAATTGGTATGGTGTACAAAGAACTTCCCTGCTGGCCACCAGCTACTGATCAGCTCCCAAAGGACGACTCCTCAGAACCAGACTTTGAATCTCTCCTTAAAGATATGACCTGGATTGGCGTCGTGGGTATCCAAGACCCATTGCGACCTGAGGTTCCCGACGCCATCCAAAAATGCAACAGTGCTGGCGTACAAGTCAAAATGGTAAGCGGCGATAACCTGAAAACAGCCACCGCAATCGCAAGAGCTTGCGGCATCCTAACGGACGGCCTTGTAATGGAAGGGCCCAAGTTCCGCCAGCTTTCTGACGCGGAGTTAGATGAGGTTGCTCCTAGGCTGCAAGTTCTTGCTCGCTCTTCACCGGATGATAAGCGTGTGCTTGTGGAGCATCTGAAGCGGCTTGGTGAGACTGTAGCTGTGACAGGTGATGGTACCAATGACGGGCCGGCTTTAAAGACTGCTGATGTCGGCTTCTCGATGGGGATTGCTGGTACGGAAGTAGCCAAGGAAGCTAGTTCTATCATTTTGTTGGATGATAATTTCAAGTCTATCATTACAGCTCTTGCATGGGGTCGCGCTGTCAATGATGCTGTGTCGAAATTTTTGCAGGTAATTCCCGATTTTTCTACCGAACGATTTGGCAGCAACACACTAACTCGCGCAGTTTCAAATTACAGTCAATATTACTGCTGTTATACTTACCTTTGTGTCAGCTGTCCACAGTGGCTCAAATGAAAGTGTTCTCACAGCAGTACAATTACTGTGGGTGAATCTTATCATGGACACCTTTGCCGCATTGGCACTGTAAGTAAATCTATATACGCGCTGTCAAGACAAAATTCTAACGCAATTGTCGAACAGAGCAACCGATGGACCAAACGACAAGATCCTCCAAAGAAAACCCGTTCCCAAAAGCGCACCCTTGTTCACTATGAACATGTGGAAGATGATCATCGGGCAATCCATCTACAAACTCGTTGTCACATTGACTCTCTACTTCGCCGGACACGACATCCTCCGAAACATTCTCGATGAAGACAAAAGTCAGCTACAGCTAGATACTATCATTTTCAACACGTTTGTCTGGATGCAGATATTCAATGAATTGAATAATCGCCGTCTGGATAACCATCTCAATATCTTCGAGGGTATAACGAAGAACTACTGGTTTATTGGCATCAATTGCATCATTATCGGTGGCCAGATCTTGATTATCTTTGTTGGTGGCGTGGCTATTGGAGTTACACCTCTGGATGGTATTCAGTGGGCTGTGTGCTTGATATGTGCAGTGGCTACCTTGCCAGTAGGGGTACTGTTGCGGTTTCTGCCGGATGAGTATTTTGCTGTTGTCTTTAATTTTACTGTTGATGGGTTCAAGCTGCTTTTACGACCTATTCAGAAGGTATTTCATGTTGTTGGCAGATCTTTCAAGGTCATTATAAGGCCATTTTCAAGAAAGTCGAGATCAAGTGCGGATGGGTTAGTTTGAAATAGAGACTCTGATTTTATTGTGGTCAGGTGGCCTCTACGAAGGCTTATTACGTTTGTCTAAGCAATGGATGTGCTATTAGGAAGACAAATTTTTATACGAAAAAGCCCTTATCTGATAATCCCAGCAGCCTCTAGGCGATCAACTGTGTAGAGCTGCTCAGCAAACTTTGTCCTGATTTCTGGACGATCCAGTATCTTGGTCGCCCCTTGTAAGCGACCCATCATATATCGCGTAAAAAAATCTAACGAGCATCCACTCTTGGTCTAAAGTCATAAAACCTGCTTGTTCGAATCACAAAAGATGTTGCAGTCGTATGAGGTTGTAGAATTTTTCCACGCTTATCGCCTGTATGAAAACAGTATTACAGAAACGATATTGTGTTTCGGAAAGGAACTGTTGACGAGCCGGACAATCATAAGCGCTACCATGACTTGTATCTCGCTAACGAACAGAATATCACCATCATGAGCGTAATGGCGCCTCATACTAGCCATCATGTGTGGCTTATCTGTTGCCGCCCAAACATCCTCGGGTTGTGATCCCCATTCATCATTCCAACATTCGCTGGCATCGAAGCCATGGGGATCTGAAAATGTTTTGAACTGTGCACTGCGATGAAAATTAGCACCTGTCAAGTTCAACGCCCCCTGAATAGTTGTCACATAAATTTCTCTCCATGTAGTAGTATCTGACAGGGAACTCAATTTCTCATGTCCATTCATCTTATGCTAAGGGATGAACACAGTTCTCCAGCGTTATGGTAACAGACTTCGGGCCACTCTTGCGGATCCGGCTCATCCATTCACCTAGGCGTTCTGCAACCTCCTTTACCTCCGGGTGGTGCAGGTCACCTTGATACGTTTCGAGTGTCTGTTGTTTCATTGGTAGAAAGAAAGTGTGCGTAAACGGATCCTCGTCGTTCGCATTGAAGGTCTCGAGTGTGATACCAAGTCCTGATGAGCGTTTGGGGTCGAGTTTGTGGAATATTTGTCTCTGATCCTCGAGATGATTCAAGAGGTCACAAAGGAAGATTGAGAATGTTGCTTTGATTTTGCGTTTCAGTGTTGCTTGGTCGACTGGCTTTACTTTCCCTTTCTTTTTTGGGTTTGGACTGAAGCATAGTTTGGAAAGTATTCCCCTGAGTCTTGAAGCTGCCATTGTAATTGCTTACACCTGAGATTGAGAGACATTTCACGGATAGAAAGCAAAATCAGAAAGCATATTTACTTTGAAGGAGAGTTCATGTGTAATAATGAGGTTGTAAACCCTAAACCATACAACCCCAACCCTGAGAACCCTAATGTGGAGTAACCCTAGTGTGGAGCAACTGGCTTTGTCCAATGAGGCAAGCGTTCACCAGGAATTTTGAAGAGCTTCATCTTTCATCTTTCATCCTCTCAATCAGTCTGAATTGCTCTCATTTTTGCTGGGATTATCCTTTACGTCTGATCTCTTTGCATTTCTTGTTTATTTTTTCTTGTTATGAACATTATGATCGTTTCTTTATAATCGAAAACTCAGTATACAAACATGGAGGAGTCTGTCCCTGATACCCCCAGCCTCCGCAAGGATGTCGACGACACGGAAACCGTCGCCACTGTCCTCATTGCGCCCAGGACGCAACAAACACCCCTTTCGCAGCGCTTTACCCAGCCAACCCAAATCATTGACCGCACTCCGAACGAACCCAAGTCAGTCGTCCAAGTCGCAGCTTCCTCGCCCGCAGGACCTGCTTCTTCTCCCTTGAGACCTCACCGCGGCGGCGTGTTGGCAAATCTGATGGCCCCGAGTGGCACGCAATTTCGCCCTCCTTCGAATCCGCACATACAGAAACGAGCGCCCGCGCTAAGCGACGACGAAGGTCCGAATTACGCTGGCGGTTCGTCTGAAGAAGACGAACTGGCCATTGCAACAAACATCAAACCGCGCATCCTGTCGAAACCTCCTCCTTCGAAAAGTCCAGAGAAAATAATGGAGTCACCAATCGCGAATAAAGAGAGCTCTGGAGGGTTCAAAGACTTTACGGCTCGGTTTGCATACCAGCCTAGCAACAAACGATCGAGTGAACACCTTCAGTCTTTTGATCGTGACTCGTCCAAAAAGTTGAAGCAGACGACGATATCTCGCGCCATCCCCGTCGACGACGACGAAGTCTATAATTCCTTTGACGATATCAGGACTATCGAAGATATCGAGGACTACCGTATGCGGAGTTTCGTTACGCGCTTACTAGTTTTGTTCCCGTCTCTCACAATCCAAGAAGCCTTGAGAGCATTTTCTGCGGGTGGCGGCAATCTTGATCGCGCTTCTGAGCAGATCGCAAGACAGGAGGATCTCGACAAGGCCAGTTCACCGGATGAGCTCGAGCTAAATATGATTACACATCCACACGAACGAACTAATACGGCCAAGCAAAACATCAAGTCGAAACAAAAGATCCTTCAGAAGTACACTGCCAACGTCCAACGAAAAGACGTCGCGGAGGATGACTCGAAACCAAAGGGTAGGCGCTTGATGCGCGGTCCTCGACCTGGTGCTACCTCTTCGGAAGCCTCTCCAGCTCCTGAACTTGCAAAGCCTAAAGGTCGTCTCATTCAAAGAAAGGATCTCAAGCGAGAGCCTTCACCTGAGGAGGAAAGTATGGTTTCTGAATCCAAGTCTGAACCCAGCCTCGAAGAGGACGATAGTGAAATCGAAACGAAAGTTCTCAAATTCATCAACACATGCACTGCCCCGGCCCTCGCGGATCTTGCTGCTACGCCTGAAGCAATTGCTGCAATCATCGTCAATGCGCGGCCTTTCCGCACACTAAACGCCGTCCGAGCCGTTACGGAGAAAACCGAAGAGACTGCCAGCGCCAAGAAGTCCCGAAGACCAAAGAAACCTATCGGCGACAAAGTCGTTGACAAGGCGATCGAAATGATGAAGGGGTATGAGGCTTGCGATGCACTAGTTGCTCATTGTGAAAGTTTAGGAAAGCCCCTGGCCGCTGAGATGAAGCAATGGGGTATCGATATGTTTGGAAACAAGGGCAATGGTGAATTGGATTTGGTCAGTTTGGACCATGACTCGGGGATTGGTACACCAACGACAGATGAAGGTGACGACGTTGTGGCTCATGGCGGGCGAAAGTCTCGTTTTATCTCTCAGCCATCGATAATCTCGCCAGACTGGACGTTGAAGAACTATCAGATTGTGGGAATCAACTGGCTGTCCTTATTATTTCACAAGAAACTTAGCTGTATTCTCGCCGATGATATGGGTTTGGGAAAGACGTTTCAAGTTATTGCATTTCTTGCGCACTTGTTTGAGCAAGGTACTACCGGCCCTCACCTTATTGTCGTGCCTGCATCTACGATTGAGAACTGGCTTCGAGAATTCAACAAGTTCTGCCCCACGTTGAATGTCATGCCGTACTATGCCAAACAACAAGAGCGAGCGGAGATCCGAGCTGCTATCGAAGACGGTATCGAGAATGTGAATGTCGTCATCACGACCTATACCGTCGCAAAAGCGAAGGATGATTCTCGATTTTTGAGAAACCTTGGGTTCTGTGTTTGCGTGTTTGATGAAGGGCATGTGTTGAAAAACAGTGAATCGAAAATTTACGATCAGCTAGTCAGGATTCCTGCCGAGTTCCGGTTATTACTTACTGGAACGCCATTGCAAAACAATCTTCAGGAGCTCGTTTCGTTACTGGGATTCATGTTACCAGATGTGTTCAGCCAGCACAAGGAGGACTTGCAGACTATATTCGCGCAAAAAGCCAAGGCCACGGACACTGCGGAGCACGCCGCGCTTTTATCAGCACAGCGAATTGCGCGTGCTAGATCCATGATTTCACCGTTTGTGCTTCGACGGAAGAAGCACCAAGTCATTGATCTACCGGCCAAGATCTCACGAGTCGAGTATTGCGAAATGAATGAAACCCAGCAAGAAATTTACAGGGAAGAGAACGAAGAAGTCCGCAAGCTTCTCCTTGACCGTGCCGCGGGTATCAAGACGGGCAACAAATCAGCACATATTCTGATGAAGCTCCGATTTTCAGCAATCCATCCGCTATTGAAACGCCGAATCTACAACGAAAAGACTCTTGCTAAAATGGCCAAGGCTTGTTTGAAGGAAGAACAGTGGTCTCTTTCCGATCCGGACATCATCTTCGAAGAACTCCTACCATATAACGACTTTGAATGTCATTCCATGTGCGTCGAACGTCCAAAATCCCTCGGTCAGTTTGCTCTGAAAAATCAAGAATGGATGAATTCTGGTAAGGTAGATAAGCTTGTTGAACTTTTGAAGAAGTTCAAAGAGAACGGCGACCGGACCCTCGTCTTCTCGCAGTTCACTCTTGTCATGGATATCTTGGAGTACGTTCTTGAAACGATCAACATGGGCTTCTTCCGTCTTGACGGCCGCACCAATGTCGAAGATCGTCAATCTATTTTGGATGCATTTTATGAACAGACCGACATTCCAGTATTCATGCTATCCACCAAAGCAGGAGGTGCAGGTATCAACTTGGCATGCGCCAACAAGGTCATTATTTTCGATTCCAGCTTCAATCCTCAAGAAGATGTGCAGGCTGAGAATCGCGCGCACCGTGTGGGCCAGACTCGGGAAGTTGAAGTGATTCGACTTGTTACCAAGGGCACCATTGAAGAGCAAATCTACGCCTTGGGACAGACGAAACTGGCGCTTGATCAGCGGGTTGTTGGTGATGATCTCGCGGATTCGAAGCGTAGCGAGGAAGTTGGTATGAAGGTGGTGGAGGACATGATGGCTGCTGATTTGGAATAACCGATGTCTAGTCCCCGGAAAGGAATTGTGTTTGTTTTGGGTTATGCTTGGGGTGGATGGGATTGATCCACGAGTTTTGTTAGAAGGGGTATTGAGTGTGTGCATATAGATGGCGCATGGTTTGTAATTTTCAAGTCTTGTATATTTCCAGATACACATTCATGTTGAGGGCAATCGATATTCATATTCAACAAAAACTCCATCCTTTTATTATCACATAGACATTCATTCTACCATAACAATCCATTTATCCCTACCTGTCTGTCGAGGAAATCTTGGAACAATTTACAACCCTAAAGCCTTCAACAACTCCTTACCTACCCCCGTAGCACTAGCCGGATTCTGCCCCGTAATCAACACCCCTCCAAGCTGATACGTCTTATCAACAACCACCTTCTCGCCCCACGGCTGTTCAGCTTTCACGTATTTGGCGCCGGGGATAGCCTTGATGCGATCCTCCAACAGGAAAGGCATTGAGGAAGTCATCTGAGCCTGATCTTCCTCCGTGTTTGAGAATCCGGTGACTGTGGCATCGCGTAGAA
>NHZS01000532.1:0-115011 GCA_002775195.1 Talaromyces adpressus
ATTCAATGCAGGTATGGTGCAATCAAAAAAAATCGACCACTGTGAAAGAAGAGTCATGGTCGTCGTTGGTTGATAGGGTTAGAGCGATTTAAGCGCACGTGACCTCGTGTCGTGGCGATGCCTACGAGACGCGTCCCCCCAACACACGAGAAAACACAACCACCAAGAAGAGACGATAGAAACCGCCACCTTGTCGTCCAGTATTTTGAACAGCTCTAGAAGTTTTCCAGGGGTTTATCCGTCAAGAAACTGTCTTATTGTGCTTATTTACTGCACAAGAACGCTGTGTCTGGACGCGTCGGTGCCTGTTACAAACCTGTTGGCTCGTGGAGCTGTCGCAGCACGCGCAATTTTATCAATAATCTGAACAAAGGCATCATCCAATATGACTACCGATATGGAACAGCAACAGCAAGAATATGATGATGGCGGTCTGCCAGGTCCTGGAGCCCCAACGCCGCTTTCGGCTCTTGAGGTGAGTGCCAGGCATTCCTGCCATCAGTCTGTAGCAAAGTGCGGGGGAAAATTGACAGTATATAGGGCGTTGCGGGCTTGACTGCACGAGATATCAAACTTATAGTCGATGGAGGGTTCCATACTGTGGAGTCAGTTGCATACACGTGAGTATTGTGCATCATTGGTATCTAAGATTTGTCAAGGCTCATATTGACATATCGACAGTCCTAAGCGTGTGCTAGAACAGATCAAAGGTATTTCAGAGCAGAAAGCGACGAAGATTTTAGCAGAAGGTAAACAGAATCTACAAAGTGTTGTCGATGAACAGTGACTGATGATGAATATGAATAGCTTCCAAACTCGTTCCCATGGGTTTTACAACCGCGACGGAAATGCACGCACGTCGAAGCGAGCTTATATCCATTACTACTGGATCGAAACAACTAGACACACTTCTGGCCGGTGGCATCGAGACGGGTTCTATAACCGAGATCTTCGGAGAATTCAGGACGGGAAAGAGCCAGCTTTGTCACACACTTGCAGTTACTTGCCAATTACCATTCGACATGGGTGGTGGTGAAGGAAAGTGTCTCTACATTGATACCGAAGGCACATTTCGTCCCGTGAGATTACTGGCTGTTGCACAACGATACGGACTTGTCGGAGAAGAAGTACTGGACAATGTTGCATATGCTCGCGCTTATAACTCAGATCATCAGCTGCAGCTTCTCAATCAGGCGTCTCAGATGATGTGCGAAACCCGCTTCTCGCTCCTGATCGTGGACTCGGCAACCGCACTTTACCGTACAGATTTCAATGGCCGTGGTGAATTGTCCAATCGCCAGACACATTTAGCCAAGTTCTTGCGTACCTTGCAGCGACTTGCCGATGAATTCGGAATTGCAGTCGTGATCACGAACCAGGTTGTCTCACAGGTCGATGGTGGTCCAAGTTCGATGTTTAACCCTGATCCTAAGAAACCCATCGGTGGTAACATCATTGCTCATGCAAGTACGACTCGGTTGAGCTTGAAGAAGGGCCGAGGAGAGACTAGGATATGCAAGATCTACGACAGTCCCTGTCTGCCTGAGAGTGATTGTCTGTTTGCGATCAGGGAGGATGGTATCGGTGATCCTAGCCCGAAGGATCTGGAGAATGAGTAGAAATGCTGATGGGCGATTGTGCTATGCCTTCAGTCACTGCTGATGAGTACACATATTTTCATGTTGTTATGTCTGTTTATGTTCTGTCATGCTCGCATAGCTAGGCGGTGTTAGACTGTGCCAATATATCGATAAATAATAATAAAGAAAATAAATGCTCCGTAAAAGTAAAACATGAAGCTCTACTATTGTACCTGGCTGAGGCTTGGCGCTTCCCCACAGGCGGCGACGCGCTAAATCGTTCTTGTTTTAGTGAGACTAAGAGCTCTTCGAATCTGGACATCCCAAGCTCTCCACCTCGACAATTCTTTGGCACGAAATTACGACGACGTGGCTGGTGAGCATGGCATAAAGTCTTCAACAAGGAGTTTTTGCGCGTCATATTTTGCGAATCGTCAGTCACTGCGACAAACATGGCCAAAATTTACAAGGAGACAAAGGTCGATGTGCGACCCGTCGAAGCAAACGCCATCGTCGACATCGAAATCCCTACAGCAGAAAACGCGCAGCGACGAGTCAGAGTATCCCTGTCCTCGGGGCCAGCGCGAGATGACAGTACGCCGATAAAGGATGACGAGGATTTTGCCAGGAGATACCTAGCTACCCAAGGCTCGATCTATTTTCGCCAGCGAAAGATTTACCCGCGCACTTTCTTGTGGAGGGTAGTCAACGACAGCACTGTGCTAGAGATTCAATCGGCGGATGTATCAAAGAGCATCCTGGATAAACATGAGGCGAACCTCACGCTCCGCTTAGATTTCCAAGAAGCCATCATACCATCTGGAGTTGCGCTGGCTGATACCGAAGACCACGAAGTCCTCAATGTTTTTGTTCTCACAACCTCGAGACGTCTTCATACAATAACCCTCCGACCAGAATTCTTCCGACGTGTCTCATCGATAGACGAGAATATTCAAGATTGGTGCAAATCTTTTATACCATCTCCTTTGACATTTACGAATCCGCATCGCTTGCATGCATGCAGCACAACTGAGTTGTTTATTGCATTAGATAGTGGTGCGCTTCTTCGGTTGACTCGAAGGGCCGGAGATGATGGTAGGTTTCCTCACTCTGCCGTACGGTCTTCCTCACTAACCGACGACTTTTGAATAGGATCGCACTGGTCGCAAATCACTTTCGACGAAAAAACTTGGGGAGCATCACTTCGAGGATACGTACCATGGTCGGGTGCGCAGCGCATCTCGTACGATGGTCGCAGTCTTGATCCCATGACTCCGAATGCCATCGCTACAACGTCGGATCATACCTACGTCTTTGCAGTCTGCTTGAATCATACATTGAAGGTCTGGAATCTCGCGACAAACAAGTTGGTGGGCACAAAAGATCTTCTTGATCGGCCGTTGGCGAAGCAACAACCAGACTCGATGGCATACTTCTTGAACCCCGCGGATTCTGTCTTTTTGCGAGTCTTCAATGCCGAGCGAGCCTTGGACGGAGGATATCGCTACTATGTTGCGACATACACACCTCATGAGATGGGACAGTTCAAGTTTTGGGCAGTCAAAGGAGGTCTAACTACGCCATTGACTATCGAAGACCTATTCCCACAAGCTGTTTTCAGGCCGTCAGATCCTGACTCCACAGGCAACATGTTTTGGACTGTTGCGGACTTTCAGATTCGGCCCATGGAGGAAGGAACTCGAATGGAGCTATGGGTGCTCTGGCGAAACAATGGCCTATACCAGCTCTACACTTTACACTTCAACTTTGAGAGCCTTGAGCAAGATTGGTCGTCGAACTGGACATCGACCGCTTTGGACGCTCGGCGAAATGAACCAGCTCCTGCTTTGGTGGTTTCGGACGTTGTCGACCCGACAGAGAAATGGATCGAGTATTTTTTCCATCCTGGACGTTATACCGTCGAAACCTTGGAATTTGCCCTTACTTCCTACCAAGAAGCGCTCAAGCCACGAACATCTGCTACTTTCCTGAAACGGAATGCACCACTGCAAGAACGGTTATGCTCTACTATAACTGCATCCGTTTCCTTGAGAAAATACGCGGAAGACGACATGGACTATGCCAAGTATCGAACAGACACTGACCACAAGTGGCGACAGTTCTGGCAAGTCGTTGAAGAAGTTCACAACAGAAGACTTGAGCCGGTATCATTGGCATATGACACCTACAGTGATTTGCCTTGGGTAGTCACTACGGATGCATGTGCTTTGATTCGAGAATGCAGTGCGACGGAATTGTTGTTGCACAACTCGGTGATAGATCTTGAAAATGAGGTGCCTATGGTTGCCGATCGTTGGCGACACCGCAAGCTTGAGACAGAGATCGGCACCCGATACGCTGATTCATGTCATCTCATCAAGGTGGCTGCCGACTTCAGACAGCGCCTCCCTGCTGCAGCATTGCGTACTTTTGAAGAAGCTTTGTACAGCGAACTTTTCCTAGAGCCTCTGCTTTCGACTACGGAACGGTTAGCAAGCTTCATTGATCAGTCAGAAATATCAGAGCATGTTTCAGATGACATGTATGATGGCCTTTGCGCCGCCATGAACAAGCAGATCAACATCTACCAACTACCCAAAGAACCTTTTCACATTATTCTCGATACACTTTTTAAGATATTCGCAGAGAAAGACTCCGAGTTATTATTCACCGCATTTGGAGCGAAAGTTCTAACGAATGGCTCTCAAGAATCGATATCACATATACGTCGCTTGTTGCATGATCTGCTCATTCTGATTGTGTTTGTCGCAGGCGAGATTAGCCAAGAGCAGGGATCGTCATTCGATGCAACAGAGTTATTCCCTATACTCATCAATCTGATCAAGGAGTGCGAATTGCTATACTGGTTGAGCTCTCATACTCGAGTTTTACCTGGCCGCAGCCAGCACGAATCCGGCGATGTGCGTACACAATCAAAGAGTATTGGTGCCGTGAATTCAGTTCTCGGAGACCTCTTCGTATTGCATATCAAACCGCGCCCGCACGTCAACCTCCCGCAGAGCTTCACACTGACCAAGAGCATCTCCGATGTTCTGTCTTGGGTTGTTCACCCAGGAGGTGTTACTTTTGATTATGCCTTGGTACATATTCAATGCGATCTAATAGTAAATGGCAACCTCGAATTGGCCAGTGACTTTTTGAAATTTCAACCCAGCAATGCGTGGTCGAGTTATATCAAAGGCCGGTTGTTCGTAGCCAAGGGAGAATTCAACACGGCAGCAATTCATTTCCAAAAGGCTGCATACCAACTTGGTAAGTTTCGGAAATCCGTACGTATGGATCATCTACTGACACGACACAGCTTTAGGAAGGCCTTTTGGTGATTTGACCGAAATGTCATCTGGCCTGCTCGACCTGCTTTCTGCTGATAAATTCAACAATGGTCTTCCAAAATACTACCAACACATACTGAGCCTGTTTGAAAAGGCCGGTTCGTTCTCGCATGTTGCAGACTTTGCATCGTTGTCGATACAGGCTCTGGAGTCTGATCCTCACAAAGATCCAAATGATCCAGAATATGAAGATCTCCGGATGGACGTGCTATCTCGCATGTTCCATGCTTCTTTACGAGCATGTCAATTTGATAACGCTTACTCGGCGCTTTCCCGCTACACAAACCTTCCGCTGCAAAAATCTGCGCTTGGTCTGTTGATCAAGGCTATTCTGTCGGCTTATGGTTCCGGAACAGCGGGTCTTGAACAGCTTCTTCACTTTCCGCTATGGCTTACACCTAATTTTTCGTCTTATGTTGATGAAACACTCTTGTCTCTGGCTCGCAAGCAGACCTCTTTCAGTTCGTCTCTCGACGGCGATTCGTGGGAAAGTAACTATACTCCAGACTATCACCGGATATTACATGCCTACCGTATTGCGCGCAACGATCTACGTGGTGCGGCGGAATTGGGATATCAAACCGTGCAGCGATTACGACATGCCAGAGACTCTCCGATTGCACAACGGGCGCTCATTCGGCGTGGCAAGGTGGACGAAGAGGAGTCCAAGCGCATGGTAGAAGAGGATGATCTCGAAAGTAAGGAAATTCGACACGAGTTGCTCTCGTTGATCAATCTTTTAGCGTACGTCGACAAGTCAGAGGCGTATATCTTGGTTGACCTCGATGCGGTCGTTCCTGCGACTGCTCCTGCAGTTGGCGAGGCGGAGACACCTGTCAAACGGCATCCCGATGATGATGTGTTTATGGACGATGGCACTCCATCAAGGGCTCCCTCTGGAAGTTTCTCTCCACGACGCCGAAGTAGCGGCGCTGTCTCGATGGACAGTGCCAGGCTGGCCGTTTCCAACCACAACAATAATAATAACAAACACAAACCCAGCCCAAGACGCGTCATTGTCACTCTCGAGCAACTGCGGCGCGAATACCAATCAGAGCTTGACCGTGTAAGTCGAATCCAGCGCGGCGACTGGGAGTTTGGGGTTGACGGATATGAGGGCATTGAAGAGGGGGCTATGGATGAATCTTTACTGGACTTTTAGATTAAAAATTTTTCTGTTCTGTGTAATGCACAAGCGTGGTTTGGTTTTGTTTCGTGGGCTGGGAAAATGTATGTTCGATATTGGTTTAGGCGAATAGAGATGAATATATAAACGGTGCTGCACTATGTACTATGTATAAGGCTGAATATTGCTCTATTTTTGGCGCCATACAAGCTTTGCCAAGCTTTCTCTGTGTGACCAATCACGCGTACTTCGTTTCATTTTTCTTTTTATTGTCTGCATTTTCCACGCGAAGAATCGGAATGATCAACTGCCAAGCTATGCCAGATCTCTATTTTCGACGTCGTCGGATCGAGCACGATACCCGTAGCATCCCGAGCCCGACTAACGCCGCTACCTCCCCGATGCCATTCTCGAATCCACAGTCTGAGCTACGTCATATCTCGCATAACGGCTTCATGGGATGAGCCACGCCATACCATCACGCAGGCAGCAGATCCAAGCTACGTATGCGTGCTACATATATTAACGACTGACGGAGTCTTACGATATTTCTACTATGCCCAGTCAACATTGAAGAAGAGCGGATATAAATCCTTGTTGGACGCACTCGGCAACATCGGCACTTAGTCCGGTCTCGCTCCCGATTTACGGCTGTCGATGAACTTTCATTTTCGTTCTTTTTTTTCTTCTTGTATAAATATATCCCGCTGGGAACATATGAAGTATTATGTCTTTTGTATATTTGTTGATTGAATAATCGAGATGTGTGCTTGTATATAGAACATCGGTCCGTGGACGTCATACCAGTACCACCTAGCACGGTATATAGCCGACCTCGGGATTGAATAAACAACATGCCACTCCTCCAACCCATCACCACGGACTCGTCCTCAGACAGCAACACCTCCTCACAGTCTCCCCGGCCCTCATTTCACAATACGCGCACCCGCGAATCGCACTACAGCATCCAAAGCTACGGCGAAGACGCCGTACCCATCCCCGAACATGTCGCTCCCATCGAACTCGAAAAGACCACCACTGCGGGTTCTACCTCTTCAAGGTTCAATCAACGCGCTCAATCGGTTGTGTCGCGCATAAGAAGTAGAGAACCCGGGCAAGTAGCAAAGTTTACGCATCCACTATCCCATACGAAGACCGGGTCGGATGTGTTGGTTGATTTTGATGGGGTGGATGATCCGTATCATCCGAAGAATTGGGGGTTTAGGAAGAAGTGTATTACGACGGTGTTGTATGGGTTGACTACTATGGGTGAGTCCATCTTCTTAGAGATGTCGGAAACTATTCACTGATATTCGAGGATAGGCGCAACTCTAGCAAGTGCTATGTACGTATACTTTCCATGTTCATTATATACACGATTCTAATCGGGTTAGATACACCCCCGGCACAGCCCAAATCAGCGCCGAATTCAGCGTCAGCACAGAAGTCAGTCTCCTCGGACTCACCCTTTTGTTGCTAGGCTTCGGCTTCGGCCCTCTCCTCTGGGCACCACTCTCCGAACTCTACGGCCGCAAAGCAGCCGTCATGACACCCTATTTCATCGCCGGCATATTCGCATTCGGCACCGCGACGGCAAAGGATATCCAGACTGTGCTGATCACCCGGTTCTTTACGGGATTTTTCGGGTCGGCGCCCGTCACGAATACGGGTGGTGTGCTGGGGGATATTTGGTCGCCGCAGCAGAGGGGTGCAGCGATTGTGGGATATGCGATGGCTGTTGTGGGCGGTCCTACGCTGGGTCCGATTATTGGAGGTGCCATTTCTCAGAGTTATCTGGGATGGAGGTGGACTCAATACGTCAGTATCCCAGTCCTCGCCAGTATCTCAAATCCTAGTATGCTAACATTGGCTCAGATCACTGGTATATACATGATGTTCATTTTGACATTGGATATCATCTTCCTCGACGAATCATACCCACCAGTCCTCCTCGTCTACAAAGCCCAACGCCTCCGCCACGAAACAGGCAACTGGGCTCTGCACGCCAAACACGAAGAATGGGACGTCAGCATCAACGAAATGGCAAACAAGTACCTAATCCGGCCTTTTGCGCTGCTAAGTACACCCATCTGCTTCGCCGTCGCATTGTACGCTTCCTTCGTCTACGGAATCTTGTACCTCAACCTTGCCGCGTTCCCCATTGAGTTTATAGGTGAGCGCGGCTGGGGCCAGGTCGTGGGTGAATTACCGTTTTTATCGATGCTAATTGGAATCATGATGGGTGCAGGCGTAAACCTGCTCAATCAACGGTTCTATATTAGTCGGTTTAAGAGGAATAACAACCGCCCTGTGCCCGAAGCACGTCTGCCGCCTATGATGATTGGATCTGTCGTCTTTGCCGCTGGCCTGTTTATATTCGCCTGGACGTCGGACAAGAGCATACACTGGATCGGGCCCGTAATCGGCGCTGCATGTATGGGATTGGGGTTCTTCACCATCTTCCAAGCTGCCATCAATTATCTGGTTGACACATTTCCGCTTACAGCAGCGTCTGCCATCGCAGCCAATACATGCCTTCGAAGTGTATTCGCAGCTGCATTTCCCTTATTCACGGATGCGATGTATAATAATTTGGGCATTGATTGGGCGGCGAGTACGTTGGGTTTTATATCGGTTGCGTTGATTCCGATTCCGTTTCTGTTTTATGTTTTTGGGAGGAGGCTTAGGGCTAGAGGGAAGTGGTCCCGGCCTTCGGTTTATGAGTAGTTGTTCCTGTTGCACGTATTTGATTGATTTTTTGAGTGTGGTTTGATTGCGTATACCTTTTTGTTTCTGTACATGCACTCACTCATGGACTTATATTGGTCTGTATATACCACTATGATAAATATATAATGATAACGGACATTGATATCTCGAAAATGTATAAGGCATTCGCCTTTATTCGTATCTAATCTACATACAATGTACTCATAATCCATCTACATGCATTTTTGTCATAGTGATAAACACCCCAAAAGGGAAAAATATGCACATGAAACAAAGACTACGCAGCCCCAGGATGAGAAGTATACCACTTCCGAATCGCCTCCCTAGCAGCCGTCACCTTGAGACCAATTCTCGTATCGAGATCGTACGACTCCCACTTCGCTGCCTTCTCAAGATGCTCATCGCACTCTTGGACTTGTTTCTTCTCAATGCTCACAAGTTCGTCCTTAGATGCCTCCTTTTCCGCGGGTTCAGGATCCCACGGCGAAGCATGGGTGGGCACATAACTAGGCCGCTCCATCCACAGATTAGCCGCAAGCTCAAAATGGGCTGCTGGAAGAACCCAGTTATCCCTTAGATGGCCTTTAAAAATATTTCGATCAAGAACCAGGATACTGTGTTTTAAGATCTCCTTCGCCTCGGCATGTTTGCGTAGTGCGCGCAGAATAGCGGCTCGGAGGAGTTGAGAAATAGCTTTTTCGTCTTCCTCGGGACGCAAGACATCCTCTTCTGATTGCTCAAGTCGGCGAAGTGACTCCTCCAATCCCTCCGCGTCCATGCGGCTGTATCCGTTCCAGAGGAAGTTCATCTCTTCAATTGGATCGACACCCACGGCGTCAACGAGATCGACTTTCAACCCTTTGGCGCGTGCTTCCCATTTTGCTATTTTGCGGGTAACAAAGACTTCGAATGGGAGTTGGCGAGCCATGAGGCGCTTTTTGCCTGCTACTGTTGGTGCTTTGCGGATACATTCAGTGGCCTTTTCGGCGTATGTCTTGGCTGCTGCTGGGTCGGTGCTGGATGCCCGGCGGTATAGAATCACATATGCGGATCCGGCAATGTAGTAGTAAAGAGCAGGTGACCAAGAGTTGAGATCAACACACTGTCATGAGTTAGACTAGCCAATCATCAAAGCTAAGTGCAGTGCTTACCTGTAGGAAGAACTTGGCACAGTCCTCGTAATTGTGCAAAAACATCGAGTCCATACTCTTTTCAAACGCCTGCAAAGCTTCAACTTGCTTGAGCGGACTCTTTTTGCTGTTCTTCAGCATTTCCACAGCACCTTCAACATCACGGTTGCCGCTCTTCATTCGAGCTTCCTCAAGCAGCCACAACTGGCTGTTGGGGTATTGCGTCCTCATCGTATTGAGTAATGTCTTGAGACGGTCTGTGGGATAACCTTCAATACCCAAGTCGTCTTCCTCCGTGGCATCAGGAATAATATCCAATAGTCTAACAAAACCGTTGTAATAACCTAGAATTCCAAGTCCAGCAACAGCTCCAATCAGAGTGCTAGATTTGCTGGCCTGCCAAAGCATGCGCAAACCTCGCTCTTTGTCGCCTCGGAATCCGACTATTGCGAGCAAGCGGCTGAATGTGGGAGGAAGCGTCGAAAGCATGGCAAGTAGCATACCCAAACATAAGCTGGCACCGGTATGAATAAATGCATCGATGGGATGACTGAAAAGATCCGCCAATTCTGGATCATGTGTAAGGCTTTCACCCAACGGTGTACCCGGCTCACTAGAACGAGTAGAAGCGGGTACACTGTGAGGCTCATCATCTGCCAATTTGAGTTCTACGATGCTTTTATGTAGATCCTGGTCGGACTTGCTGATATGCGCACCAGATGGTCTCCGCCTCGGGCTGGTGGGCAATTTCTCGGTCAACAAAGCTGCCGGGGCGGTTCGAGCTTTGCGAGCTTGTAAATAGCGTTCCTCCATGCGCACAATCCCATCCAAAGTAGCGTACGCTTTTCGCATCTTGTAAAAACCCTTCAAACTCTCTGTAAGACTCTCGTTGAGTACACCGACGACGGCAGTCATGATTTGTGCCATTGCTTGGCAGAGAGCATACTCCGTGCCTACATCGTATATTCTGGAACGGAATGCGTCCGGCGCGCTTGCGGTATGGGTGACTCGCTGTTGGTCATTGTATGCACTGGTTTCGGCATCTGAAAGCCGTTCGGCAGCTACAAACAGTCAGTCCTATTACACAAAACCGGAAAGCGAGAAGCGCCCACCCTCGCGCATTATCTCCTGCTCAAAGCCGAGTAGAGCACGGAGAAAGCCAACGACGCCTTTGCCTGTCTGGACTCGTGTTAGAAGAGTGCTGATCATTGTGCTACAGATGCGATATCATACCTTGTGGAAAGACGAGTCACCTTTGCTGAGTCCAGTCTCAGCGCCATCGACGTCGTCATTTAGAATGAGTGTGGCCGCTATTATTCAATATGTCAATTCATTACCCTTTTGTTGGAATGATATCATGGGCGTACCTTCCAATGCCTGCTCAACTGTACCCCATAACTGCATGTCAGCCAATTGCCCAATACAAGCAGACGATTACTAACGGTCTTGAATCTGCGTCGCCAACTCCAGAGCGTGTGGCGACGCAGTGTCAGGTTTCCGGCCATACAGCCACGATCCCACGCGATTCATGTTGATATTCTTCCCTTGTGTCTTGTGGTGGTGGGTAGGCACGCGACAGGTAAATCACCGGCAGCGGAACGATGATGTCAGATATAACAGAAGTAGCCGATTGTCCCTCCCATCCACACGGATTTCAAGGTACACGAGGAGTCGAGAGAGTCAAGTAAATGCTCATAGCCATGGGTGTGTTAATGGTGATCATCAATTTCCTCTAGCCCGGGAATATAAGCGAGGTACTAGTAGGTCAAATCTTATAGAAAACGCAGTGACTGATAAGAACAGGAAGAAGAGGGCGGATACTTCGGATAGTTAACGGACTTAAGAACGATGATAACGGGTTAGCTCCCGGAGGTAGGCAGCGATGGACTTCGAGGTGAGTGGCGAGGAGGATGAAGAAGTGGGAAAGAAGAAGAAAGGAATATGTCCAAGGGGTTTGTTGGTATAAGAGGTGAGCAATGAGTCCGTGGGACAGGCGGATGGGGCTGACTCTGTCTGACTCTGACTGATAGTGACAGAGTCAAGGCTAACAAGCAGTTAATTAGTGAGCTAGCTTGGCGGCGGAGAGCTGACAAGAGACGGATCACACTGCCCCTCAGCATGCGTAAGCGATGGTGCTGTGTCTCTGGCGAGTTCTGCAGTATATATACTGTATATATACAAGTGGATGGAACAATGAAATTGATTCAACCTTAAGTAAGTGAGTGATTACGTTGAAGGATCGCCAGAAGCTCCTGCATCCGGAGTAAACGAGATCTAGATAGCTAACGAGCCAGCCAATCAGCGCCTGTCGTCTGAGCTGCCTTAGGTTCGTGGCACGCACTGGCCAAGACTGACCGCCCTCCTACCTTCTGCCGTCTCATTCGGCCAGACTGACGGCATCGGCTTCAAGATCACATCAACTCTGTATCAACGAAACACACACTCGATTTCAATCACGAATAGAATATTCCAGTGCCTATCGACTATTATTCAGCTGGCACAAGACTCGCGACGACAGTGTGCTCGACATCCGCCTCTCCCACCTCCCTCCATCCTCACATCACATCACCACCCCCGCAATGTCAGACAACAGCAAGGCGCAAGCCGAATCTACACAGCCCACCCAACAAAAGAAGACTCCGCAAGTGCTAGAGGAAGACGACGAGTTTGAAGACTTTCCAGTAGAGGGTGAGATTCGTCCCTGCCCAAGTGTAGCGCTAGCTGCTAGCTACACCAGAGCTTTGGAATCAACCTCTTTATTGCTGGATACAGAGAACTGACTTTTGGATGACTAGACTGGCCACAAGAAGAAACCGAGCAGGGTCAAGGACCAAATACGAATGGCGCCAACACACATCTCTGGGAAGAGAGCTGGGACGACGATGACGAGAGCGAAGATTTCTCCAAACAGCTCAAGTACATACCACCTCTCTTCTTTCTTTCAACAAAACCTTTCCTAGTCAGTCACTAACATCCATGCTTACAGGGAGGAAATGAAGAAAGTTGAGGGCGCTAAATAGACGAGGAGACTGCGAGTCGTGGCACAAAGAAAACACTTCGGGAGGAGCGAATCTATATAGAAGGTCCGGCTTCGAATGACTCCGAGACGAGTGATTCGAAACTCAAAAGGATTGGATTGATGTACTTCCTTGTGGAATATGAAGCATGAATGTCAGGTACATCAGATTACTGCTAATTACTACTATCCATCATGACAAGAATATCGTCTTACTTGACATAGACAATCCATTTTGTCGCTGGATTAAGTATCCTGTCAATTTATGCCTATTGACCTTTTTTTTTCAACTTAAAAATGTGACTAAAGACTTGATGCACTTTTTTCTGCCATTTAGAAACACAAATATCAGAACTCGAGCTCCAAGACAAATCGATATTCATTTTTTGTTCGCTAGAGACAGGAATCTGAATGAAGCATATAACTCGAATATGGAAAACAGGAAAAAAGAATTGTATTATATATTTAAACATTCGCCAACCATTTCCATAATTCTACTATCAAAGAATTTACTTACTTGACAAAGCCGAAACACCAGGCAAATCCTTACCCTCCAACAGCTCCAAAGAAGCACCACCACCGGTAGAGACATGGCTCAACTTGTCCTCAACCTTGTACTTGGCCGCAACGGTAGCAGTGTCACCACCACCGATGATAACAATAGTACCAGACTGAGCAGCCGCAACGGCAGCATCGAGGGTAGCCTTTGTTCCGCTGGCAAAGGGCTCCAACTCAAAGACACCGGGGGGGCCGTTCCAGAGGATAGTCTTGGCTTCACTGATAGCCTTTTTGTAGGATTCGACACTCTTGGGACCGACATCGAGACCAAGCCATCCGTCGGGGATACCTTCGGCATCGGTGGCGCTGCCAACCTCGGCATCAGCGCCAAACTTGCTGGCGGTAACGTAGTCGACGGGCAAGATGACTTCGACGTTGTGCTTCTTTGCCTTTTCGATGATATCGCCAACGGTCTTGCTGCCGGGCTCGTCGAAGAGGGAGTTACCGATCTTGACGTTCTCAAGGGTCTTCTTGAAGGTGAAAGCCATGCCGCCGGTGATGATCAAGCTGTTGACTTTGGGGAGGAGGTTGTCGATGAGCTGGATCTTGTCAGAGACCTTGGAGCCTCCGAGGATAGCAAGGAAAGGACGCTTGGGGCTTTCCAACGCCTGGGCAAAGTAGTCGAGTTCCTTCTTGACGAGGAAACCGGCGGCCTTTTGGGGGAGCTCAACTCCGACCATGGAGCTGTGGGCACGGTGGGCAGTTCCGAAGGCGTCATCTTTTGTATGTTAGCAAGCAGTCCAAAAAAAGGAGCTAAAAGGGTCTTACTGATGTAAACATCTCCGAGAGCAGTCAATCCCTTTCTGAACTCCTCAACCTTGGCCTTGTCGGCCTTGACCTTGTTACCCTGCTCATCCTTGGAGCTTCCTTCCTCCTCAGCGTGGAATCGCAAGTTCTCCAACAAAATAACCTGGCCACCGGAGGCCTTGTTGACAGTCTCTTCTGTCTCAGGGCCAACGCAGTCCTTTGTGAAGATGACGCTGCGGCCGAGGAGCTTCTCGAGCTCGGGGACAACGGGCTGCAAGCTGTATTTGGCATTGACTTTGCCGTCGGGACGACCAAGGTGGGACATCAAGATGACGGCCTTGGCGCCGTTGTCGATGGCATATTTGATGGTGGGCAAGGCACCGACAATTCGTTGGTTGTTGGTGATTTTCTTTTCGGCGTCGAGGGGGACGTTGAAATCGACCTACAGGTTGTAAGCATTGTCCTTTAGTAACAATTGAGGAACATGTTCAGGTCTTGTGGAATATTACTTACACGAATGAGAACACGCTTGTCCTTGACGTCGACGTCGGTGATGGCAAGCTTGTTGGAGAGAGACATGTTGATGGTGTGATTCGATGACGTCGTAGAAGGTGGGCTGACAGGAGTCTCAAAGCTTCCTTCACGGCTCAATGAGTATGTCGTGACTGGGGGTTAAATACAGAGAGCAGGAGATGATGAGAAAGAATTCTTTAGAATTGAAGTTTATTATATGATGTTTCAAGACGAGAGCATAAGTTGTTGCTGGCGGGGTACTTCAACGTAAAGAATCCTCTGGTGGGGCTTCGGTGAGACGGTCGACAGATCGGGCTGATGCGGGACTGATGTCAATAATACTCGTCTCATGGTGAGCTGTGTATAGCTACCCTTCATGTTTGCTCGAATCAGAGTGCCGGATCGGATCGGGTCGCTTTTCCCTTTGATGTTCGCAGGCAAAATATCCGAGGATGGACATCATACGGTCTGAGCACTTAGGGCTTGTATGGAAACAGTGTCGGAACCCTTCTACATATAAACCGAGGCAATGAAGCTCAAATGACAATCAATTGGTAACAGTTTCAAGACGCCATTAATGATACACAAAACGCCTTGACAACCACCCTTCACTAACAAGTCCTACCTATAAGACGCATGGCGTGTCGACATTTCTCTTTTGAGTTGCAGTCAGCAAATCCCGTGATAAATGATTGCAGAACGCCTGTTTATCCCGCAGCAGTGTATAATAGGCCTCCGACCTAGATGAAACAAAATGCCAAGCTGTAAAAGACGATATCCCATGTCAAGCCAGGTAGATGAACCGCAAATTCTGAAACAAGGATAGAATTTACTCCTCTTCCGACGAGTTGGTGAGAGACAGATATGCTGTCCATGCAATTCCGACAGTAGAGACGAATGGCTATGTAACTGTTAGAAGACTTCCTCGGTGATAATCAGACCAATGTACTTACAATCTGAAATTGAATGGGGACGACACGGAAATTGAGAACCTGGACTGCAGGCCACAGAATAAAGTTGGCCTTCAATGTCGGTAGGTAAACATCGCGGAACTTGTTCACCAATGCCCTTCGACCTCCTCCTTCGGCTAAGGTCATGAAAGTGAAGAAGCAGAATAGACCTAGTTACCCCGTCAGTATAAAATCACACCTCTACAAATTTGTAGCAGACGTACCGAAAGGTGCAAACATAAGCTGATCAACAGCAACTCTTTTAAATGCAGGACCTGTTGCCGATGTCTTCGTGATAGGGAAAGCGCGCGATAGAAAGCGGAACCATTGGAATTGAATAGGAGCCATGAAGAAACCATACGCCATAAATCGTGTCAATCGCTCAAAATCAAATGGAGCAGGTCGATTCTTCGCATATCCCAATTCGCCCCATTGAGGAGGCTTTTCCTTATCAAAATCTTGAATTTCGATTGATATAACTCCGCTGTCCGGGTCTACCGATCGCTTCATAGAACGCATTCGAAAAGCCGTGATGGTTTGTGCCACTGTATCCGCGATTCCACCGAGAACCTAACGTAACCTTTAGTATGTGTGTTTGTATCATCAAGGATATGGTTGTTGCGGTAAACTCACGGCGTTCGTCACCATTGTTGTTAACACTGTAAATAATCAGTTAGCTTAATTTATCTACAAAGATAAACGAAATAAGAGCTTGACTTACCTGGCTTGTCTGCATAGTATGAGTTGAATTTCGCCGCTAGCCTCATGGTAACCGCCATCTCTATGAGGAATAGGAGTGTGTGCAACAGAGGCTATGTCATTGTGAAAGCAAATTGTTAGTAAGAGTAGGAAAAAAGGGAGTGTGGCTATAGAGTTGACAAAACATACCAGTCGTCCATAAATGTATCTGCGGTTCAACCCATTCAAAGCCCTCCGACGAGTGGTATCAATGCGGTCGAGCATGTTGGAAGACATCGCGAGGAGTGCGCCGACCCGTCGAAGCTTATGGAAATCGAATGCTAAATATGGGCCGGGAGACCTCACGATGACGCAGATAACAATGCTAGTGAGATAAGGCTCCAAGGCAGAAATCCTTAGACGCCGACCGGGCGGGGCCGCTTGTTAGGACGGTGATGGTTGTGTGACTTCGCGTGTTTAATATGGCAGACGAACCAGTCGCTGTTGGGGAATATCTTTTCGAAGGAAGACAGTATTTATATATAGGAGAACCAAGAACGGAGGAGGACTTTGATGAGGAGAAGAGAGAAGAGAGGACGATGGAGATGGTTGGCAGGTTGCAAAGTCACAAAACCTGGGGTGTCTCATCGGAGGGCCAAAAAGAGCGAAGGGCGGAAGGCCGCTTAGTCGACGAATCATGGTGACTTAGGCAGGCGCCTATCAGGTGGTGGCTTGCTGTCTTGGCATCAGGGTCGCTTACGGAGTACGTATACAGATTGCTTATTTATTATTTACTCCTTGCTCATTAACATCATGGGTATCTTATTCCAAACCTGTCCCTGGAGAGGCCTACATCATACATACATACATATATACATGCCTAATTCACCGCCACAATGTCGGGAAGGTCTCTAATGTCTATCGTCTCATTCGTGTTCATGTCAACAAGCCGAACTGCCTCCAGATGAAGTGCACCCGTCGCTAGAGGGAGGAGAATGATTTCCGTAGAATGGCATGTGCCAGGAAGAAGCGGCCTGTTAATCATAACATGTTAGCACGTGACTAGGAAATTACAGATTATAGAGTTGCAGTGCTCACCCCAGCCGCAAATCGGTGCTCAAACAAACCAATTCTGCATCCTGCCCTGCTGCATTCTTTTGCATGGCATGGATAATGTTCTCGTCCGTGACAGCCTCCGCTAGCTCTTCATCCTTCTTGTCTTTTTTGCCGGAGATCGAGGATGAAGATGGTCGAGCGACATGTCGGCGAAAGTCTACCCGTTTTCTCCGAGGAATTGCCATCATGGTGAACTTCCGAGGAGCACGGGAGCGGTTGACAATGAAAACATCCCACTGGAACGGCTTTCCGATTTCGACATTAACCGGTCCGGAAAATGAGATAGTAACACCCCCCTGAGTGAAAGAATGAGCCCGTTCTCTGTAAGAACTTCGATTAACTGTGCCAGTAGATGGCGCTGCGTTTTGTCCAGAAGCCATGGACAAACTTGCAGGACGGTTGTTACGCTGCATGACTTGACTGGGTCCGCCAAAAGTAGGGTTTAAAGGAATAGAGAAATCCACGTTTGTCCGCCATTGCATAAAGATCCGCGGTTGACATTCTTCTGTGAGCTTGATGACTCCTTCTAAGGAGATATCGAGTGTACTGACAAGGGCTGTTGTCGAAAAGTATGCTTCCGGGCCGTATTCGGGGACAAGTTTATAGATCAGAGTAACATCATCTCTGGGTCGTAGTGTGATGGGAGGCTGGAGTTCCGGCACCCCGGATATATTTTCAACCTGTCCGTCTGCTAGGATAATCTCCGCCTTGTCAAAAATGACATCGCAGCTTAAGAATGGCGTTACCTCTAGGTCGAGACTGGCAATGGTGATCGGTCGGCTGGAGAAAGTATTCATTTTTGAACAACGTATTCGTGCGCTTGCCGCTGGTACAATACGTATAGGATGTTGGCTTTGTTGCCATAAGTTATAAACAGGCGCTTCTTTCTGCGCAGCAGGAATGACACGCAGTAGCCGGGATGCAGGGAGGTAGGGGGTGGTCGACTTGAGGGCTGGATCTGAGGATAGTGCCTGTAAGACATTTGCCGACGCCGGCACACTTCGAGGAAGATATTCGTCGGTATGGAATGACTGATCGGAGGTATCCGCTGCGTTCAACGACGCCGCGGCTGAGAATGCAATGCATGGATGTTGTATGCGTATTCGGGGACGATCTGGAAAGTCAATGTAAGATTTTGTCTGTATAGGAGCATATTGACTTACGGAGAAAGGCATCCACTTTCCATATGACGTATACATGGTTTCCACTCCCTTCGTCTCCTTCAAACACATTGACCACAACCAATGGGTCTTCCTTGTTATTCACGTTTCCTGCGAACACCACATCCTTTGCCGGAGCTGGATCTTCTGGACCGGGCGGTGTCGGATTGAAGACAAGCGCATTCACACCAAGTTCTAATCGAGGGAGATGGGCTTTTAATGCATTTTCGGAGCAGTTCGAAAGCCTCAGCACAACTCGTACGGTAACAGTCTCATCTAAGGAGTAGGAAGACTGTTAGCCTAGTCGCTGCACAAGTCAAATGGATTGCATATACCAAAGAATAGCAATGAGCGCTGTGGAATCGCCGCCAAAACAGCGTCAAGATCCTCGGCGCCGCCTTCCAGCGCAGACGTTAAAGCTGCCTCTATGTCGACATTCGGATTATGGGGGACCACGGTCTCGAGGACGGCATGTCGTAGAAAGTCCCCATGCACACTGGGACCTGCCATTGCTAGGTTTCAAGGCTCATGATAAAACAACAAATATCAAATGCTGTCCCTGATCATGCGCTATCATTAAGAGCATAAAAAATGGTGTTTTGCTTCTCCTGGATCTGTTCAACAATTGTTTAGTGTTTAGTATTGCGAGTGCAAACTATGCAAACAACATCCAAACTTCCTCCCTGAGTGGGTCAAAGCTTAGCTTGTCCAATGTGGCTAGTGCATCTTAAGGCGGCTTGGACTTTTTTGTGAGTGTCGGTTGAGCTTTCTCTAACTACTTCCTTCCACAACCCAGCAACTTCAGATCTGCAATTCATCAGCGCATCACAATGAATCCAGCCAGCGGTGTGTCCGGTGGCTCCAGCCTCTGGCAAGAGGCTCGGAACGCAGATGGCCGCGTGTACTATTACAATATTCAGACAAAAGCAACACAGTGGGCAAAACCAGCCGAGCTGTTGACCCCTGTCGAGGTGAGTCTTACCCATCATTGAACGCTTCTTGATGCTAACTACTCTATCGCTCTAGCGTGCGCTATCGAGTCAGCCATGGAAGGAATATACTGCAGAAGGTGGAAGGAAATATTGGTACAATACAGAAACCAAGCAAAGCACTTGGGAAATGCCGGAAGTTTACAAAACCGCACTCGCGCAGGTTCCATCTCCTTCAGCGCAGCCAAGGTAGGCTTTGCGATAATTTTTTATAAGCAGTGTGTCCATTCTGACTGTTGGATCTACAACATCAGTGCCCCTACACCAGTCGCCGGTGCACCTACATTTGTCGCTGGTGGAACTACCTCGTTTCCTCCTTATGGCCAGCATCGCGACCGGGACGATGGCGATCGCAGTGGACTTGACCGCCGCGCAGGATATATGGGAATAGAAACAAATGGTCTTGTGACGCCTCAGCAGACTGACCCAGAATACAGCTCGTTTGAAGAAGCCGAGAGCGTATTCATCAAGCTTTTACGACGATCCAATGTTCAACCTGACTGGACCTGGGAGCAGGCAATGCGAGCCACCATCAAGGATCCTCAGTACCGTGCTTTGAAAGACCCTAAAGATCGCAGAGCCGCTTTCGATAAATTCGCCGCCGAAGTCCGTATGCAGGAACGAGACCGCGCGAAAGAAAGATTTGCCAAGCTACGCACAGATTTCTACACAATGCTGAAGAGTCACCCGGAAATTAAACATTACAGCAGATGGAAGAGTATTCGACCGATCATAGAGGGTGAGACCATTTTCAGATCCACGAACGATGAAAACGAGCGTCGCCAGCTTTTCGAAGAATACATCCTCGACCTTAAGAAGGCGCACGTTGAGCAAGAAGCTGTGACTCGCAAAGCCGCCATGGATGAGCTTGTGAATATTTTGAAAGCACTTGAGCTGGAGCCATACGCCCGGTGGTCTGAAGTGCAAAATGCCCTGCAGGCTAACGAAAGCATTCAAAATGACGATAAGTTCAAGACCCTAAGCAAATCGGACATTCTGACTGCTTTCGAAAATCATATTAAATCACTTGAAAGATCTTTCAATGACGCGCGCCAGCAACACAAGGCTGCAAAGGCTCGGAGGGAACGCCATAGCCGAGAGAAATATTTGGAGCTCCTCAAAGAACTGCGCTCGCAAGGCAAGATAAAAGCCGGAACCAAGTGGATGCAGATTCACCCGTTGATTCAAGATGACTCTCGGTATGTAGCAATGCTAGGCCAAAGTGGCTCTAGTCCTTTGGATTTGTTTTGGGATATGGTTGAGGAGGAGGAGAGGGCGCTACGAGGACCACGAAATGATGTCCTCGATGTTCTTGATGTAAGTCTTTCGTTCTACTCATTCTGATATCTGTCAAGAGATTAATATAAGGATAGGATAAACGTTATGAAATTACAACTAAAACCACATATGAAGAGTTCGCATCTGTCATAGCTACTGACCGCCGTACAGCCGACATTGACACTGACATTCTGCAACTCATATTCCAGCGTGTGCAGGAGAAAGCTCAGCGGCGTTCTGAAGATGAGAAACATGCAGCTGATCGTCACCAACGACGGGCTGTAGACGCCTTGCGTTCTCGAATTAAGCATCTAGAGCCGCCGGTACGACTAGGCGACACATGGGAACAAGTTCGACCAAGAGTTGAAAAATTTGAGGAATACACTGCCCTTGAAACAGACGATTTACGCCTCAGCGCATTTGAGAAGTTCATGCGTCGTTTGAAAGAAAAGGAAGATGATGCAGAGAGGGATCGTGAACGAGATCGAGACCGCGGTTCTCGACGTGGTGATCACCATGAGCGTTCTGATAGAGACTCAAGGAATGGTTCGTATCGTTCTGATCGCAGAGTAAGACCTAGTCGTACACCCGACCCCGATCCTTACGAAGCAGATCGCCGCAAAGCACAGGCAGATCGTGAACGGTCTTACCGCAAAGTAAGCGGTCTGTCTCCTGTACGGGAAAGACGGGATGATCGCGATCGAACCCGCGACAAGGAACGTGAGAGAGACCGTGACCGCGATCGACGCGGACTGAGCCACTACGACCGCGAGCGCCGCAGCCGAGAAGAAGAGCGCGAACGACTCTATCGGGCCCGTGGCGACCCACGTGGCAGTCGCGATGAATTGGACTATGGTGGAGATACGCGTAGCACAGTAAGTAGTGACCGTCGTCGTAGACGTGACAGCGATGCAGAAAGTGTCGCCAGCCGCAGCGCCAAACGGTTCAGACGCGACGAACGCGAGCAAGAGCGCTCTCGGGACCGCAGCCATCGCGATAGAGAGTCAGCTCGTACCCCAGCTATCGAAGAACAACCCAAGGCAGAGGAAAAAGCGGTTCATTCCGGCAGCGAAGAAGGTGAAATCGAGGAGGATTGATCATTATTCGCCAACACGCCTCGATGAAATACGATGTACACTTCAGAAGTCCGTTCAATACGCATTTGGGAATTTGGGTTTGCTGGGTAAGTGAGAACTCTCAGCCTTACCCCGGACATACTTCTTTTTCGTCATGCTAGGCGAATATATTGTTCTAGCGATGTTTTGATACACTTATACGATATATGGAGGATAGAAGAATATGATGATGCAAACTTTTTGGAACATTGAATTAGATTCAAAAACAATGGTTCAATTTGAATTTGTAACGAGTGTGTAGTGCCTAACTATGGAAGATGAAAAGCTCATGACTGGCAGTCTACAATGAAGTAGTCTGTAGTAGAAAACTCAATGACAATTGCGTTGCATAAGCGGACTCTGCAAGCAGAGTGCTGATCATAAGAACTTTTTTGATTTTAGCCATGATCTGCAGAGATGTGTCCCTGAGACATATAACCCTCTTGTCCACATGTCCATGTAACTGGCAGATTGTACATCAACAGGACCGATTTCATTGATGTTCAAGCGCTTGCTCTTGTCGAGATCAATCTCTCTATGCCTGAGAATAAGCCGGATGATTTTCTCAGGCGTCTGGAAAAGGCACCGCGAGATAACAACAGTGTGGACATCGAAGATACAGGCAAACCATCATCTTCCTCGTCATCTTCATTGTCGGCAGTGTCATCGCCACAAGAAGAATGGGCCAGAGACTGCCTCCGAACGCCTGAAAATGCTCCGAACCGAACGCCCTTTTTTCTCAACAGAAACCAATGACGCCGTTTGTAAGCGTCGCGTCTATCGTACCACCGACGATCGCGACGATTCTGCTGTGGAACGCCCTTTTCAACTCTCCTCTTCCAGGAAGAACTATTGATCGATTAGCAAGATGTTATAATATTACGACGGGGCAAGCAAAAAAACATACGTAGTTGCCATTCAACTTCTGCTCCTGGTCAAGCTGACTCTGGTACTTGTTGATACGAGGACGGAAACTGTTGGGATCACGGCGGAAAGTGACGTCCAAGTTCTTCAGGAATCGGTTGCAGCCAGTGAGGAGGGATTCAGGCTCATTGGCGTGAGCATCGATGGATGGCTTGCCGTCAAACACAATAACACGGTCAGCGAGATAAGTAGCCATGATGAAATCGTGCTCGACAATGAAAGCGGTCTTCTTCGTGTTCATGATGAAACGCTTGATGACTCGGGAAGCAGTGATACGCTCTGTAACGAGAACATTAGAATGGAGAAGGACAACAAGCAAAAAAGGAGTGGAAACTTACGCTCGGCATCAAGGTAAGCGGAAGGCTCGTCAATCAGGTAAATATCCGCAGGGATACCGAGAGCGAGGACAATAGCAACACGTTGCAATTCACCACCAGACAAGTTCTGAACTTCCTGGTCAATGAAATCATCGATCTTGAGAGGCTTGTAGACATCTGTCTGGAACTGAGGGTTGAGGAAAGCAGCCTTGATCCTCTTGAAGAACAACTGGCGAACTGTACCCGTGAACTTGGGAGTGATCTTCTGAGGTTTCATGCTGATGTTCATCCGAGGGATGTTTACGGTTCCGTCTGGTTTCTCGGCTCCAGCAAGCAATTTACAGAATGTGGTTTTACCAGTTCCGTTTTCACCCATCTATAAGTCCCCTTGGTTAGCAACAAATAGAGCGGAAGTAAGGCCATCTGAACATACCAAAACAACAATTTCCGAGTCAGTGAATTTGCCCGAGTCAATTGACAGATGGAAATTGCCCATTGTCTTTTCCATCTTTGGATAATGGAATGCACGACCCTTGTCAACCAAAAATTCGTCACCGGCCTCGGCAATGCGGAAGGTCAAGGACTCCTCACGGAAACGCAAGTTCTCGGTGGGAATGTGGCCATCAAGGAAGATGTTGATACCTTCACGGACAGATGACGGTAGAGTAACAACACCATAGACAGCAGGTCGGCCGTAAAGAACACAGACGAAGTCGGAAAGATAGTCCAAGACGGACAAATCGTGCTCAACAACGATGACATAGTCATCAGGTCGGAGCAACTCTCGGATAGTGCGGGCAGCAGCAAGTCTCTGTTGGTGTGTTAGTCAAATGCTACTAACAATAAGATCATAAGGAAGTTTGGCTCACCTGACGAATATCAAGATAAGAACTCGGCTCGTCAAACATGTACCTATTTCCCGTCGGACATTAGCCAATGTTCTCATACACTCTTCAAAGAAGAGCCGTGAATGATAAAATCACGTCCAGGAAGGTAATACTTACACATCCGCCTGTTGCACGCAAACCAAAGCCAGGGCAAAACGCTGAAGTTCTCCACCAGAAAGGAGGTTGATGTCACGGTTCTCGACTTGCTTAAGCTCTGATCGATCTATTAGCGACTTCTGTTATTTGATATGTAGGGGAAAGAATTACGAACCAAGAACGTCCATGATGTGGTCCATGTTGTCCATTTGGGAACGAGCCTCAATAAGAGGGCCGACCTCCTTCACGGGGCCCTTGACAGCCCTGGGGATCTGGTCAACATACTGAGGCTTGACGACAGCCTTCAAGTTGTCTTCCAAGACCTTTGTGAAGTAATCTGTAAATACGTGAGCAAAGTTTCAGGCCAGCAACGGTAGAAAGCCACATACTCTGAAGCTCGGATCCACGGAAGTATTTCAAAATTTCCTGCCAGTCAGGAGGGTCGTCGTAGCGTCCGAGATTGGGCTTGAGTTTACCACTGAGAATTTTCAGGGCCGTACTCTTACCAGTACCGTTGGCACCGACTTTGCGCGAGTCAGCTAATGTATCATCCTGACGGGATAGCAGATAACCTACCCAAACCGAGTACCTGACCAGGACGAGGCATAGGCAAACGATGCAACTTGAAGCTGTTGGCCGAGTAACGGTGGGTGACTTGTGTCTCGAGATTGGTCGGCAGGTTGATAATGTGGATGGCACCGAAAGGACATTTCTTAGGGCAGATACCACAACCGATACAGAGGCGCTCGGAAATGAAGGCGATTTTGGACTCGGGTGTCACTTCGATACAAAGCTTGCCTGTGCGGACCACAGGGCAAGACTTTTTGCACTCTTGACGACATTTCTATAGCAAGTAATGTCATTAGCATGGCTTTCCAATGTAAAGTAATAATTATTGTGGTTGAAAAACCTACCTTGGGCTTGCACTATACGTGTGACGACAATAGCGCATATCAGCATTTGCTATCTTGAATGGTCAAAGCGTTGTCAATATGAAAAACGAACCTTGTCGCTATTGACAATAGCAATTCTAAGCAAGGTAGGTTAGCATTCAATCTATGCACTTTTTTTATTGTCAAGAGAGGTGCTACCTTGTAAGTTTGTCCGACATGATGTGTTGCCACCGTCGCGTTTGCTGCTTCCAAGTTAGCCCTTGAATTCAAGAGCAACATAGTAGATAAACTGAGATCCACAAGTACTTACCAGATACAGCAAGTCAGAAGCAAGTTCTCCCGTGTCACAGAAGCGATCACCTAGGACCCAGAGACAGCGATGCGATGCGGTCCGTTCGTTGATATAGGATGGAGGGGCATCGACGAAAACCTGAACAAAATTGTGGGATATCGCAGTGTGGAGCCTTCCCGCAACTAGAAGAGAGTGCCTGACTGATGCCTCAGGTACCTAGGGTAAGTAGAAGTAAATAAGCAAGCGCTGATTGGCCCGCTGTTTCCTATACAATTCTCTCGAGTCACTGGATTTACCCTACAAACACGTCCAAACAATGACACACATGATCTTCTGCTTGTTCTCTCTATTCCCAATTGAGTACCGACAACTTGTTGTCTCAATGGACAATAATGAATAGAGCCAATGGCAATGCGCCAACAATAGGATGCCAAGCCAGATGGTAGCCTTGCGGCCTTGCGGCCTCAGGCCACCACACGGCGGCTTGGAGCTGGCGTTCTACTCGCTGTTCCACTTCTTTCACCCACACCAACTTCCCTGACATTCCACTGCCGCTGTAACTCACCTTTGCCTGTCTCGCGGCTTCGCAGATCTCCCTTACGAAATCTTTTCTCAACACCTCCCCCAACACCACAATTCCTTTATTTTTCTCCCTTTCATCTGTTCAAACTGTTTTTCATTCATACCTCCCCGTCGTCGGGGTCACCACGCTTGCGAAGGTAGGTTTTTTTCGCTTTCCGTTCTGCTGGCTAGACGCGTCCTGGCTCAGTTGGAGTACTTCGATTCATCCGTCGACCCACTCACCACGGTCCTGATATCGTTCATTCTGCCTCTGGAGCTTCTATTTTGATAGAAGACACTCTTTCCTCCCTCTGCTCCTTGTTGTGTTGGTCTTCTGCTGCCTGCTTTTCAACCTCGTGGGTGGCCGGTCCTCTCGTCATCAATCTCCGCACTCTCCATCGGACTTCCATCAAAAAAGATATCCGTGCATCAAATGTCGACCTACTCACTCATTCCTACCCCTTTTTTCTTCCTGTATATGCCCTCTGTGGTCGCAAACCTCTCCTGATCACTCCCGTACCGGTTTTGTCGCTCCTACTGCTCGCTTGAACTAGCAATGCTGACCTCTTGTCGGTCCCCCAGCAGATAGCATGGTGTACCCATCCGTTACCGAGTTGTCCTCCGGGACCGATGCTTCTAAGCCATTGACCAATGGCTATAACGGCTACAATCACTCCTCCTCTTCGGAGCAGGCTAGCGACCAGGAGGACATTGCTATGACCGATGCCGAAAGCGAAACGTCCGATTCATCTCACGTCGACACCAATAACAGTGCGGGCGCCGGAGATGACAATAACCGTGAATATTCTCCTGCAGGGAACTCTAGCTATGATGATTCAGATATGGAGAGCCGGGCCGGCAATCACTCAACAAACGGCTCCTCCGCGTCGTCTTCACCGGACTCTGGTCATGGAGTGAAACGAAAATCGGACGCCAACGAGTCCGATTACATCAGAAGCAATCCAGAACTATATGGGCTTCGGAGGAGTGGCCGCTCTCGGACTGAACGTCGCCAGACACTGGTGGACTCGGACGAGGACGAGGAACCGAAGGCACCACGTTCAAAGCGAAGACGCATTGTCAACTCACAGCCGCCCTCGAAAGAATCTTCTCGATCAGTGACTCGGTCGTCTCCTTCAGACTCAGATACAGATGAGTACGGTGGTACCTCTCGTCGTACAGCACGGCGTCGCCAATTACACGCAGGCAAAGTCAGTATCCCTGCCGAGGTGCGTTTTTCCAGTAGAAATGCTACCAAGGTTGCAAATTACAATGAAGATTCCGATGATCCGTTCGAAGAGGACGACGAAGACGTTACACCAAATGATGCCGGCAGAACTCAGTATTACAACGGTCCTGGTATCGACTCTGTTCTAGATCACCGTCTCAAAGATGGTGTTGACCCGAATATCAGTGATCTCGACGTTACGATCCGTGACTGCCTCTACTACGTCAAATGGCAAGACAAGTCTCACTATCATGCCACTTGGGAATCGAGCGATGACCTCAAGTATCACACCGGTTTCCGCAGGCTAGAAAATTACTTCAAGAACAAAGTCAAAATGGACCTTTACTTGAACAATGACCCTGATGTTGCGCCGGAAGAGAAGGAGAAGTGGAACCTCGACCGCGAGCGTGACATTGAATCATTGGAAGATTACAAGAAGGTGGAACGTATCATCGGCCATCGTCAAAATTTAGACGAAACTGAATATTTTGTGAAGTGGAAACGGCTGAACTACGACTCCTGCACGTGGGAAAGTGACTCACTCATCAAACAAATCGCCATTAATGAACTCGACCAGTTTCTGGATCGCAATGATAAAGTTGTTTCCTGTGACAAAAATGAAATGCAGCCTAAAACGAGATCAGCACATGTACCTATCACTGGCTCTCCGAGTTTTCTGCAGAACGGCCAGTTAAAGGACTTTCAGGTCAAAGGCTTGAACTTCTTGGCTTACAATTGGTCTCGCAATCAGAACGTGGTTCTCGCCGATGAGATGGGTCTGGGTAAGACCGTCCAGACCATAGCTTTCATCAACTGGCTTCGTCACGTTCGCGGTCAAGATGGGCCCTTCATTGTTGTGGTACCCCTTTCCACCATACCGTCATGGTCCGAGACATTCGAGCACTGGACACCAGATGTGAACTATATTGTCTACACAGGTTCAAGTCAAGCTCGGCAGATCCTCAAGGACTACGAACTCATGAAGGATGGCAACCCGCGCAAGCCAAAGTTCAATGTGATGCTGACCACATTCGAGTATGCCAACATGGATTTTGACTTCCTGCGACAATTTCCGTGGCAGTTCATGGCTGTAGACGAGGCTCATCGCTTGAAAAATCGAGAGTCTAACCTTTACGGAAACCTTCTCGACTTCAAGTCCCCTGCCCGATTGTTGATTACGGGAACTCCGATCCAGAACAACTTGGCAGAACTATCAGCTTTGATGGACTTCCTCAACCCTGGATTAGTTGAGGTTGAGGTGGATATGGATTTGAGTTCTGAACAGGCGTCCGAGAAGTTGGCCAAACTTCAAAATACCCTGAAACCTCTCATGCTACGTCGCACAAAGTCCAAAGTCGAGACTGATCTTCCCCCGAAGACGGAAAAGATCATTCGCGTTGAATTGTCTGATATCCAGCTTGAGTACTACAAGAACATCCTGACGAAGAACTATGCTGCGTTGAACGAAGGCGCCAATGGCCAAAAGCAGTCGCTGCTCAATATCATGATGGAGCTCAAGAAAGCCAGCAACCATCCTTTCATGTTCCCCAATGCCGAAGCCAAACTTTTGGAAGGGAATACGCGCCGTGAAGATCTTCTACGTATCATGATCACCAGTAGTGGCAAGATGATGCTTCTCGATCAGCTTTTAGCTAAGCTGAAACGCGACGGTCATCGGGTTCTCATTTTTAGCCAAATGGTGAAAATGCTCGACCTTCTAGGTGACTACATGCGATTCCGAGGCTATCAATACCAGAGACTCGATGGTACGATTAGTGCTACGAACCGTCGAGTCGCGATGGAGCACTTCAACGCCCCCGACAGCTCTGATTTCGCCTTCCTCTTGTCCACCAGAGCGGGTGGTCTCGGAATTAACCTCATGACTGCCGACACTGTCATTTTGTTCGACTCAGACTGGAATCCACAGGCTGATCTTCAGGCAATGGCTCGCGCACATCGAATCGGTCAAACCAGACCTGTTAGTGTTTACCGTCTCGTGTCCAAAGATACCATCGAAGAGGAGGTGCTGGAACGGGCCCGAAATAAACTCATGCTTGAATTCATCACAATTCAGCGTGGCCTGACGGAGAAGGATGTTCTCCCAGGTAAACACAATCGTGCCATGGGGGAGCCTACTGGAACCGATGAGATCTCGCGTATCCTCAAGCGACGTGGACAGAAAATGTTCGAACAAACAGGAAACCAAAAGAAACTCGAGCAGCTTGATATTGACTCCGTTCTCGCGAACGCGGAGGAACACAAAACGGAACAGGCTGAAGGATTGGAGGCCGATGGTGGCGAAGATTTCCTCAAGTCTTTTGAGTTCGTCGACGTGAAGGTTGATGAGATGTCTTGGGACGACATTATTCCCAAAGAGCAACTCGCTGAGATCAAAGCCGAAGAAAAGCGCAAAGCAGACGAGAAGTATTTACACGACGTTATCGAGCAGAATCGGCCTCGAAAACGCAATGCACCTAATGATGCGTTTGACGAGCGAGAGGAACGGAAAGCCAAACGTCGCGCACGGGCTCAAGTCAACATGGAGACTGCCGACGGATCGGACTCTGAATCCCAAGATCCGAAACGCTCGCTCAAGGAGAAGGAACTTCGTCATCTCATCCGGGCATTTTTACGCTATGGAGATATCGATGAACGAGAAGAGGATGTTGTACGCGAAGCCCGTCTGGTTGGGCGCGATAGGGATACCGTCAAAGCTGCTCTTCGAGAGATCACCGACAAGGCATCCGAGTTGGTTCGAGAGGATCGGGAAAAGCTAGAGGAGATGGAGAGGTCAGGCAAAATCCCGACAAAGAAGGAGAAGAAAGCGGTCCTTTTCGATCATCAGGGTGTCAAACGAATCAACGCTCATACTATTGTCGAACGCCCGGAGGAAATGCGTGTACTACGTACAGCAACTCAAGGACTGACGGATCAAACTAGTTTCCGGGTTCCTGAAGCCTCAAAGAAAGCCGACTACACTTGCTCCTGGGGTGCGCGTGAAGATGGAATGCTCTGCGTTGGTATTGTTCGCCATGGTTACGGAGCATGGCCGGAGATTCGCGACGATCCTGAATTGGGACTGGGTGATAAGTTCTTCCTTGAGGAACATCGTGTTGATAAGAAAAATGAACGCGCGAACGCAGAAGCGAAAGGAACCAAGTCGCCTGGAGCCGTCCATCTTGTCCGTCGTGCCGACTACCTGATTTCTGTTCTGAGGGACAAGAGCTCAAATGGTCATAGCGTTACCGCTAGGAAGGCTGTCGAAAATCATCACCGCAACAAGAAATTACAAAATATTTCACGCCGACAGCCTAGTATTTCCGCGTCTCCGGCTCCTTCGAGTGGTCGAAAAGTTCGTCGTGAATCAGAGAAACCTCGCCAGCGGTCACACACAAATGGACCTCGTGAGAGTATTGAGCGTGCAAATACTCCTAGAGCTGAACCTACAAGGAATAAGAATGGATCCGCCACCGAAAAGGTTCACAAACGTAGTCAGAATGGAGTTCATGAAGATCATTCTCGACCTCGCAGCGTTAGCGCTACTGCGCCTCCACCTACCATGGAAGACTCGATTTTCGAACCCAAAGCTCATTTGTTGCATAAGCTCCGTGATGTGAAGAAGAACAATCCTGGAAAAGAGGAGCGTGCCAGCGAAATGCGCCGTCTTATTTTGAAGATTGGCAATTTCATCAAGCAGCTCCTACGCGAGGAAAACTATCCAGGGTTGGAGGATAGGCTTTGGTAAGACTAACCTTGCTCCGTATTTCTAAAACTTGACTAATCATTACAAGGGGACACGTCGCCAAAAATTGCTTTCCTCCTGGCAAAGCAACGCTCGTCGGTATCAAGAGCATGTACGAGAAGGTTGTCGCCAACAACAGAGACACAGCTACTACTGCCAGGTAGAAGTGCCTTCTTGGTCACTGCAACAACGATTGCCACAATGTGCCCTCGCGAGTCTCTACTTGAAGCAAGTTCTCGCCACCGGCCATTTCCGAGAGTGTGGCACGTCATTATCAGTCTGGTGATGCCCTCCATTGCATTGTGTCCAGGGTGTAATCTCCCTCCTTTGCAAGGTTTGATGGGTACGTCGAACCACATCTACCGCTGTGACTTGCCATCTTCATGATTCACGGTCCGATAGCCAAATCAGCGTTGTCACATTGCCGTTCGAAGTCTGTCACATGAAACAATATTTCGATATTTATGATTTCAGTCGAGTTATTTGGCGGCTGAGTGTATTTCTTACCTTTGTTTTTCAATGCTCGTTCAGTTATGCATTTCAAGCGTGGAGTTTGGGAATGAGACGTCTACATCATACATATGTCGCATTGCATGGTCAGGCGTACAGGAATGATGACGTCTGTACGAGAGTTGAGCGCAGTGCATTTTTTACATTTTTCACATTTTTTGACTTTCTTAACATTGCATCTTCACCATCTGTTACATTTTTACCATTTACACGAACAGATTTGAAGTGTCTTGTCTTCGTTGTTCATTTACTTTTCTCCTGCCCATTGTTTCCAAGCAGAAGATTGTGTTATTGTACATACATGGCGTCGTGCTGGAAATGATTTGGGTGTTGCATTTTTGGGAGTTTCAAAAAAGAGAGATCTAATCCATGAGAATCTAGAGTGTTGGGGGTGGTGAGAGCTGTTGTCATGTTGACGATGTATGTACTACAAAATCTGAAAAAATGAATGATACCACTAAGACTGTTTATATTCGTTGCCTAGTTCCCTGCTCTTGATAGCACTCAGACCGAGAATGGATGAGATCAGCATCATAGTGCTGATGTGCATGTATTAGATCTTTTTGAAAAGTACATCGAAGAGAAATTGTATTCCACCCAACCATAACGCCATGCAGTAGGAAATCAATACAAAAGAATAACATAGACTCCGGGCCATGAAACATAAGTATACATCAAGGAATGAGAGGGAAAGACTTGAAAAGGAAAGAGAATTATACATCATCAAGCAACAACTTCCTCGATACCATTCTGCGCATTCCCAGTCTCCTTGTCAGCCTCGCGCTGAGCGTCAAAGACAACTTTCGACAACCGGCCCTCGGCATCAATGACTTCGGTAAGCGCAGCCTCCTTCTCAAAGAATGCGGCTTTCCGTTTCGGCTCGAGGTCTTGCCACTGTCGTTTGAGTTTGGAGGTCTCGATCTCTGCCCAGTGTATCTGACGGCGAAGGAGTCGATAAAGCTGACTCGGCGGGAGGGCAAGCTCATGCGCATCGAAGCCCAGGTCAGGAGTGAACTCCGGGACTGGTAGTAATTCAGCTTCCTGCTGGCCGTCGATGTCGCCTCGGCTTCCTCCCCCTTCGCCGTTCGTGGAGGATTCGGTGTCTTCTCCTCCTTTGGGACCGAAGTTGAGTTTTAGCTTGATACGTTGGACTTTGTTGGTTGCTGTTGCGGCGTTGGGGAGGTTGTTAAGTAGTTGGCTTTTGGGGACGGGGTCTGATGGGCGGAGGGCTTCTGTTTCGTGGACTGTGCGCATATGTTTGGCAAGGGCGTCGGAGCGAGTGAAGCTTCGGTCGCATTCTGAATGTGTCAGTAAGTAGGATAGCAAAACGGAAAGAGTGTTGGATTACCTGGAAGTGCGCAGTAGAACGGTTTCTCTCTGGTATGACTGCGCATATGTGCGCGCAACGCATAGCCACTGGCATGCGTCTGCCCTTTGCGACTGCAATCAGTCCATTCACAGGAATATTTCTTCTGTCTCGTCCCGATATGATCATCATGAATATGATTAACCAAATTATCCATATTACCCAAATCGCCAGCTTCGCAGCCGTCCCATCGACATATCGTGACTTGGTCACCTCCAAGACCACTATAGTCGTCGTCCTGACCACCGCCGATCAATGCGATGAGACTAGGGGAGTTGGGGATTTCGCCGTCGGTGTCGGATGAGATGGCGCTCGACGAAGGGGAGGTGGGTATCAGATCGCCTTGGATGGAGGATATGGGGGTATGATGATCCCAGGATGCGACGCCTGTGCGACGGCGTTTGGACGGTGGCATGCTCGACGCTGAGGGTGAGTGGCCATCTTTGTCTAGCTTGGTGTCCTCGGTCAGGTCGTCGGACGCGATGGATGAGAGGGGGGAGCCGGGCGAGTCGGCCATTATGTTAATACAAAAATTGGGGAATGAGATAATTCTCAAAGTGATGCCGCTCAAGCTAATCAGAAGTTTCGCGGTAAAGGTCAGGTCGCGCGGTGTGAGCTGAGGTGATAAAGTTGAGGTCGAGTCAAGTAGTACGGAGGCACGTGATTGCGGAGGCTTACAAGGAGTGAAGCTTCTAAGAGTCGCCGACCTTTTCTTTTCTTTTTACTCTTTATTGCACAAAGAACTCATACACGATTCTGAATTGACGGTGATACTTCAGTCATACTCGACAAATTCACAACTATCCAAGTAGTATATAAGTAGTATATGATATCAAAGAATTTATAGACGATGAGAAAATAACTATCTTGACTCAATGTGAGATCTGCTTAATCGCTTCATTCGCATGAACAATTGCCTCTCGCGCCCCCGGCCAGACTTTCCTCTTACCAGTCTCAAAGTATCGAAACGCATGAGCAGTCTCAACTCCGTTATTCATCAAATACGACATCTTCGGGTCCTTGAAAAAGAACTTCCACCCTTTCCAACCCCATCCCAGATTCTCCATACCGGTCCCAGCAGCATCGTGCACAAAGCCCTGGTAGTCCCATGGCCTGACCATTGACGGGTCGATGCTATTGTACAATTCCCAATTCGAGACTATCCATCGATGATGCTCGTCAATGTCCTTTTCCATATGCTCCTGTGACGGCAAGGGATGGACACCGCGCCAGATATTGCTAATAGCCATTGAGGAGACATCGCAGAAAGAGAAGCCGTTATTCTTGCCATAGGCCGAGTAACAGAGCATCACGATCGAGTCCGCATATTTGGGTGGAAATATGTTCTTCCACAATCGTCTCACACTTGGCCCTTCGGGCCCAATGGGTTGACTTGTCTCAATGAATGGCGCAACAGTGAAGTCAGCCGTGTATCCTGTCGCACAAATCACTGCATCAACTTCATCAATGATGGTGCCGTCGGTAAATTCTACGGATTTCGGACCGACGAATCCCTTCACTCCACGTAGCGAGGTCAATGAACCATTTTGCAGAGCCGGAATGATGGTCTCCGAGGCACTAGGTAGCACAAGTAATGGAGATGGAAATGGCAAAAGGTTCCATTCCGGATCCAGTTTACCCCATCTGGATTTCATTAGAAATTCTGTTCCTGCAACAGACAGCCATCTCATCATTTCGGGGAAGTTTCTCGTAAGGAACTGAGATATTTGCCGACGTCTCCATGATACAATAAGGTCTGTAGGTTTGTCGCCTTTCCATCTGCTGATGATTGCTGTGCCGCGTCTGTGTGATACGTAGACTTTCGATGCTACCGGCAACAGCGTTTCGATAACATCCCCTGCTGTGCTTCCAATTCCAACTACAATGACCTTCTTGTCTCGAAACCGCTCCGGTCTAGACATGGGGGTTATTTTGGCAAGTTGGAGGCAGGCCGAGTGACATATGACATACGACTTGAATTCCTGAGCATGAATCAGCTCGCCCTCAAACTGCTCTTGACCAGCAAACTGCGGCACTTTCGCTTTTGTCTGGTATCCATGCGTAAAAGCGACTTTGTCGTATTCCTCAATCTGAGGTTTCCCGTTGATGTTCAACCGCAGAAGCCATTTGGAGTCTTCTTCATTTCTATATACTTGCTCGAGATTTGCATCAAAGACAATGTCGGGGAGTAAGTTGAAGTGCTCGGCGTATGATTGCATATAAGACTGGAATTGTGCCTGTGTTAAGTGTGGAGGGTATTCTAGAGATGCACTTTAACAACTGAACCATTGGTTCTTACAAACGGGACGTACCATCTGGCATAGGAAAATCTGACATTCCACAAGTATATTTGCTGATATTTGCTGTGGTGGCTACAATATGATCAGAAAGATGAAACAAGAAGCTCATGATAAAATGATCTTACTTTTTAGCGCTGTAGTAACATCCTTCTTGTCTGACCACGCCCACAATCCCCCAACTTGTGATCTTCGTTCGTAGCAAGTCACTTTGAACCCATCTTCGCGCAGGGTCTTGAGCATCGACAAACCCGAGCTACCTTGATACATAGTCAGCTCTAATCATAAAGGAGTCGATCAGATGCATAGAAATCGTCTCACCAGCGCCTATAACAGCCACCGTGCTAGGTTGATTCATACTGGCTTTTCTGGTCGTCATTTTGAGTGCGTTCATGATGCTACATTGATTATAGCAGATAGAAACATCAAGAGCATTGGAGAGCTGAGGCTGAGGCTGAAAGTTATCACGTTATGTTTAGCATGGCCATGGTGACCCTTGTCCAGCATCACACTACTGCAAGGCCGCATATTGTAGGACAAAGAGATTGGGGGCCAAAGTTTGGGGGTGCTAGCTACATTCGACTGAGCTATCATACGAGGGCACTGCCCCTCAGCTCTGAGATAACTATTTAACAAATTGACGATAAATATAGAGTAGAAATCTCACTCAATGAATGCTATCAATCCTACGTTGTAGTACAGTAGGTACATAGTTCTTAGTTGCGTGGTAATAAGAATGGGTCGTGGATATAGGGACTATTCCCGACTAGGCTTGGCTTGCTGAAGGAGGATTTAAGCTTCTTTTTTTTCGTGTTGGTTTTTCTCCTCCTCCCATCACTCCGAAGGCGCTCACAATCATCCTCTACTACCAAAATGTAGTAGTAATAGGTAAGTCATATCGTTTGATTCCTGAACCCTTCTTTCTATACTGTATGATGATCAAAAAAGAGAATTCTGCAATGCTGACAATTTCCCTCTACACGAGGCGAAGTTGATTGTTGACAAACTCTACACTTGACCTGATTCAAACCAACACATCTTCTTTTCGTCGACTTATTATATGATGTCACGGACTAAAAATTTAAAAAGATTAGGTAGAGACGTTCAATTCACATTTCGTTGCACATTACTCGATCATATCACTATTCAAGTACAAAAGGCAGACCCAGAGTCTTAGTAGCGCGTTCCCTTGACCTCGTGCTTCTTCAACAACGCATCAATCTCCGCCACCTCTTCATCCGTCAGCGTCCCAACACCCTGCAGATTCTGAGTAACCTTATCCTTGGTCGTTCCACCCGGAATCGGGATGATAGTAGGCAGACCAGGCTTATTACTCAAAGCTCTTACCCAAGCCAACGCAATCTGTGCCGGAGCCACATTCTTCCTCTTCGCCAAACTCACAACCTCCCGAATCAACTTCAGATTGTGCTCGTAGTTTCCATCCTGGAACTTGGGGACGTGGCGTCGGAAGTCTCCCTCTGGGATATCTGTCAATTTGGCGATTTCGCCGGTAAATGCGCCTCGGCCGAGGGGGGAGTATGCGATGACGGGGATGTTGAGTTCGGCGCAGGTTTTGGCGACGTCGTTTTCGAGGATGTCTAGTGACCAGAGGGATAGTTCTACCTCCACCGCGGCGATGGGATGGACTTTGTGTCTGAATATCCAATTAGCTTTAAAAATGCGTAGGTTAGTGCAGGGTACTCACGCTCGTCTGATAGTCTCAGCATCAACTTCACTAAGACCAATACCACCAATCTTCCCCTCCCCGATCAACTTGGCAAGAATCGTAACCGTCTGCTCGACCGTAGTATTCGGATCCTGACGCGCACACTCAAAGATATCAATCTTCTTCGTGCCCTTCAAAACCTTCAAACAATCATCAACACTGCGTCGTATATTCTCCTCGGAGCCATCTGGCTGCAGCCCATCTTTGACAGTACCACCCTTGATGCTGAGCACAACCTTGTCCGCATTTTGGGGATATTTCTCGAAATAGGCTTGTAGCAAATGGCATGAGTTGTAGTTTGATGTTCCGTAGATTTCGCCGCCGTTCCAGAAGTTGGCGCCGAGTTCGAGGGCGGTGTTGAGGGTTTCGAAGCAGGTTTCTTTGGAGGGAGGGGAGGGATTCCATGTCATGCCTGTTGTAAAGTAGCATTAGATATCAATAGGTTCATGTCGAGATTGTCTCGAGAATTGGGACTTACGCATGGTTCCGTAGCCGGTAGAGCCGACTTGCTTTCCGAGAATTATAGGCATGTTATATGGTTTGTAGGTTGTCAGTGTATAAAGCTTTGCTAAAGAGATGTCCTCAATTGCGACTTGTTAAGTTGAAATGCTTCCAATGGGTTGCTTGATGATTCAATTGATTGTGATAGAACAGAAAGCAGACCTCTCGAGGGTGTCTTATTTATAATAGTCGTGGTTATGATAGAGATGCAAAAATGATGTTATCCCTGCCCACAAACAAATGACCTCATGCATCCAATTGTTCTGCAGTAAGCTAAGGCCGATCAGAACAAAGACTAACAAGTTACTAAGGACGCATTTACACTTTACTCCGTTTGGTTCTGGCCTATAATTTGTCAGAATGATTTATGGAGATAAAAATTCATGCTTATTGGCGAGATTGTCGTAAACCGATCTTTTACGCCGACTTAGACGGACTGAGGATTTAAAGCCGATGGCAAGCTTCCACGTCGCTTTTATGCTCAGTCCGTTGATCAACCCTACTCAAATTATGTCGATCATTAAACAGAAATTTGAAATTATTATGTCCTGACGATGGCTTTGCTTCAATCCGATCGATATCATCTCGGCTTTTTCTTCGGACCAGAGCTACATTTACCTACATGCACGGCTTCAGGATGAATTTGCCACAGGGTATCATATTCGCATTCAAATATTGATTAATCATTAATTATCTAGATAGCCTAAACTAACATATTATCATAGCTCGTAACCATAACTTCCTTTTTTCTATGTACATGTTCCACCATAATCACTATCAGGGCACCGGATTTATGCCGTGACTTGCCCTAATCGCGGGCCCACCCTTTCAATATGACGGCTCAGACTCATCTTTCGGAGTGAACATACCCAGCAATTCACTGATTTTAGAGAGTTGGGCTTCGTGTGAAGGCATTTGTGGTCTGGGAGTATATGTGCTCGTCGTCGAGTCAACATTATCGCTTGGCTGCTCCTCAGTGGGAGCATCAGCGACATCTGGGCTAGTGGTGAAATCCGGTGTAGTCGGCGCATCTTCAGCAACCGGAGCATCGCTAACTTCAGGGCCATGAATATCGGTATTTCCTTCAGTTGAAGTCGGTACAGCTGCCGGAGGCAAGCTTGCTTTCGTGATATCTTCAGGGGGCGGGAAGATGGGTAGCGGAGTCGAAGAGGGAGATGGCTTTTCGTCGTCATCGATATCTGGGAAGTCTGGAAAGCGGGTTGGGAACATGTTGACTGGTACATAGACTGTTTGAACTGCAGGAGGAGCAGCGGCATCGTCACCGCCGTTGATTGTGCTTGATGGGGTGGTTGGTGTCGCTGAGTCCTGGGCATTGTTGGGCTGCATGACTTGGTTGGTTTCGTCCTCATTGTCTTCCTCCTCGTCATTTTCGTCGTTGGGTTGTTGGGTTGGGCCATCAATACTAGGAGCTGTGCTTGATGGGGTAGTGGTAGGTGCAGACAAGGCTTGAGCATTAGTTGGCTGTGATGGCTGAACGCTTTGAAGTGGCTGCATGATTTCGATGTTGTTTTTCTCGTCACCCTCTTGGTTAGGGCTTGGGATTGGTTCAACTGCAGTCGTTAGGGTAGCAGTAGGTATAGAGGACCCGTGAGTACTAGTAGAGCTCAACGATTGGCCACTCTGGATTGGCTGCGTTACTCCGTTGCCGTTCAGATTCTCATGATCTTTTTCATCATCGTCGTCGTCAGTATCAACATCATGGTGCTCGTCATCCGGTCTCGTAGCAGACTGAGTAGTATGTTGATCGTGGTGGTGGTCATCTTTGTCCTCGTCGTCATCACCCTCTCCACTTTCTCTCGGTGTAGCTTTGTTGCTGTGTTGATCTTCATCGTCGTGATCCCCCTCCTCGTCGTCCTTGTCATCATCACCCGAAAAGTTCCCCGAAGCTGCTAATGCACCCTTCTTCCTCGCCTCCTTGACCCATTCTTGAATGTCCTTATTATTCGGAATCTCGTAGTCCAGATTCTTGAGGTAGCTATCGACATCGAAGGGGTTTTTGAATCTCTGTTTATGTTGTCAGCAACTTATTCTCTAACGACTATGTTAAGACTGCTTACTGGGCTTGGTGTTCTGGTCGTCAAATGAGACTCTGAGGAGTCCTCGATGTGTTGGTGTATTGGGTATGCGTGGACGAAGCCAGAGATGGCGTAGAGTGCTAGCAAAGCTTTGGCTGACACCATTTTTGCTTTTGAGCTCTTCTTCGCTGGATGCCAGGCAAACAGTATAGATTGAGACTTGTAGTAAGTAACTCGAAATCAATTCGGAGTCAGGGATGTCCTTCTTCACTTACAATTGCAAGACAATCTACAACGTTTTATACAGGGAGACCTTTACCACCTTAAAGTCAAGGGAAGTGGCAAGGGAAAAGAATCCTACGGAGAAATATCTCAGGGTGGCCATTCAAGTAAGCATACTCATACTTCACAAGCCATACATGTTCAAGGCCATTCGAGTGTACTTGCACCATACATCTCTCAACATTCCACCACAGAATAGTGTAGTTGCCCGCCACTTCACTGGAATGTGGCACAGAGACAATCTTATCAAACCCGCGTTTTCCTACCTGTAAAATATCTTATCGTGGAGGGGCATTGGTGATTGGGGTGGAACATTCTTTCTGGTGTTGAGGAATGTAGGGTTTTATCAATTTTAGGGCTAGGGCTTTGATATCCGCGTTGTCGGTCTTCCCCAAGTTCTACTGGGAGCTCAAAACCATTTTAGCCAATAGTCTGAGTACATGGGCATCCACATGGGTATGTATGTATGATGGTACAACTCGCTAGAATGACTACATACGTATATCAGAAGCAAGCATTGACTTGCTGAACTACTAAAGATTCCGAGTTAGAATTGATGCAATCCGGATGCAATGATCGATTTGTAATCTTGTAATACATAACAAAGGAAAATGCCTAGATCATATGCCTTTCATGTGAAAAGCCCAGACAGATAGCAAAAGGAAACCCAATGTTTCACGATCTCATGTTCATAAAGATCACGCCTCCGTCACACCCGAGTCCTGGACCAGAATCAAACCGAAGGAAAACAAAATGCTGATAAAAGTTTAGACTTTTCTTTTTAAGGGGAATCAAAATTGCTAGCCGTTGAAGGCCAAATGCTCGTGAGTTCTGTAAGCACGAACCCTAATAGAATATGTTTGTTGTTCATAACATCGTAAACTCATGTTGAAAAAAGTCTATATGTGTCACCATACGCCGAAGAGAAATGAAGATTCAGGGTATCATGTCCTAGCTTAGTAGCGGTAAATGTCGCTCTTGAAAGGACCAGCAGCATCCAAGCCAAGGTATTCGGCCTGGACGGGGGTGAGGGTGGAGAGCTTAGCGTTGACGTGCTCCAAGTGGAGCTTGGCAACCTGCTCGTCGAGGATCTTGGGCAAGACGTAGACGCCGACGGGGCGCTTGCCCTCGTTGCCGAACTCGACGTACTTGGCGCCGAAAGCAGCATCTCCAGCCTTGTAGAGAGCAATCTGAGCCAAGACCTGGTTGGAGAAAGAGCAGGACATGACGAAGGAAGAGTGACCGGTAGCACATCCCAAGTTGACGAGACGGCCCTCAGCCAAAAGGATGATGTGACGACCGCTGGGCATGAGGAAGCGGTCAACCTGAGGCTTGATGTTCTGGACAGACTTGGCGTTGGCCTTGAGCCAGGCAACGTCAATCTCAATGTCGAAGTGGCCAATGTTGCAGACAATGGCGTCGTTCTTCATGACCTCGAAGTGGCGGCCAACGAGGATGTCACGGCAACCGGTGGTGGTGACGAAGATCTGACCCTGAGGAGCAGCCTCCTCCATGGTGGTGACTTGGAAGCCAGAGACGGCAGCCTGGAGAGCGTTGATGGGGTCGATCTCAGTGACAATGACACGGGCACCCATGGAAGCAAGAGCCTGAGCACAGCCCTTACCGACGTCACCGAAACCAGCGACGACAGCGACCTTACCGGCAATCATGACATCGGTGGCACGCTTGATACCGTCGATGAGGGACTCACGGCAACCGTAAAGGTTGTCGAACTTGGACTTGGTGACGGAGTCGTTGACGTTGATGGCAGGGACAAGGAGCTTGCCTTCCTTCAACATACGGTAGAGGTGGTGGACACCAGTGGTGGTCTCCTCGGAGACACCGTAGCAGTCCTTGAGCTGTTCGGGGTACTTCTTGTGGACGAGAGAGGTAAGGTCACCACCGTCGTCGAGGATCAAGTTGAGCTTCTTGCCATCCTTGAAGGCGTTGAGCTGTTGCTCCAAGCACCATTCGTACTCCTCCTCGGTCTCACCCTTCCAGGCGAAACTAACAACTGTTAGACGTACTCAACTGGCGAAAGCAATGGAAAGGATGACTTACACAGGAACACCGGAAGCAGCAATGGCGGCAGCGGCGTGGTCCTGGGTGGAGAAGATGTTGCAGCTGGTCCAGGTAACCTCAGCACCGAGGGCAGTGAGGGTCTCGATGAGGACGGCAGTCTGGATGGCTAGAGTGTTGTTAGACGGTGTGTAGTTCCAATCGATATCCAACGATAAACGTACTCATGTGCAAGCAACCGGCAATACGGGCACCGGCAAGAGGCTGGTCAGCAGCGTATTTGGTACGGATGGCCATGAGACCAGGCATCTCAACCTCGGCGAGCTCGATCTCGCGGCGGCCAAAGGCAGCAAGCGACTGTTGTTTGTTAGCGATGGATTCTGCCGGGTCTGTCCATATCCCGATGCCATTGTATAGTACGTACGATGTCGGCGACCTTGAATGTGTGGGCGGGAGCGGCCATTTTGTCTGATGTATGGAGTAGAGGTCGAAAAAAGGAACTAGAGCGATTGTAAGCTTCAATTGAGTACAAAGTGTTTTGACAGCTTCGAATTGATGTCTGGACGTACTTAGATGGTTATATGGTGGATGGTATATCAAGACAGAGATGATTGAAGAGAGAAGAAAAGATCAAAAAAGGTTGAAGCTGGCAGATTTATTTTTTTTTTATTATTAAGGAACGGCCGGCGAGCAGCGAGGGAAGGAGGGGTATTGGCGGAGACCGAAGATTTCTACGCGGAAGGCAACCTCCCCCACCAATAGCAGCCCAGCCCTTCCTTTAGTATGGCCCGAGACTTCAACAGCTACTCTCCTTTTAGCACTCGACACATCACTTTGCTGAGTTTGCTCTCTGTCCAGAGCTGGCCCCACGAATCCCTCAATGTGGGAACATGGGGCTCGACGCTTTTGTCTCATTGAATACACATTTTGTCCTCTGGTTAGTGCCCGAGCTGCATCTGACTGGTGGTGCCGGCGTGAGGTGCGATGTTTGATTCGGAGTCCGAGAGACTCTCCATAACACTGTGTTGTTGCTAGCTGTCCACCGGGTCCTTATCCACGTTGTCTATCGCATTGAATCTAATAGCCTGGAGATAGCATTTTTGCGGAAGTGCAGGATACAACTACTGACATCTTTCTTCGAGAGCTCCATCATCATACGAACTCTGGTCAACACTGTCCTTCCCGTTGATTGATGTGAGGCGTTGTCCGGCCACTTTTCAGAACCTAACAACACCACTGTTGATGACGAGGTAGCCATCACAGACGTAGAAACATGCACACATAGCAAGGGGAAGGAGCAGAAATTTGGAAGGAGATGTATTGTCTATCTATATTTTGAACTCCTATCAACACCTTCAATTGACCCGAAATTGTGCAAAATCTATAAGCCCGGCAAAAACAGACGCCGTTCTGACATTCACGCCAATAACGCAACAAAGCAGGAAAACAGTCGATGAGTTTGAACAGAAGAAGTGGCATACATGCAGATGCAAACGTGATTGCGACGCTGAACATGGTATCGAGTATGTCATGGAACAATTTGTGTGTGCTAAAGTCAAGGATGCAAACGTAACGGCGTTAGGAAGAAACGATTCGAACCCTCCGAGTGTTCGGCTCATCTTCAAACATCTTGGTCTGTCCAGTCGGAAATCTTCCATGAAGATGCATCGTCACCAATGACTAAGGCGAGGGTCTTGAAGACTATGGTGTCGTACATGACTCCCACCGCAGCGCGGGCCTGTTTATGCCATGGGCCGGTGCCGCCTGCTCGTGCATCCTCTCTGCTTCTCCAGACGCCTATAGATGTGTCAGTCTCGATATTTAAATCGATCCGCCAGTTGCTACTTACAAGTTGCCAAATTCTGATGCTTCTCGTTTTTGGCACCGAACCAATATTTCAACAAACCACCACTGGCCATAGCTTCTTGGTGCGAGTGGTAGTCCAGATCATGCAGTCGCTGATTATCAATGTCAGGTTTCAGAGTGGAGCGGAACGAGACCACATAGAATCGTTGTCTTTTCCATTGGTAGCCTTCCGCTACTGAAAGATCACGCAAGAAATCAATAACCGCCTGCCAGTTGAACGATTCGATGTAAGGTGCCGTCGCATAGTCGTCACGGATGGGCTTGAAGATGGTCAAGGCTTTCGCCAATAGCTGGTAAGGCGTCTCAAGACGCTTCAAGTCTAACAGATTCCCAGGATCGTTGTATGGAGATGCAATCAAGCGATCATCTGAAGTGGCAGCAAGTTCATGGCGCTGTGTGCCGAACTGCAACTGCAAAGCAGCAGCAGCATGGAATTGTAAAAGTTCATAGTCCTTTGTCACCAGCTCGTGGTGGAAGAGAGAGCTGGGTGCTCTGAGGGTAACCCTGGGTGGGTTAACTGTGGTAGTTGCTGTTCCGTCGACAGCAGCCATTGTTTCGTAAGTTGGAAGCTTGGAAGCCAACCGAGTCAAGCCTGAAAGTTTAGCAGATATCCTTCCCTTGCGAACGGGACCCGCTTCGAAGCTAGTTCAACGAGGTGAGTTTATTCGATGTGCAACAGACTAGCCGGGTTCGACGAGAAGCGAAGGACGACAAGTTGGGTGGGCAGCCTGATATCCTTGATTGTTCTTGAAAAGGAAAAATTGAAAAATGAGAGACAAAAAAGACAGTTCCTTCCCTTCTAATAAAGGTAGGTACGTAGGGGGCCAATGTCGAACCTTGACCCATAAAAATTTCTCGATATGTAGAATGTGCAAGATACCAAGCAAATTGCGATAGCAGCACGGAGAATGAATTTACCCCAGAAATACGGAGCTCCTTCCCTCACCGTGTAAAAAATTACTCTAGGGATCTCCTAATTCTTCTAGACTTGTTTCTTGGAATTTTCTAGCGGTGAGAGTAGAAGGATCGAGAGGAATCTCATACTACGTAGTAAAATTTCTGTCCAAGCACGCCATAGCTTACCGTGGTTGTACCAAAATTTGGGATGGATTTTCGGAAACTTCACCATACCCATAGAACGGGCCGGCGGAGAGAATTCGCGGCATAAGAAAATTTTCACGAAGTGCTAGGTATGGCTACTTTTTACTAAACAAGGTAATAATTCCCCGTGTTTCTTCAGGTTGCGAAAAAGAGTTTCTGTACAACTGGCCGTTATCTTGGTGTTGTCTAATGCGTTGTCCTGGTCCGTGAGAATTAGGGCTAGCCACCAGATTAGGTAGTAAGGTACAGACACCCACCCCTTTTTTAGGTAAGCAACTTAGCAATTCGATCGTCTTAGCCAGGCCATCTACGCAATGGAAGCATGACAACAAGGACCAGGCTGAACTGCTGGGGATAGTTAACTGTCACTCTTAGAGAGATTATTGCACAATATTGTGCGATATGGTGTTTCGTGGCAAATGCCTTACCTTGGAGAAAGCACGTCATTTTACCCCTTGCCATTTCCGGGGAGGATTAGACGATGTTATAACGGTGTGACAAATGCTAGTTTATACTCCTAAGAATGAGGCACACAGAAGAGAAGAAATTGGAGCAACCTGAGAACCATTTAAATAATGACGATATGTATATACAAATGTGGTATCATCACACCATGAGTCAAACCCGAAACGCCAAGCACATATGCATATTTCAATATAAAATAAGAAGAAAATCATTTCTTGAGAGGCAGTGGCGGAGGCGCCATGTTGCCCGCTCCAGTGTTAACCTTCTTGTTCGCCGGAACATCAGGAACCTTGAAGCCTCCATTCCCCCCAACTTGAGTGAAAGTACCACTCTTAAACCATCGATCCTCTTCTGCCTTTCGCTTACGATTGAGCTCCGCCTGGACTTTGGGATCAACCAACTCCAAACCTTGCACCGGCGTGAACGCAATAGAACTTGCCGTACCAGCCGTCGCGTTGAGCGAGGTGCCAACTCCTGATGTGCGTAGGCCCTTTGCTTGGAGCATCGTAGCATTTCCAGGCCCTCTAAGAGAGGAAGCGATACCACTGATGGGGGTGGCTGCTCCCCAGCCCTTGTTGGACTTGCTAAGCCTAGCCCGCGTCCTTTGATCTATCTGAGCTGCACGAATACGACCATCATTTTCCTGACCAAGCATACCCAATCCAACTGTGCCATCACCCGTTCCATATCCAGCTTCCTGTTCCTCTTTGCCGAATGCAACCCGGTTTTGCGCCTTTCGTAACTCCGTCATTGCTACAGCTTCCTTGGCCTTGCGTGCTCGTCGACCACCTCGCTTTCTAGCCGGTTTATCGTCGGGAGCGGGCAAGGCTCGCGGACCCTTGTTTGGCGGTGGCTCCGTAAGCTTGTCTAATCGTTGATAGCATTGTTGTTTAAGCTCCTCGCCCATAGACCCATCTGGACTGCTACGAGCAACATCAGCTCGGGCCGCCAAAACCATCTTCGCCGACACGATCCGCATCGCCTGGCGCTTGACGTCGTTCGGTATGTCTTGTATAATCGGCGAGTTGTAGAGGAAACCTTGTTGTCGGATGCCAACGTTCGTCGCAAAACCCAATCCTTCTTGCTTCTTAGAACCCTGAGCGGCGAGATTGCATGCAGGGATCTTGGCAAGCTCAAGTAATCCACCTGCTTGATTTAGGAACTGAGCAGCGGTTTGTGAACCAATAAGTGCTGTGAGGTTTGGCGCAATTTCGGTCATACGAGATTGGACGCTCTCGATACGCGCCGTTCGTTCACGGTCTAGTTTGAGGATTTTCTCGCATGTATCGAGCACGACCTTGAGCTCAGCTTCTGACATCGGCCGTCCTCGAGTGGATGTTCCTTCGACCGTGACGACCATAAGCGAGGGTCCATCGAGGACATCCTTGAGCGGAGCGCCGACGATGTTATCGGAGGATGTAGAAAGTTGCTTGATATTATCAAGCGGTCCATTTTTCAAGATCGCAACTGTCTTTGCGTAGTTGATCGGGTTCGTAATGAGAGTTTCAAGCTCTGGGAATCGTACCGAGTAGTGGTCGCGTAAATCTTTGTGTAGACGCGCCAATTCATCTGCCGCTGACATAGCAACCTCGAAGTCATTCTTCACTGCGACATTTTCCTGCTCAGCTTCCTCTGCCCTCTCGGGCTCGACTTCCATTTCTTGACCTGCATTTTCGACTCCATTTTCCTCCTGATCTTCGAAGTCGGAGTCTTCGAAATCCCTGAGCAGATCTTCCGCAGCCGACATTGTTGCGACAGTAGCTGAGCTGTATGACTTGGCGATGTGAGATCAAAAGAAAGGAATGACGCCACTAGCTTTTTTGTAAAGCTCACTAAATTAGACTATATGAGATCACGTGATTAGCTTAAAGAGCCTTCGGGTGGCGGCAAGAACCTTCCATGCAGTTTTAGCGTAATCAGAAGCCGCGACAATCGATTATTTTCCACTCCATCATGAAGCTACTTGTTAGCTAACAAAAGTCACATCGCAGGGCTTCATGCTCGGTGAAGGCTTTCGCTGTGTTTTATCCGCATTCGCAAGCTAAATTTTCATTTTTATTCCGACTTCCGTAAAAAACACTCGATCCTACCAATCCGTGTCGTCTATCCTCTTTCGCCATGGAGATCTCACGAGGACCCCCCAGGGTCAAAAACAAGGCCGCTGCGCCTATCCAGATCTCCGCCGAGCAGCTGCTGCGAGAGGCCGTTGACCGACAGGAGGTGGGCCTTCAAGCCCCGACGCAACGCTTCGAAGATTTGGAGGAACTTCATGAATACCAAGGTCGGAAGAGGAAGGAATTCGAGGACTATGTTCGGCGCAATCGAATTAACATGAATAATTGGATGCGCTATGCACAATGGGAATTGGAACAGAAGGAATTTCGCAGAGCGCGATCGATTTTCGAGCGTGCTTTGGATGTCGATTCTACCTCCGTCGTGCTATGGATTCGTTATATTGAGGCCGAGATGAAGACGAGAAATATCAACCATGCTCGAAATTTGCTTGATAGGGCTGTGACTATTCTACCGCGAGTCGACAAGTTGTGGTACAAATATGTTTACATGGAGGAGACGTTGGGAAATATTCCAGGTACACGCCAAGTATTCGAACGATGGATGTCATGGGAACCAGACGAGGGTGCATGGAGTGCATACATAAAACTAGAAAAGCGATACAATGAATTTGACCGCGCCAGAACTATCTTCCAGAGGTTTACCATCGTTCACCCTGAGCCAAGAAACTGGATCAAGTGGGCTCGTTTTGAGGAGGAATACGGAACGAGTGACCTAGTCCGGGAAGTCTACGGACTTGCAATCGAAACTCTGGGCGACGATTTCATGGATGAGAAGATTTTTATTTCATATGCAAAGTTCGAAGCAAAGCTCAAGGAGTACGAACGAGCCCGTGCAATCTATAAGTTCGCACTTGATCGACTACCCCGCTCCAAATCAGTCACTTTACACCAGGCTTATACTACATTCGAAAAACAGTTTGGCGATCGTGAAGGTGTTGAGGACGTCATTATAAACAAACGTCGCGTTCAGTACGAGGAACAAATCAAGGAGAACCCGCGCAACTACGACGTATGGTTTGACTTTGCTCGATTGGAGGAAACATCAGGAGATGCAGATCGCATTAGGGATGTATATGAAAGAGCCATTGCTCAGATACCACCTTCTCAGGAAAAGCGTCACTGGCGGAGATATATCTACCTGTGGATATTCTACGCTATGTGGGAAGAGATGGAGAGCAAAGACATCAGCCGTGCCAGACAGATCTATCAAGAATGTCTGAAACTGGTACCACACAAGAAATTTACGTTTGCCAAGATCTGGCTCCTGAAAGCCCAGTTCGAGATACGCCAGATGGATCTACAGGCAGCACGAAAAACACTTGGTCAAGCACTTGGCATGTGTCCCAAAGACAAGTTGTTCAGGGGATATATTGATTTGGAACGCCAATTATTCGAATTCAACCGATGCCGGACTCTTTACGAGAAGCAGATCGAGTGGAATGCAGCGAACAGTCAGGCCTGGATCAAGTTTGCCGAGCTTGAACGAGGCTTGGAAGATCTCGAACGAGCTCGTGCAATTTTCGAATTGGGCATTGAACAATCAACGCTCGATATGCCAGAGTTGGTCTGGAAAGCGTATATCGATTTCGAGGAATACGAAGGAGAATACGACCGGACGCGTGAACTGTACGAGCGGCTACTTGAGAAGACGGATCATGTCAAGGTCTGGATCAATTATGCTAAATTCGAAATCAACATTCCCGAAGGCGAAGAGGAAGAAGAAGAGGAGGAAGAACGGCCAGTCAGCGAGGAAGCCAAACGACGGGCTCGCAAGATCTTTGAGCGCGCCAACAAAGTGATGAAGGATAAAGATCTCAAGGAAGAGGTTAGTAGATTCCTTCTCCCGGTAATACCTTGTTTTTGACAATTTGCTAATTGGTGACTACAGAGAGTGGATCTCTTGAATGCATGGAAGGCATTCGAACAAGCACACGGGTCCGCCGAAGATCTCGCAGCGATCGAAAAGCAGATGCCTCGGCGGGTCAAGAAGCGTCGCAAGTTGGATGACGATCGTTACGAGGAATACATGGACTACGTTTTCCCGGCAGACGATGCTTCAGCGGCCAATTTGTCTCGACTTTTGCAGCGTGCCCACGCATGGAAACAGCAACAGGGACAAAGCTGAGACGGGTAATATTGTGCTTGCTCTTGATTTGGGTGACACGGCAACCATGTATATGACCTGGTATGTAGCATTATCGGTTAATAATTTTTGGTGTCATGATTCTATACATATCCCGTAGTGCAATGAAAGGGCTTTGCGATTGCCTAATCGATTGAATCAAGTGACCCGACCAATCCTGACACAATTCCAACAAAAATCTTTGAAACAGTTGCATTTGCAGGTGGTATGGCCAGTGCCCCCATTTAGCCCCAATCGGGAAATATCCACGGCCCTTAAACGGGAGTCATCAGAACGCCAGGTGCTTCAAGTACCGACTGTCCGCGCAATCAGGGCTGTGTCAGATTCTGGAAAATGAGGTGTGAAACTGGATTTCACCAATTGTCGTCGTTTCGCGTGACCTCGTTTGAATCATGTTTTTCGGTCGCTGACCCTTTCATATAGAACACTTACTAAGAGGAGAATGTTTTGATGTACACAGTATGGTTTCTTACATGGTAACCTTGGAACTCGGATGATATGCATAGTTAGATGCAGTCTTGAAATAGATCGCCGAGGTTAGCGCGACTCTGCTCGATACTTTGCGTTACCTTGTGTGAACGTGCATTTTGGTGGTCAAGCAGGTAGTTTTTGTGCATCACTTAATGGCGATGCTGATTTTGAACAAGACACTCCACAGTCATCGAAGCGGCCCCATATCCTACGTAGGTAGGCGTGTTTGAGAAAATCTGATTATGAGGGGCCAGCACGGGAGCCAGTTTGCAAGTAGCACACAACCATTGACGAGTCCCGGAAGGAATGCATTCTGTGGGATGGAGCTGGAATATATACTGGGGAATTCAGGATGCAAATTAAAAGAATCTCGCAGTAGGAGAAGACTGAAATGGTGCCTCAGGCATCCAAACGGAGCGGGTCGCATGCATCCGATATCTTATCGATAATAAACGGCGCTCGTCGCTCTCATTGGGCCACTCTCTGTCGGAGCTTACATAGTACTACTACTATAGCACCCCTGGCGCCCTCGCACTAAACCACACAGGGCAAGCTTTCAATATATTCTCTTTATCCGAGTCAGGCTAATCGCTGATTGGGGGCGGCTCCTATGGACTTGCATCTGTGCTAGAGCCAAAGCACACGGCAGTCGAGCCACCGACTGCGCTGAGTGGACAGTTGGGTGATTCCTGGCCCGCTCCGGCGTTTCACCTTGAATCATCGCGTCTGCTGGTCCCTTGCACCTTCCCCGAATCAGGCACCAGACCTGCACCTTCCCCTGTCAGTGCCAATCTTGCCAAGTGCTCCTTCCTGCTGCTCACGCAGTGTCTGTCCCCTGTGTCTCTGTCAGACAATCCTTTCCTGTGCAGTTCTTCTTCTCTTCGTCGACTGTACCTGCTCAACGACGTAGGTTGACCTGGACGTGCGTGCTGCTGGCTACTGCATGATTATTTGCTTTACACCTTACTTGCCGACCCTCCTTTCTCTTTTCATTATCACCATTGCCTGTCTGCCCGCGGTCCTTGTTTCTTCATTTTCAACCTTCGTTTTACGACCAGCACATTTGATATTCGCTCTCTAGGGGACCTCCATATCTATCGTTTACACCGTTTCGCTGATCGCCCTCCCTATCGTTTTGGTCGATCAACATCCACGCAGTAATTGATTGTTGTATCCTTCATTCAGCATCTCATCGTGCTGCAGGTATTACTTCGTTTGCATTGCTTGCAATTGCTACCGCAAAGTCTCAGACCCAAGCCAATCGAATTGGTTAACTCACTACTCGGATAACCCTCCTCTCAATCATATCGACAACGCATCAAGATATACGATAAGGAATGTGTGAATAGGATATCCGAACCACAATTGCACGCTGCCTTCGTCATACGAACCTCTAACGCGACACACTGCTTAAGGAGTTGAATTACGACTAGCCGATCATGCAATAGTCTACTGATAGGTTTGGAACATACCCGTGGGGCTACTAGGAATCCATCACCCTTCATCAGGATCTATACCGATATTACATTCCTTTCGCGGCCCGTAGCTGGTTTACTCGGTGGCCGACTTATATATCCTCAATATGTCTTGTCCACAGCCTCCTTCAGCCCTCGATGGGCGTTGTTCAGTCGTCTATAACAACACTATCTACGTTTATACTCCGTCCGCATTGTTATCCCTACCTCTCGAACAAGGCGCCCAATGGAACTCTACAAATGCCGGCCAAGCAGTCACAGACGCTGTTTGTGTGACAGGAACCCTTGATGGCTCTGCTGCCAACCAAGCTTTATACGTCGTCGGAGGCACTTCCACCAATTCCACCTATATGGGTCTTCAAAGATACTCATTCGCCGATAAAAAGTGGGAGTCCCTGAATCTGGGCGGTGGCCTTCAAAATCGAGTCAATCATAGCGCCATCTATCTTCCCGGCACTACTTCGATCCTGGTCTATGCAGGATCTAATGATGGCAACCAGGACGCCTCCACAACAACCTTTGAGATTCCCCTCACAAACGGAGGAACAATACAGAACCGTGGCGGTTCTGGCATAGCAGCTGGGATCAAACCAACATTACTACCTTGGGATGACTCGACGGCCGTTTACGTTGGAGGAACCCCTACGAATACCGAAGTGTTTCTATATCATGGCGAAAGTGGTTGGGGCACTTCTCAAATTGCCCTGGCGAGCGGAATACCCAGCACTTCCGGTGTTGCCATCCAATCAAACTCAGACGGGAGCAAATTTCTTGAAATATTCGATATGACCGTCTCTCCAAATAACGTAACATTCGTGGCTTTGTTACAACCTGGGGGATCTGCAGCATACCCTGGTGAAACTACATCATCCGGGAAGCGAAAGCGCGACTGGGGTAACATACCGTCGTACAATAGCACTCTGGCTCCCTCAACAACACGCAGCAGTTTCTCGTTGGCTCAGTCTGACAACGGCTTGGTCGTCATATCTGGTGGAAGCGGTACTGATGCCGTCACAGTTTTTAACCAGACTCAGAATAGCTGGGTCAACACCACAAAGCTCTTCTACAACGACGATGTAAGTGCAGGCCTCCAGCATCCAATTGGTCCATCGTCGACGACGACTGCTCCAACGACCAGTGCTACAGCTGCGACAACAACATCAGCATCGGCATCGGCATCAACCACTGCCGTCGCTGGCTCGGGTACAGGCAAGATCAGCACAGGTGTCATTATAGGTGCGACTCTGGGTTGCTTGCTAGGCGTAGCAGTTATTTTGATTGTTCTTCTGATAATCCTTCGACGTCTGCACCGGAAGAATGGTGGCTCGGCAGGCACAGGTAGCCGCCGTTATGGTCAAGATAAAGATCGTTTGAGCTTCCAAGATCAGGGTATTGAACCTCTCACAATGGCTGCGGTGCCTATGGGTCGAACCCACGTGCCTTCAGCTGTAGATTCTCTCAACATGATTTCGGGAAAGTTTGCAAACGAATACCCTGGTACATTCATGGCGGATAAAACTCCAGTGACGACTCGGTCTTTGGTCCCGCCAGCTAAGCCCCCCCTGACACTGGTGACTTCTAATGAGGCGGATCGGTATAGAAACAATACGCTCACGCCTATCGACGAGTCTAGTCACCCACGGGGTGATCGAACCACTGATGAAGGTTGGAGCAAATATTTCCAGGATGGGGGAGCTGACGGTCTTACGACGGACTCTCCTCGCACTACAATGAACTCGGACATTTCCCAAATTACCAAGTCTGATTATCGAGGTAGCATGTGGCCTCATGAAGTGCCAGAGAGAACCACAATTGCGTTGAGTGCTCTAGATGGACCCAGACCATTAGGACAAGTTCCTTCTGGCAGTCCTAGCACAGAATATCTCCCGTCATTTGAATCCCGACATATTCACCAAGCGCAGGCGGCTCATATATCTAGCGCAGAATCAGTCAGCTTTGTCTCGGAGGAAGAAGATGACCATGACCGCCATGATGCTTTCTCTTCCGGCGTTCCGCAGAGTGTTCATGATGGAACTCAGTGGACACACCAGCCTTGGAACCTACGACCGCCGAGCAGCAACTATACTGATAGCTTCTATCAATCTAGTGCACATGAGCCGGTCGATACTCGATCACATGGACGACGATCAAGCGGTATCCTCCATAGCGACACGGATGGCTATTCGCGGAACAACGTCAATTCAGATATGAGCTGGTTGAATCTGCATGGAGATAAATGATCTTTTTGCCATATGTTTCAATATAAAAGTCGACGTTTGACTCCTTGCCTATCAGCCATTCTCAGGTTCGATTTGCCTTGACGACACAAACCATATTCTTTCCTGGACAAAACAAAAGTTCAATCTTCTCTGTACTATTTTACCGAGTTATGCATGGACATACTTGCTGTTGACAAGCTTCACTTCTCTTTTCTGTTTTGATTTTTGTGTGTTTCACTAATTTATACCATAATAGTCCACACGACGTGTGAGACGCTGGACAGTTCCGTTCTTTCTGTTGTTTATACCCCGGGGGAAGGACTCGTTTCCTCGGCTTGTTTCTTTATTTTCTTCTCGTCGCTCCTTGGGCTAAGGCATACACTGGGATTTTAGGTTTTGTTTTGTGGTTTGGTATTGACTATGCATTGCATGTGTTCAAACTAGCATAGTGTGGGCGATTGATGTTGGATTGGCGTGTATTTGTGTGTATATATGACTCTTGGAAGACTTGCCCAGTCAGACTATGTGCCTGTAGGTCAATACAAAGCATCATGATACCAGTCAGATATTGCGTAAGACTATCATCTAAACCCACTAACCTTGAGGCTGAAAGAGTCGTATTGAATTGCTAATCAGATTACGTTCGACGAATGGCATAAGATCTATGTATTACTACGTAGCAAAATTCACCTCGTCAATCAACATACACAAATAATTGAGCCATTCGGCCCGAGACGGCGGAAATAGGCAACCTTAAGCCGATTAGGGCTTTTGGCGGTTAGAATACGTAGATACGTAGCATCATGCTATGTCCGTCGTCCCGGTTTTAACTTCTAATTTCCATAGCCTCATACGCAGATCGCTGCATAATGGCTCACAGTAGAGACTAGCCTGCTGGAAGGGTATAAATATGTCGTGAACCACCTCCCTGGATGATATTATTTGAACCATCCAAGACAAAAGCATAAAAAGCCCGAATACACTATCGAGATTGAAACTTGACAATGGCCAAAAGCGTCTTCATCACCGGCGCCAACACAGGCATCGGCTTCCAGATCGTGTGAGCCCTCTACAACTCCTCTAGAGAGCCATACCACATTTTCGTGGGCTCCCGCTCTCTTGCCAACGCACACAACGCCATCGAAGCCATCAAGACCGAATTTCCTACATCCACAAACACCCTCACACCTATTCAAATCGATATCGAAGACGACACCTCCATCCAATCCGCCTACGACACAATCTCGTCCCATGTCAACGGCAAACTCGACGTCCTCATCAACAACGCCGGCGCATTGTTCGACCGTCAAATCGCGAGTTAGCGTGAACTATGGAATAAATCCTGGAGCGTCAATACGGCCAGCACACAAGTAGTGACTAGCAAATTCGTCCCGCTGCTTTTGCAGAGCTCTGATCCTCGATTATTCTTCATAACATCCGGCACAGCTTCGTTCGCCGGATCCGCGAATCTAGCTCTAAAAGTGAACCAGAGCCCCGAAACCCAGGGGCAGCCTAAACCCGGGTTTTTGGGTTTACCAGCGTATCGAAGCGCGAAAACGGGGCTGAATATGCTGATGCTTGAATGGCATCGGATCCTGAAGGAGGATGGGGTTAAGGTCTTTGCTATATCGCAGGGGATCTTGGCTACGGGGTTGGGGGGTGATACGGAGTTTTTGAAGAGGTTGGGTGCGGCTGATCCGAGTGTTGCAGGACCGTTTATTAGGAGTGTGGTTGAGGGGGAGAGGGATGGGATTCAGGGGTGGTGATTTGTAACGAAGACGACAGTTCTATTCTTGCTTGTTCAAATCGTACCGTGCCATGTTTCTAGATCCAGGTGGTTGTGATATGTCTTTCTGCTTGTTCTTCAGCGGCATACGTACTTGTTCAATGAACAGCCATATTTCATAATCCTTCTCCGGGTATAATCCGTTAGATCCGTTTGGTCTTTCATGCAAACCAAGACTAAATGACCAAGTATAACATATATCATCCTTCACTATGATCCAGGACTACATCTTCGGTGCTGAACAGTGGTTATCAAGCAGCAGGACCCCAAATACGAGAAACATCTCTCGAAGAACGGTTTTTATATCAAGAATGGGGGCTAAACCCCATTTCCAGCTCGATTCATAGATTCAGATGTCGGATTTGTTGGCTCGTCTATTAAGTAGTATCAATTATCTTATAGTCTGATGAGCTGAAGGGGATTGACAAGGAAAGTTTGAAAACGTGATACCCAAAAGCTAAATATATTTAAACGAGTCATGCTAAATGAGGCTATGTTGTCATACATGTAGATTGCGTCAAGCTGTAATTGAATAATGTGACTGGGGTCTAAATAAGCAATTACCTAGGTATCTAGGCCCGCTAGACTATTACTTATGCATACTTGTGTATCATGCTCGTATGATACGATTCTTTTTGTAAATACCAATTTATGTACCTAGGTAGGTAAGAAAAAGATGTCATTATCTGCATCTAGAAACATGTAGATGATGGGATCAGATATATCCACCAGGGACTCACCTTGGCAATCAGCCACCCACAATCCAAGCAGTAGATAAGAAAAAAAAGGAAATTGCCTGCATTAGGCAAAGGTAGATGATCGGATCAGGTATATCCACCAGGGACTCACCTTTGCGATCAGTCGCCATCATTTCAGGCGGTAGAACTGATGTCGAAACTCATTTCCGAACGTAGAGCCTTGTCTTGTTCCCACTCTCGAAAACAGAGTCGGTATCATTGATTGCAAGCGGCTCAGCGTAGTTCCGAATGAGTCTTTGGACTCTGGGGGACGTTGGAGAAGCAGACATTGTAGTCCTGTCGTACTCTTCCAGCTTTTCGGTCTGATTGACCTCTCCGCAAAGAATCATAGCTAATGGTTCTGCAGTCATGATATCAGCAAGGATTTGCAAGAGAGGCATGTCCTGGTTCATGGCGAAGACAAGGGTATTATCATCCACTTCCAGGAGTGCCTGTATCTCTTCCAATGACTGAATCCCGAAATGTTGAAGGAGCACCTTCTCGTCTGCTGGAGTGTATTTGGGCTCTTGGGCATAGCAAGTAACCCCCTGATTACCGGTTCTCCGCTGTATAACATCCCGTATATCTTGTATCACAGCGTGCTGCGCCACGAAGTCTCTGACCAACTCCGGCTCCCTTTTCCAGCCGTACCACAGGGAGCCATTCCCGAATGCGATGATCTTCTTGACCTTTTTGAGTTTGTCAATTTTGAGTCCCATGAAAGTAGATTGCACAGATTCTCTAGCAGAATTCTCGATCCAGCTCTTGTAAACATTCTCGCGCAAAGTTACAAGCGCCTCAATATCATTGTCTGTAGGAGCTTGCAAATTTCGAGCATAAGCCGTGTCAAAGTCGGTTTCCAAGGTGGTAATTGGGTCCCCGACACCCATCAGGAATATCTGGACAGGGAGATATCCCATTGTCTTCAACCTTGAGTGCGATGAATTAGCTTCCCCTTTTTGACAGCGTTCAAGTTTCTTATGTATTCAATCAGTCAGCAACTTACTTTGCCCCTTGTCCATCCACACGGTATCCCAGATCCAAAGTAATCTTGTTAGCTTTATTGCCATCAACGTAATCTGGGATTTTGAATACTGGGTTTTTGGAATTCCCCGTCTTGTACTCTTTGAGGATCTTCCACATGTCCTCCATGGTCTGGCGCGGAAAGAGTTTCTTTCCCTGCAGATACTGATCTCGAATCTCATCAGTCCGATTCGACATTGTTACTAGTCAACTTTATCCTGTAGGTTGATAGTAAAGGCTTGTCAAGAAAGAGTAATGTTATGAAAGGGTAAATTCTTTGGTTAGGAGTTAGAGTACGTCTGGTAGAATGTTGATAATTGTTCTTGATATGAACCTACAGGGTCTACTACAAGTGCAATCACCTATTTATGCCTTCAAAGCCGACTCCAATGACTGATATTTTGAATATAGAGTCATGTATTTGCTCTCTGTGTGTCATTGAATGGCAATATACGTCTACAGACTGTGGTACAAACTCCAAGGCGTGTTATGGAGACTCCTACCAGCCTCACCAATTGAAAGTCCACTACCTCAAAGATTCTGTCTATAAAGAGTCATATATTTGCTTGTAGGGTGTCATTTTATTCCAATCTACGTCTAAAGACTGCAGTACCAGCTCCAAGTTGTGTCATGGATTTAATTGAAGTACTGGGGATTATTCTATGAGTCTCGGAAGTGCGTGTTTGAAAGTCCACTGTCTCGAGGATTCTATCAATATAGAGTCATATGTCTGCTGTTTGTGTGTCAATTAATCCAATACACGTCTATAGACTGTACTATCAGCTCTCAATTGTGTCATGAGTTCAATTGAGTGTATTGGGGGCCCTTCTATGAGCCTCGTAACTCTGTGTGTGATAGTCCGCTAGCTCTTATAGTTTCTGTCTACGTATACTCTTCTAGGATCTCTTAAAAGCTACTGTTGCTATCTCAACGGAACCAAAGATTCAAAAGCTTTTAGCCTGGCTTACTGGAAGGCACATCTATCTTCTGTACAACTCCGTGGATGCGTCACGGACTCTGCCTCAACTTTGAGCTTTTTACAATAATCTGAAGATACTTTTTATGTGACATTGAGTCATGATGAGGCCTAGAGGTGGTTTATTCAATGATTGACTTTAAGGAATGCTGGTTGTAGGACACCTTACGTCATCATTCGACACAGCTGAGAAGGATTTCTTCGCTATAAGGTACCTGACTCACAAATAGTTGACTTTACCCTTTATGGAAGTTAGAGATGGTATTCAGATGATCTTTGTGTTAAGACGATTCTGTCTTGTTAGGGCTAATAAGTAGGGTTAGGGCTTACACTCGGCTTCTCGCCGTTGATGGCGATGAGAACATCAAGTGACACAAAGCAATGATATGAGGGAAAGAAGCAGATGGGTTTTTGTTTTATTCTTTTAGTTTGACATCTCTGTCACTAAATAACTCCATTTCGTGCTGTCAGATCAATTGTTTGATCTGGAGTTCAGGCAGATACAGATTTCGCTCAGAATCTAATTGAAAACAAAACTGTCAATGCCACTCCCGGATTATCTTTGTGGACTTTTCAAAACTGAGGTCGCCATTAGGATTTAGTAGCTCATTGGCTCAGTGAGTGAAATGAATGGCCCAGTTTCACCCAGCATTTGAAGTGAGCATGTTTCTTAGCATAGTTATATGAACCTCATTAATCTAGTCAGAGCGCTCAGTTCTACTCGTACTCAATGAGCAGAACCAGCGAGGGGTTGAGCGCTAAAACAGAATAGGAAGGTTGCTCGATGTCAAAGGATATCTGATACGTATCTCTGTACCGGCTGTAGCCATCCGTGTAAATGTTACCAGTAGTAGATTTGTGGTAGTTAATATATTTCAGTTTGATCTAATTAGGGTTACGTTTCGTGCACGGCAACGAACTTTGTATCCACGAACATCTAAGCCTAATTAAATGAGTGCTGCTGATTTATGCTAACTCGCCCAACAAGAGATAATTAGAAATAACTTACCCCGTAGTATCCAGTAATATACTACTACGTACTATATAGATTAGTTACCGGAATATTAATTATCAGATCAAGTGGGCGATGTTTGTGCCGAATTTCCTGGCCCCTGGAAATCTGCAACATCGTTCTTCCATCTCAAATTTCTCGCAACAACGAAGGCTACAGACAGATTCAGCTGCCTACCCTCATTGTCAGCTCAGATCCAACCAAAGGATTCTAATCCGTGACTGCGGCTTGACATGGTACCGTCTCCTTCAATCCCATACTACCCATTCGATCAGTCTGGAACCGAGGCGACGGGCTGAAGAAACATGGAAAGTTTCTTAATTGACTGCACACGTATATGAGCCATCCTTCACGACGATAAACTTTGGATCCCCGGCTGAAAGTCGGCAATCGTGTGAGATGGGGACTAGAAGCACCTTCCTACATCAGCTACTGTTAACAAGCTGGTAGTTACTATAAAATCACCCAGGATTCAGCCTCGTAACTACTGAGCAATAGTATGTCTATTAACAGATTAAAAGTCTCGTGATGCTGATCTGCCCTCAGCACTTGTATGTTATCAGGCGACTTCTCACACTATCGTGTATCAATAATAATGAACCGAAATGATATTCTAGATTCATTATTACACGTCATTATCATCTTCGATAATCTGATAGTTACTCCGTCAAGGAGAAATGTACGAATTCAAGCCAATTTTACAAAGTATTATTAATACCAGGCACGTCCAACATTGCAAGTGTGCGCGGTCTACAAAGCACAAGTCATTAGCATGGAAACAATCCTTTACGACTTACTAACATAGGCGGCACGGTACGTTCTCATTCTAGAAAAAATAAGGCCTTATGCTCTCTCAAACAGCGTACTTATGAATGTAGTCAAACCCCCAATACAGGGACCATAGCCTGTAGGGGCTGGACGACTGGGAGTGATCTTTAACTTAATCAGGATAAGTCCGTAAGCCCTCAAAACCTTGTTCTGTTCTGGATTACAGTAATTGGTGTGGGAGCCTGGAAAGTTGAAACTGAAAGAGGGGAATGTGGAAAATACCGAAAGGCCCACTTCATTGCCTGATTCGGTACTCCGTACCTTGTTTCAGGCTGTTACACTTTCCCTCGTTCGAACTTCGAAGGTCTGGAGGTCAGCCCACGTGGTGCGTACCAAACTTCGGAGGTGAAATCCGTTACGTTACCACTTACCAGCCATGTAATAAAACTATAATTAATACATCACCATTCACTCACTCCAGGATCGGTGGATAATATTTTAAATGAAGTTGACAAATTATGAATAGCTAAGGTACACTACATCCTTTTTCTTTTTCAGTTCGGCCAAGAATAATAGAACAGCGTATTCGAAAAAGGCTGACAATTTTCTTCCTGGCTTTTCTCAGCTTACTAATTTTGGGCATTAGACTGACCAACTCCTAGCCCCAATTACGTTCACGCTTCGCCCCAACAGGATTTCAAAAGACGATAGAAGCTGCAAATGCAATCTTTGTTCGTGAAGCCATTGGACCTTATCAAAGGGCATCATGTCAATCGAAGTAAGCTGTGCATACATACATTAATTTTGGGGCCGTCCTGACTCGTGGATGCATACACATAGACTACTGATGGATATTCCCACAATTTAATCAACGTACCTAGGTGTACTGGTAGAAATCTCGAGCAACCAGCAGGTCCATAACTTCATACGCAACACATCCATGATGAATCGATTTGCCATGGCTAGGTAAAGTCCATGAGTCGTAATCGTAGCGGGGAATTCGAGGTTTAGTTTATCGTCATTCAATTTCGTCGGCTAAGGTGACTACGTGTCAGCCGTCCAGCGGCTTCACAAGCTTCGTTATGCGGCCAAACCCTCCGAGGGCCTGTCAACTGCCTGGGCTGAAGTATTTTTAGAATCCTCTTATTTGTGCCTCGAGAATCAAGCCTTTGGCTAGGCTATCAATTCAAGCTTCCTTCAGGACCCCAACTCAACGAACGCTAACATACCTAAACAGATCCAGCATACTCCATACGTCGTACAGAATCAAACATGAGACAGGGTATGAACTACTCTGTATAGATTTAAGTATTTGGCATCCCACTAGCTCGAGCAATCACATGTGCACGGAAAAGGGATCTTTAATTGGATACCTTTTGATAATCAACTTCGTTTACGAACCTTGATCATGAACTAATACGCGAGTCTCGACCTACGTAGTGGTGTCCAAGATAATGACGAAGTTCTTGCTATTCAAGTAGTCTGGTTCGTCCGACGAACTGCTTGAAGGGCAAACAGACCAATGATATCTAGAAAATAAAGGCGAAGTATTACCCCGGGATAACATGTACATGTTCTCTTGTGATATAGATTTGTACATCGCCGATGAACGAAGATTGAAGTGGTATGTAGCTATGTAGATATTTATACAAGCACTAGTTTAATTATCTATGTACAACGGATCTTCAGTGGCAATTATCATATCTATTAACGCGGATCACCAAGGCTGGCAACGTTACACAAGCCAATAAGAATCTTTTGATGTAAACACAAGACAAAGCTTGATCACCCTTCGAGTCGTGAATAGCAGCCCGATATATGCAAATCATATTTCCGATGAATGATAGCAGGCATTCAACATGGAGCCATTGTCCACTCATGTCAAGCCATAGTTACAAATATTGATACATCGCTTGTATTGACTGACTTTGTATGTCACGTACATATGTATTTATATTGAACATCAAATTTCCAGGCACACACTCCGTAAGTCCCTGATATATCAAATTCTACACCATAGAGCAATAACGTTCAGGGTCCTGTGTGAAGAATGTGTTCAGCATTGATTAGGCCCGATTAGTTATATAACCTAATTTGGAAATTTTCTGGCCTTCCGCTCAAATCAAAGTTGGTAAGGGTGGAAATACCAACTTGTAACGCACTGTAAGCAAACTACGTATTATTACGAGCTCAGTCAAGCGTTGTTTTGTAAGTTCTAACAAGGTCCCCTGGCCCCTGGGCCTAACTTACTAGCCTGTGTCTCATCTATTTAGGGTCCATAATGGATCCATAGCTTCAGCCACGCCGATGTCGTCGTACTAGACTTTTCGCTCTCTCTACACCGTAAGGTCCATCAAATCATCAGTAGTCTGTAGTCTGTCTACAGTAGTACGGTGGCTGTTTCAGAACGGTAGAATCAGACTAAAGGTGAGCAGGTCGCAGAGCAAACCGCCAAGGGCTTCGTACCCAGCCATAGGTTGCGTAGGTGGCTGCTATTCTTCTTGGTTCGCAACTTCGCAAGCCTCAGATATCGGGGCGCCCCATTAATTTATCAGCCAAGTATGAGGGGTTTAAGGTTGTGATTACTCCGTGTGCATCCGGTAAAGTACTACGGACACTAGATAGACAAGCACAATATTTAGAAATGTCTCAGCCGCGCGATTCGAATACGACAATGTACGAGGTTATCCTGGGCTCCCGATATTCTGTTTGTCCGGGCCGGAATTTGAGCTGTTTACCGGTGACCCGTCAACATCTGAAGAAACTTTCAGGTAGCCCCCTGGACCCTGAACGTGACCGGATATAGTCTAGCTACTACTAGTACTAGGCATCTTACCGATGTGCCCAATCAGCTTTCCTTTCTCCAAGGAGAACATCTTATCGATTATCGTACGATAACTCGGGCACCAAAACTAAAGTTTGGCAGGGTACTACGTAGTACGTAACCTACGTCTGAACGGAACTCAGTACGTAAATACGTACATACTTATGTATTTTATCGGGAATTATAGTAGAACATTTACCGGTGATATTGTACGGAAATATTGGAGCCGACCGCTCCGATGTATACCAAAGATCTTATTGATGAAGGATTCAGCTCCGCTCCTAGTCTGGTAACTATTATCTACTGGTTTGACCGTGTACATACGTACTACGGAGTAGGTATCCTTTTTATCAACAGGTTTAGAGACATGATTCGTGCAAATGGAAAAAGGATCAGCTAGCACATATGCAGGTTACCTAGGTATGTAACTAAATAAAAGGATGCGGAAGGATCCACTTGAAGCCTGTAGTGGCAAAACGATGTTAGAATGCCGAGGATATATTCAATTGCCTGGAATTTCAGGTTTCTCAATCTGATACCACAGAATCAGAAATTATTAACCACTGAATACTACGTATACGGGAACTTATCTATGTCAAACCGACATTGATGGTACAATCTAAGAAGAGATCGTACTCAAATCATGTAGCTACGATGAACATGGCCTTGATAGCTGCGCACCTTGTACCAGTGTTGACCATTTCCCCTATTTGAAATAATGTCAGATGAGACGTTGAGGCGCCTTACTGGGCTAAAATTGGCGCTAGTATGATTGCGGAGTCTGCCACATGGTGATTGATAACGCCCGAAATGATGTGGATCTATACCGTACCGGAGTTAGAGTACGAAAACAAATTATTTTCCCAATGCCATAATCCATGATCTTGTATATGACCGGATACGGAACGAATACGTACTTATGTACGGAGTACGTTAGGGCGGTTACTACGTATTACCGTACTTGAAATTGTGAAATATTGTTGTCCGAAGTTGAGACGGAGAAGTGGGTCGGAACCGGGGACTCGGGGACTCATCTCCTCCAATGATATCCCTAGCAACCCAAAACAGTTTGGGTCTACCGTTACACTAGTTCGACGGATCGAACCTTATTTGTTCAGCCAACCACTCAGAACAAGCTCCATTACATGTAAGATATTTAATTGGATGATTGTACGCACGAGGTATCATGGTATCCAAGTGGGAGAGGCGACGTACCTTGTAATATGAACTGTGTATGGACACGCCGTCGTTGAGTCGAATCAGTCGATGACCCAAAAACAGGAGACTTCGAGGCCAACCGATCGTTGGAGCATAGATCGTCATCCAACATGGATTGAACATTGGTAGAGTGGAACCTAAAGGGGGTTTGATCAATATCTCAAATTTGGTCTTTTTACCCCTATATCTACTCGCACAACTGGAGGCGAGAGCTGTATATTGGACCCTTTTATTGAAATAGCTTCCAGCACATCCGGAGTTAGTCGTTACAATACGTTACCAAGTTGACTGTAGCATAGCTGGTACTTGTTCCCAGACATTTGGTCGGTGGCATCTCAGAAGGATTGAAGAAACTTCAAGAAGTAACTAAGCGGATTCCAAGCCGCTTATCCCAGAACGGACTGCCTTGCACTTCGTGTTCTATTACGTATGCCTCTCAGCGCCGAGTCCGCGGACGCTAACAGTCATTTGTCGGGGTATTGACGACTGTGGAAGCCTGTCCCGAGATACATTTCTGTGTTCGTCTCATTTGAAACTTAAAAGGTGACGAACAAAGCTTATTGTCGAACAAGAATCTTTGTTGGTAATTAAAAGAACGTGTGTCTTGCAAGCGAGCATGAATCTGCATGATTTGTGAGGTTTGATCCTCGCTACACCTGAATTCTACTATTATTCGTCAGTTGGAGCTTTTCAATCTATGCTAGTATCGTAATGTATTAACTAGTTACTAACAATATGTAAGCAGTAAGTTGTCATCAGGGCTAATTACCGTAACCAAGTACGGAGTATGTACTTATGCAAGCACTACCGTCTCCATCGGTATGTCGAGTTTTCTAATTACAGGGATAGTCCTTATTCATATGCAACTAAATTATCATCTCAGCATCATTGAATGTACGTAAAGTAACACTGTAACTGTATTTTCAAACATGGGAGCGCTAACTTACTCTGTGATTTTGCTTCTTTTCGCCTGTGCCGCCGTTGGACCCAGGATGGAGAGGGTTTCGTAGGGGTTTCCTATCTGGGGCTAGGAGTATACGCAGGCTACAAAGACTCCATAAGGGTCCCTCGGGCTCCACTTTCGCAACGGTTCTAGCTAGTCATTCCTCAATTCGTTTATCCTATCATTTGTATTTCTTGTATGAACCCTGAACCCTGTCCGCCTGTCACTGTGGCGTCCGCCAACCTGATCTCATAGCAAACTTGTGCGGACTCGACGGAGTATGGAAGAAAGATGTGATGGCGGTTGCGGCCCGACTTGAGCGGTCGTAGACTCCCTCTTCGATCCCTTTCATTGCTCATTACTCCGTACCTAGGTTATGATACGCACGTATACGAAACAACGAAATAACGGGGTGCTGTTATGCATGGTGGCGTGCACTGAAATGATGCACGCTCATCCTTCGCATATCGGCAGTTAATTTTAAACAGTCCCGACTCCCAGAGCCGCCTGAAGAAACAACGATATGCTTCATCGATGATCGGTGCCTATTTAGGGCTCTTCAAGTAAGGCTGGCTTAGTGATAAATGATAATGCTTAAGCCTGACACCATAGGCTACGCGCTAAACGGTCTAGCTCTCCCTCATTTCATCCTTCCAGTGAGAAGCACCTCCCTACCCTGAGTGACCCAGCCATATGGGAACCGAAACGGGCTTGTAACAAACTTTAAACCGAACCAGGCAATTTCATTCTGCCATGATTCTGAAAGAGCATTTATTACAATGCTAGGCTTTCTGGCTTTCTGTTTGCGTTCGGATTCGGAGAATTCCCAGGTGTCGTCCAAACCGACGCGGGCAAAGTATATGCTCCATATTCCACGGAACCTAGGGTGTGTATGTTTACTATGGCATGGATCAAGGAAGGGGAAAAAAAGTAATTATTCGCACCAAAAGAAATGAGTAAAACGGCTGAAGGCACTAAACCATTATTATCATTCATTTACCTTTCCACTGGAATGATCGTCATCCCATGTTAAAACTTACTTGCACGTGGAGCTGGTAGAATGGTTGGTCGTTGGTCGTTAGCTTACTTGGTTTCTTCAGCCCATTCCATATATTACTTTATTAATTGCCTCTCAACCCTCCCAGACTTTCCTCCACTTATTCCTCCTATTAAGATTCCAGAGATCACTTACCTCCCATAATACACATAATCGATTCCCTCATCCTCGTGAGCTTCGTCGCCCTCCATAGCTTTCTGCTGCTAAAGACCATTATTTCTTTTACATCCTACACTTGTCTGAAGATAATCTATCTACGCGAACAGACAGTGACTCCGCCGCTATCTTATCATTCGCCCGCATCAACTGTCCGGCATCGTCAGAGTGTTCGGAAACCATAGTCTCAACATTCGTTTCAGATTCAGTGATCCTGGAACTACAGCATTTGGCGCCGAGTGAAACGACATACCCCGTCAATAACATAACTGTCCTCCAGAGTCTCGAGAGCGGACCACATTCTTGAATTGTGATTTAAGGCGGTGTCGCCGCAACCTGCTTGACTTTGCCTTCTGTTTTCCGCCTTTTGACTCATAATCAACGCAATTCAATTGCTCCAACCGATGAGCGGGCGTCAGTCGAAAATGCTTTCGATTCTGAATAACGATGACAATCCCGCCTTCGCGGTGCGAAAAACCGCAGACGCACCATCCTACCAACCATCATACTACAAACCTGAGTATGCGCCGACACAACAATCATTGACAGCCCATCATGCACAACAACCACCAACAACACAATCGTATCCAACGTCTTCCAGCGCCTACTATCCTTCCTCCGCAGGTTCTCCGCCATACTCAAGTCATCACCATCACCACCACTATCAACCTCAATCTCAACACGGCTTCACTTATCAGCACCATCGCACACCCTCGGTACAAAGTAACAGCGACCTGTCTAGTCCATCCATATCATCACCAGCAGCAGCCGCTTTCTATACCCCTTCGACAACAGAGACGGCCAAGACGACGAAAAAGAACAAATACCCATGCCCATATGCCGCATCTCACGCCTGTACTGCTACCTTTACCACATCGGGTCATGCAGCTCGCCACGGCAAGAAGCATACCGGTGAAAAGAGCGTCCACTGCCCGGTTTGTAACAAAGCATTTACGCGAAAGGACAATATGAAACAACATCGTCGCACTCACCGGTCTCCCACCGATGAACCAACCTCTCCTCCAACAGGAGAGCTGTAACGGCATGAGAAATGCGGCTTTGTGTGTCTCAACGACTTTAATACGTTATTGTTTGAATGAAGGTTTCGATGCTTGGACGCAATATACCCAAAAAGTGTCATGTCATGTCATGTTCGGAAAGACGGCGGTGTTATATTTCTTTGCTAATTCTCTATTTCTTTCTTTCACATTTACTTCCACATTTATTAGATTCTTCGTGGCAGGGCGTTTTATGACACATGATTGCTCATTAGGGAGGCGAGGGCATAGAAGTTGTGCATTTCAGCGTTCAGGGGTTAGACCACCCAGAGACTTTTTTTCCCTTGACTTCTTCTCTTCTATTCTTTGACAGAATACGTGTATTGATATAAACTCGTCTGCGACGACAACTTTGAATGTGACCCGAATTACTTGCATATAACGTGCGACTTTCCTATGACTGAGATATAACTAGATGTAATAGATTCGAATGGCACGGAATCTGATTAATCGATTTTGCGCTTCATGACTTCATGGCTCTACATCATCACTTTGCTCTTCGGCCTTTTTCTTGCGTATGAGTTCTACCAATAACTCTGCCGCCAACAGAGCGAAGCCCTTGTCATTGATTTCTCGATCGACACGCCTCACTTCAATCCCGCTTCCCTCTAGTTGACGATCTATTGTGTCGAACAGAGCGGCATCTGATTCTGGCTTATAGAACGGCTGCGACGGAGTGGAAATCATGCTGATTCCGCCAGTGGGTAGAAGGATCTCCACCAAATCCGGTCGGCTAGTTTTATCTCGTAGTTTGGACGCTATGAACTCGGCGATACGGGTGCATTCTTGTGGTGTCGTTCGCATCAGAGTAACCGCCGGATTATGCTCGTATAATAAACGCTTGTTCTCCGAAGATGTGAACTCGGCAGGCACGGTATCTCTAGGCCCAAAATTCACCATGTCGCATGCTCCCACGCTAATGACTTGTGGTATTCCAGCCTCCGCTGCCGCAGTCAATCGTTGCGGCCCAGCAGACAGAACGCCCCCAACTAATTCATCGGCAATCTCGGTCGTTGTCATGTCGAGTACGGCGTCTATCTGATGTTCTCGAATCAATCGCTCCATGGCCTTGCCGCCAGCACCAGTTGCATGAAAGACGTATACCTCGTAGGCATATTTTGTTTCGAGATGCTCCCTGATAGCGTCGACACATGGGGTGGTGACTCCAAACATGGTGACGGCTATCCTTTTCCTCCTCTGCTCTAAGCCCGCATTCCTAGAAGTGTCCTCATTCCGACTTCGATAATACGCTGTTGCTGCGCCTGCGATTGCCGCAGCAGCATTGGTAAGTATTTGATTGAGAACAGAGTTCGTGCCCGCAATATCTACAACGCTGTACATCAGAGTGATATCCGTCTCCTCAACCAGATGCGACACATCTCCACTGGCCATTGTGGAGACCATTAATTTCGGGAATCCGACTGGTAGCGCATTTCGCATTACTGATGTTACGAGTGATGTGCCACTAGACCCGGCAGCCGATACGATGCCGTGGATTTTTCCCTTTTGAAACAATTCTGCCACAAAGGGTGTTGCACATTCAATCATGTACTTGATGTAATCTGCTCTAGACATTTGAGACATAGAGGATGGCCCATCAGCAGATTTGCGAAGTGCGAGCTCGGAACTTGGAACGTCAATATGGCTATTTTGAACTGGTGCCCGGCCGACATCGAGTAGAAGTACTCCTGCTTCTCCTGCTTTGATGATTTGATCTCGTAGGAATATCGTTTCTGCTAGTTTTGTGTCGCATGTTCCTAGAACCGCAATACAAGGTCTAGACATGATGCTCTACCGGACGAGAAGATTCGAACTTGCTTGGTGATTCAAAGAAAAAAAGCATTGATCGTCGGGAACGGCTTCAAGACTAAGAAACTGGAGTTCATGAAGCTTGCTCCGAATGAATAATAGAGCACATTTGTCGACGTGTCCTGCGCTTCGGTGTCCGAATGTTTAATCCAATATTTGGACGTGGTAAATAAAGAAAAATGGACGAGAGCGAGTGACGTAGTTTCCTAGAATGCGGCGGGCCGACCCCGCATTCCGATCGCTATCGATAATCTTAAGCTAACCACATCCAAGCCACGTCTTTCTTCAGACCTAATCGCAATTCAAGAAGCACTATACTCATCTATTATCGGATTAGCGGTCATGCCTCGTCCAACGGATCGTTCTGAAATCCTTGCGCGACTTCGAAAAGTCATCTCAGATGGCGGTATCATTGTTGGAGCGGGAGCGGGTATGTTCAGTCAAGCTTGTTACGACGATGATGAAACTAGTTACTTAAGAATAAAATAGGCATTGGGCTTTCTGCCAAGTCCGTGGAACAGGGTGGGAGCGATTTGATCATCATTTACAACTCGGGAAGATTTCGAATGGCTGGTAGAGGGTCATTGGCGGGCTTGATGCCCTACAGTGATGCAAACGCAGTTGTGGTGGACATGGTACAATCACACTCAATGCCGGAAATTTACGAAAGAACAAGGTTTGACTGTTTGGTTTTTAGGCAAAAGAAATTTTACCAATTGTCAAACACACTCCTGTCCTGGCTGGTGTGTGTGGAACAGATCCTTTCAGAGATATGCCTGAGTTTTTAAGCCAACTGAAAGAGCTCGGATTTTCGGGTATCCAAAACTTTCCCACTGTGGGCTTGATAGATGGCAAGTTTCGACAAAATCTGGAAGAAACGGGAATGGGATACGACAAGGAAGTTGAAATGGTACGAATCGCACGGGAGATGGACATCTTTACAACACCCTACGTGTTTAATGTCGATGAAGCAGAACGCATGGTTCGTGCTGGTGCTGATGTCCTCGTCGCCCACGTCGGTTTGACTACCTCTGGAACTATTGGAGCTGAGACAGCCTTGTCATTAGACGATGCAGTCAAAATTGTTCAAGACATTCGCGATGCAGCCGTGAAAGTCAACCCGGATATTATCGTTCTTTGCCACGGCGGTCCTATTGCAGAGCCAAAGGATGCAGAGTATGTTCTCAACCATACTAAAGGTATTCATGGGTTTTTCGGGGCGAGTAGCATGGAGCGACTGCCGGTGGAAATTGCCATCAAGGAGAATGCTCAGGCGTTCAAAAATCTGAAGATTGCACGGAAGTAAATTGCAATACCTGATATAGATTGTTTAATTATTCTAGAAAAGTAGATGAAATTAGTCATTAATACAAGCGTCGCATGGTACAAGCATTCTGGCGTACCACGGAACGGGCTTTGGGTCCCGCGCCGGGTCGAAAGTGGGTTTTGCTCAAACCATGGATGAAATCTTTAACGACGTCAGGAGAGAAAAAGAAAACAAACAATAAAAACAATAATAAGTGTGCCATCATCTCGCATATAGAAAGTAGGATTTTCTTCGATTGATATACGACGTCCTGATGCAAAAGAAGAGGTGGGCCCATTCAAGCCACTAAGCGTCTGTTAGAGTCGATCTGCAGAATGACGTTACGGTCAGCCACTTCGTGGTCTGGCCGGCATCTCGCTCCCTCCTCTCCCATTTCGATTCATGTTTGACGGAACACCTGTCAAGCACACCATTGGATGATCAGAAGACAGTTTGCGGCGTGTCTAATTGCTTGACCGCCCGCTAGTCTGTTTGTCCAACCTCCTATCCCCCTCCTTTGCGTCATTAGGAATCTATCGGCCCAATCTCGACAGTTCTATTCGAAGGGGATTTTATTTCATCTTATCATAGATCAATCCCGGCTGATTTTCTCATAATCCTGGTCGATAATTTTCCCTTCCGACGTTTTGCTTAAATGTCAGGCCATTCCCTCACCCTCCCCTTGGAAGTCACTCAGCAATTGACTCTGACCTAGTGGCGGTGCGCCCCAATCGTATGAGCATCATCTAACCAATCACCCTCACATCCAATCGCACCTATACAAACCTAAAGTATTGCTACTTATCGATACTAAGCAACACTTTCGGCTGAATTTCTATTCTCATTCGCCCAGAAGTGAGTATACGCCACAGCTGAGGCTTGGCTTTGAGGCATTCTGAATTTTTGAGGGCTAACACGAGCCTAAGGCAGAAAAGACACAACGTCAGCGGGTCAGCTGTTTCCTCCCGCCCTCGACCAATCACAACTCGTGCTACCGGCAACACTGCCCCCCCTCCTTCCCTCTTTGAACGCAGCCTGCCTTCCACCTGAGCCCCGCCCTCGACTCCCTCCCCTCGTATTATTTATCGTCCATCGCCTGAATAAAATATCTTCCCGAACAACATCATTCATCTCAACCATCTATCGCTGATCCAAATATTGTGATTCTATCGTTTGGTTTTCAGTGACTCTTGTTGTTTTGGTTGTCAACTACCCTGCCATGTCATACTACGACTCCCGCGATAGTCGGGGCTATCGGGTTAAGCGCGATAGGTATTCCCGTCCAGATGGCGGCTATGTGGAAGAAACCTATGTAGACAAACGTGGCGGTTATCCCTATGACTACGATACACGCCTTGTTCGCCGTCGTGGAGACAGCGAAGAGTCTGTTGTTGAAGAAGTTTCTAGAGATTTCCCGCCTGGTGAGTACTACTATGGTTATCCTGGCCCTCGTCGGGCGGCAACCGTTCGTGAGGGCGCACGCAGAGCACGCTCTGCCGGTCGCGACCCTTACTATGACGAAGAATACTATCGCCGCGAAGACTACCGACCCCGACGAAGCAAGCGCTCCGACGGCCGACGTGAGTAACCACTTCTTTCATGTTGCCTCTTTCGAATCTAACAAATACTCTCAGGTGACCGCTATGAACGATCGGCATATTCTTCCTCTCGCAGCCCTTCGCCTCGCCCCCGTAGACGCAAGTCTATGGGAGAAGAAGCTCTGGGTGCTATTGGAGGAGCTCTTGGAATCAAAACTGCCCGTGACCGCTCTCGCGACCGTGACCGTGACTCCGACCGAGGTCGTTCCCGTAAATATCGCTCTTATTCAGATTCACGCTCACGCAGCCGAGGTCATCGTGCCAAAAGTGAAGCTCGCATCGCTCAGGCTATGAAGGCTGCTTTGGCAGCGGGTGCAGCAGAGGCATTCCGTGTCCGAAGTATACCCGGTCCTTGGACTGGTGAAAAGGGCAGGCGTGTTCTGACTGCAGCCGTCTCGGCTGGTGGTGTTGATGGTCTCATTGACCGCGATCCCAACAAACACGGTGGCCGCCATGTACTTGAATCTATTCTTGCTGGAATGGCTACAAATCGTCTCGTCAACGGTGCTCGCTCTAATTCAAGATCTCGAAATGGTACCCGAGGACGTTCCCAAAGTCGAGGCGGTGTCCGAGACTTGGCTGCTGCCGGTATACTAGCCGCAGCTGGCAAGCAAGCCTACGACCGATTTTCTCGATCTCACTCTCGCGGTCGCGATCGATCGGATTCGCGAGACAGCCGCGATGGTGGCCGAGATTCCAAGAAGCGCGGTTCAAGCGTGTCACGAGCCATAAACAAGGGTTTGGCGGCCCTGGGACTTGATGACAAGAGTCAGAGTGACCGAGGAGGACACCGTTCCACACGGTCCTCGGACTATTCAGATTCTGGAGATGACCGCTCATACCGGTCATCTAGACGGAGAAGGTCTTCTCGCGATGTACGTTCCCAACGAAGTAGTAGTGTCAGCGATTCTACCTCCCGTGTTGTTACTAAAAGGGATGGGTCTTCAAATGGCAACATTGAGTGTCACAGTGATTGCGATAGTGATTCTGACCTTAACAGTGACGATGAAAAGCGCGAAAAGAGGAGAATGCTCCGAAAAGAGCTCATTACCTCAGGACTTGCGACAGTGGCTACGATACATGCGGCACACGGTGTGATAAAAAATCTTGAAGCTCAGAAGAAACGACACGAGGCTGTCAAGTCGGGTGCAATCAGTAAGGAGCAGGAGCGAACAATGCAAAGGAAAGCAGACATGAAAAATTTAGCTTCTATCGGTTTGGCTGCTTTAGGTATTAAGGGTGCTATTGGCGAATGGAAGGAAGTACAAGAACAACGAAAAGAACATAAAGAATTCGAACACAAATGCCAGGAACGACATGAAAGGCGGATGCGTCGAGCTCAGAGTGCTGGTGGAAGCAATAGATACTCGCAAGAGTCTCGCTCCAGGGCGGCTAGTGCAATTGGTATGAGCATGAATACTGGACATGATTATGGACATCATCACGCATCGCACTATCATGATGGGAACCCTTATGGAGCAGGAGATATTTCGATTGATGTTTAACCCTCTACGGCTTTTTATTTGCATTTACGACTTAATGATATTAGAGATGAATGTATGATTGATGACGGGACGGAGTTCTTTGTTTTCGTTTGATTTCATTTAGCCTATGCTTTTAACTTTCACCATACACGAGTTATTTTCCAATTATACCTTTTGCAAGAACTAGAATCTTTTGATTCCTAGAAGCCCATGAGATAGATTGAAATGTGGAATTGAAGCCTAAATAATTTTAAAACAACATGTAATGCTTAGGCATAGCTAGTTAATATCAATCATGTGATGATTAGATAAGATCATACCAACAGTAACGTCATAGCATCCTCTATCTCGGCTGAGAAATCCAACACAACATCCATCTATCGTCAATAATCCTGGCAGTTTCGAGATAAAAACACTCAATTAGCTAGCAATCAGTCACAATGGCATCCATTTCATCCAGACCACTTACGCGGCTAGCCCTGCAGTCTCGCATCAGTGGCAGATCAATTGCTTCTGCTCAATCTGCAGCGCCGGTGAAGGCAGCTCTTCGCCGCTACACATCTACGAGCTTGACCAGTTTCAGAGCTCGGTCAAAAGTCTCGCAAACAAGAGCATCCAACTGTCAGAAACCTTTCAATCTACCCATTACAACGACATATCTCCAAAACCGGGGATATGCGGAACTCAAAGCAAGCGGAGGCAAAACGGAGGCAGATCTCATAGTCGAGGAACTGCAAGAACTGTGCTTCTCCCTACCTAATACACCCCCAAAAGAGATGATAGGCTAATTGTTTTCTCGAAAGGTACGAAAACGCCAAAGACGAACTCGAAATCGCAACAGACAGCACCAACGGCGCCACCATCTACGCCGCCTCCGACCGCGAATCTGCGCGCGAACTCCTCGATCAACTCCTATACGTCTACAACATCTACACCGATATGACGCGCTCACCCGCATCCACCAGCTCCGAAGCTCCTCCACAAGAAAACGAAGCTGCGCTCTCACCAAACGCGCAACAAGCGAATGCAGACCGTTTAAATGCCGGTGCCAAGGCAAACCCTATCCTAGATGCGAATGAGGCGTTGAGTGGGGATAGTTATGTGGGTATTGCGCCGAATTATGATCCGGAGTATATTAGTGTTGATGTCAAGGAGGAAGTTAAGAAGAGGGTTGGTCAGCGGGTGAGGGAGTTGAAGAGTGCGGTGGAGAGGTTGGAGGAGATGGCGAGTCATGAGTAGTTTATCTGACTCTCACTTCATCTCATTTCTTGGGATGGAAGTTTGATCTCTAGAAAAAAAAAAGTCTCGAATAGGACATGATATACAATGCTACTAAGGTCATACATGTGCTGCATTAACTTTTGAAGACTTCACCTGCGTATGTAGGTCAAACCACCGGAATACCTGACGAATACCCTCGCTACTGCAGTGTAACATGACCATAGCACGTCATGCAAGTGCTATAGCATGTGTCACGCATAATATTCCTGTACTCTTGTCACAATCCGATATTTTACGCCCCATGCATCAAAACAATCTGCAGGTCGCTGCAGATCCCCCGTCACATTGACACCTGTTGACGCCGGGGTTGTACAATCACTTCTATTTACCTTTTAAAGTAATCTTTGCAGTCATAGTATTCATTATTTCTTTCAGGGCATGAACAGGGTAAAACGTGCTGCGCTCTATGCAGAAAACTCCAATCCCAAAACTCGCTGAAATAACTGAAGCTGGCAAAAAATGAGACGAGAAAATGGTATGAAAATAGTACAAGACACTACAAAAGACGTAAGTTCATAACCAGGTCAGGGAGAGGCTATCATGACGCTGAATTTCTATAGTGATAATCAATCACCAATTTCCCTCCATGACCGGATAGATATGCTTCCACCAATTGATTGAGCTGTTCAAGTGGGAAGGTATCTATCTGGGCTTTGATTCCGTGCTTGGCGGAAAAGGCTGCCATCTCTCGTAGCTGTTTTGTCGAACCAGAGACATTGCCGACGTAGGTGATGTCTCTGAAGATGAGATCCAAGGAAGTCATATGGAAGCCATCAGGAGGAAACGAGACCACCACACATTTGCCGTGGTTCTTGAGCATATCCACGCCGTACTGGAAAGCCTTTTGACTCTCCGGTAAGATAATGACCGCATCTAGACCAAATTGACCGGGAATCGGTCTTCTGTCCTCTTTACTGATATGAGCAATTGCTTCTGCAGCAGTCGTTGTGCGCGAATCGATGATCGTAGCCCCAGAAATATTCTTCAATCCCCGGGCCAAAGCGAGCGGTTTATCGGCGTTCTCAACTCCATAAACCCTCAAGCCCATTGCCGTCGCAAATTGCAAGCCCAAATGACCAAGTCCACCACCACAGCCCATAATACCAATCCGCTGGCCAGGTTTGAGACCTGTCTTTTTGATAGCCGCATATATTGTAACACCAGCACACATCAACGGCGCCGCTTCCACCTGACTCAAACCCGGGGGTATGATGGTCACTTGGCGCGAGTCGACCAGGACATATTCCTGGAACCCGCCTGGTATGCCGATTCCCTGACTTTTGATCATTGGACATAGAACAGAGTATCCCCTGGGGTCACTATCGGGCGAATCCTCCTCAAGACATTCGGCGCATTCTCCGCAGGCATGATAAGGGCGACAAGAAACACCGACACGATCACCAAGCCTAAAGTCGGACTGCGCTGAATTCGGAGGCAAGGCGACGACCGTACCGGCGAATTCATGGCAGCCAGTGTGCGGGAAAACAGGCTGCTCGACGCTCGACATATGACCGCTCGCTAATAGGTAATCGGTATGACAGTATCCAGCGGCATCAACCCGGACCAGCAAATCGTACGGATGTGTAGGAGTCGGCACGGGAACATTGTCTCGAAATACGTATGGGGTGTTGTAATCATCGAGCTGTTGGGCTTTCATCGTAGAGGGTACGTCATATGTAACTTCCGAAGGTACTTCGTAGGTAACGGTAATCGGTTTGTGGTTTCTAAAACTCGGCGACGAGTCGGAAGAGGCTGTCGATGGGACATCCTTATGCGCGCCGTTTCTGTTCGAAAGTTCTTTCCATCCGCGCAAATCCTGGCGGGAGCCGAGACGCTTCACGAATTTCAGCATTTTGCTTGTTGATAAGAAAATCGAAAATTATGTATGAACGGAGCCACAATTGAGTCGCTCAGGATGTAGTCGCGATCGATAGATGGCTGCACGAGGCAATCAATTAGACGTCCTCTGAGAGGAAAGGATGATTAAGTAGCGAAGTGAGGAGAGCCCAGTCTTGTAGTCGCATATTTTGACGACGGCGAATTTTGTAACAACAAAGAAGAGACGGAGAGTATTGACAAAGAAGCAAGTAAAGAATGGTATCGACAAGAACAAGATGCAAGAAATAAACAAAAAAGGCGAAAAACGGTGAAAGGAATGGATGCAGGAGGAGCGAAGCAGGCTTTTGTAGAATCGGGTAAGACCGAAGTCAAACGGGGCAAACACAATCTAAATAAACGATGAATCCGGGAGGGAGGGGCACGTGTCATGCGTGGCCGAAGGAATGCTGTTGGCTAGACGGATGCTTGGGCCTCCGAATTTGTCTGATGGCGGGCGTTGACATGAAAACGTCTGATTTTGATCAGACACAATTGATCAAACGAAAAGTTAAGAGTTAAGACATCAACAAGTCGAAAAAGTTCTGGCGAACCGAGGGTCTGGGTCTTCTGGAACAGGGCGGCGGTAAGCCATGTGTATTTAGCTGAAACTGACAGGCACCATGCAAGACTTTCGTCCGTTAGTACGGAGTTGTTGGTACGGACTTGTACCAACAGTTTGACACGGACTGTGTAGTACAATGGAGTTAATTTTGGCCATTGTACTTTGAACACAAAACGGGTGCTTTAGACATTACACTGCAGCGCAAAGAAAAATACAAATGAACCCTCTATGGGTGTCTCTGTTGCGTCCTCGTCCTCCATGAATGGTACGTATTATGTATTGACCTGCACAGAAGTAATTTATTACATGCAGCGAAATAAAAAACCGCAGCGGCTAATGCAGGAGACCCACCCGGAATTCAGTCGAATCAGACCGGCCGCCTAGCCAGAGCACGTGGTACGAGCGTTGCTTACTCCGTACTACGTATGTTTTACACACTCTACTATGTAGTTAGTACACTGAGTAGTACTGAGTATTGTCTCCAAACATAACTTTACGTTTACATTTTGCACTCATATGTACTTCATATACTTCAGACGCACGGGTTCCTCGTTATCAAGCCATTGAAGCCAACTGTGGTATCGTGGATCAACCACGCGGAGAAGAACCCTATTTTAGCATAGGTAGGATCAAAGATTGTTGGTCACCTAAAGTTAGACACTTGCAAACAACGAGCTCATAGAAAGCGGTGTGTCTTCGTTTCATGCAATTTGTCAATGATCATACGCAACTACATACTACGTACCTACGTAATACTCGACTCGTACGTAAATAGAATTGATCGCCAATTATGTCATCTGGAGTTCTGAACTGCCGATCTGATTATCGGTTCGGCGACTGACCCTATTGGATGGACATAGATACCTAGGTACGGATAAAGGAATGCCAAAACTACTACGTATGACTGGTTGCTATATTGTCAACAGACAAGTCCCTTACCTACAAGAGAGCCTACAGCAAGGCGAGCGCCGAAAATGACACTTGCGTATTTACTAGAATAATTCCTGCTCTCGATCGTTTCCGTTTCAACGTCTATCCGTGCCGAAACGCGCCCACTTAGCACGGATATTTCGACAACCCGATCCGAATCGATCGATGACAGAACTGTAGTGTGTTTCAAAGAACTAGGTACTTGGCAGTGTGCTGGTATGGAGTTATTGGAGACATAGAGTAACAAAGTAAACATCCCAAGTATTTTCCAGTCTGTCTTTCCTCGGTCTTGCCAGGTACATATACACAGACACTTCTCTTGTCTGTGCCCCCGCGTCGGGAAAATGCTGACCCGCAATACTGAATTTACCCTGACCCTCTAAACATTTATCCACCACATAGCTCTCGTCGGTTAAATTGCTACATATACTTTTTTCGATGTTCCCATAAAATGTCACCAGGGCATATTCTTGTGTCCCTGACAAAGTGGGTAGGATTGCAATGGCTAATATTCCTACGTCCGACCTACGATGTGGATGATTTCGATATCCCACAGGACCAGCACCGTCATGTGCCCCCGCCAACTCGGTTAGATTTCCGGGCAATATATCCAGCTAGGTGGCACGAGTGTTGTCGTGAAATGTTTCATAGGTATATAGAGAAGAAGCTTCGGAAAGATTTGCAATCTGATATTATTTGTTCTTGTTTTCATACGCAGTAGCCGTTTATCCACGGTATCGACATAAAATGACTCGACCTCTAGAAGGAAAGTTTGGCATCGTGACCGGAGGATCGCGGGGTAAGCGACTACTACAAGAAGGTTGTTACAGTGTTTGAGTCAAATATTGATGATTTACATAGGAATTGGCGAAGCGATAGCCCGCAATCTAGCTAGCAAAGGGTGTTCACTTCTCTTGAACTACACATCCGAATCGTCACGAACCAAAACCGAAGAGCTGGCGTCGTCTTTTACTGAGTCATTCGGCATCCAGTGTACCACGGTCCGCGCCGATCTTACCGATGCCCAGGCAGCCAGCGATATAATAATAGACGCCTCCAAGAAGCACTTTGGCGACAAGCCCCTCCGCATTGATATTCTGATCAACAACGCTGGTGTCTCACAAGACCGAAAACTTGCAGACTCCGCGAAAGGCCCTATTGATGCCGATTATTTCCATTGGCATTATAACATCAATGTGCTTGCGCCACTTCTACTCACACAAGCCTGCATTCCATACTTGCCCAATGACCGATCGGGGCGCATTGTCAATATTTCGAGTGTGTCTTCCAGTCTTGGCTTTGAGGGACAGTCCGTATACGGCGGTACAAAGGCTGCACTGGAAGCTATGACCAGAACTTGGGCACGGGAATTGGCAGATCGAGCAACCGTGAACGCGGTTAACCCCGGACCTGTGATTGGCGACATGTATTTCTTGACCGGAGAGCAATTCTGGAAGGATATTCAGGGCTGGCAAGACAATACACCTCTGAGTAAAGTTGCTGCAGATGCCAGTGACTTGGAGGGCTTGGATGCCGAGAAGATTCGGCTGATTCAAGAGAAGATGGGTGGTCGACGACCTGCTTTCACTAGCGAGATTGCGGGTGTCGTTGCTATGTTGTGTACGGAAGATGCGGCGTGGTGTACGGGCAGTGTCGTTAATGCTAACGGCGGCATGAAAATGACAACGTAGTTGATAACAAAGATGAATGATGAAATTTCGCATATAAACTTCGCTGGTTTTGTCTATTCAATGACGTAAGAAAGAAGCGCTAGATGATAACTAAAAATCAACAGCGAAGGCCCAAGGCCGAACTCCAAAAAATGCAGAGATAATGAAGCAAAAGTCAACTCGGTTGGTGAGGTGACGTAGATTGGCCGGATGCCAGTATCAATTCCATTGTCTGGCTTCTGCAGCACTATCCGCGTTTCTAGCTGCGACTTCGCCCTGGCTGGCCGCATTGAGAGTCTGCGCTTGCGTGCGAGCTTTCTGGGCAGCTAGTTGGCTTCCTAGCTTCCCCTTGCTGGAAGCGTTCAATGCCTCTGCGCGTTTCTGGGATAACAAGTCAGTGGATCATACAGCGATCGATTGTGTGATGGAGGGGTATACCTGGGCAGCCTCGGCAGCTTTAGCCCTGGCATCAGCAGTGTCCTGTGAAGAAGACGCACCACCAAGCGTCCTGCCAGGACCCTGTGATGCAACGTTACTAGGAACTGCTGCACGAGCAGGTTGGTTAGGTGTCCCTGAAGCGCCTGAAGATCCGAGCACACGGCCTGGTTGTGCGAAAGCGTCGTCAGGCTTGTTGGCCGACTTTGAGCACACGTTTCCCATTTTTTGTGGTGTTGTGATGTTCCAATCAGAATGCGCTTGTAGTTACATATGTTTGTTGCTGAAAAGCGGAGAGCTCTATTGCTGGATGCTCTGACGTGCAGCAACGTTTGAGTGGATGGATGTTGACCGCGTGGTAGCAGGGTTGGTATCAATGGGTTATTGGGTGCCAGCGTCGTCTTCGAATTCAATCAGGAGGAAGAAAAGAAATCAGGCTGAGTACGCAGGTTCAAGAGATAATTGGAAGAGTGGAAGTGAAGGTCAAAAGGAAAGTCGAGGAAGGAACGATGCGTAGATTAGATGGGCTTGGCCGGGAAGCCATGCGGGGCACGTGGCCGGCAGTAGCTACCAGTGTACCGATGTTTCGCAAGAAATCGCCTGATTATTGAACTGAACAAGTAGTTCTATCCAAAGGAACATCTTCCAATATGCGAAGCTATTGAAACAAAGAATCGGTTGTTAACTTGTTGTGCTTCGAGTGCACACTTTTACCTCGACGCTGATTGGCGGATCCTAATGCGACCGGCGTATGATTGGTCAGTATTCATGAGGGGGCCTCTTATCGATCAGATTGTTTTTCGTTCGACATCATTCTTGGAGATCAAGACAACATCTCTAGGCAATCGACGTCCAAATGGATCACTGGGCCTGGGCGATACAGACATGCAAAGCAACGAGGAACTTCTCGCGGCGTGAGACCTGCAGCCAGCACCGCTAGACGCCAATCACACTCGGAGTAATACTGAGCACATCGCACTCGCCACCAAGGTCCTCACCACCGCTCCCGACTCCGACCAGCAAACCGTGACCCCTCCGCGCTGTCCTGCTCACCTACCGCAAATCACTTTCTTTCAAAAGACTCCTGTTGATCTCACCAGGAAACCCGTCTCATCGCCTGTCTTTTGATTTTCTGGAGATCAGATCGGGTACCGATCGAGTGGTTGTCGTCGAAGAAGTATGCATCCCTCACTGAATATACAGAAAAAGTTATGGGCTAATCTGACCTTGTATGGTTGCAGGATTTCCTGTCGGATCACTACAACGTTCAACCCCGCCAATAGATCATCCTCACCGAGCATCACTTTGCATAAGTGTGGGAATCTCCCCGTGCCTATCAATATGTCCTCCCGGGAGACAGGGGACTTCTGTCTGGATTGCCATTGGGATACCTTTGATGATATTACTGGAAAGTTTCCTATGCTGCCATCGGACCAGTGGCCATGCGGGGATATCCATCATAACGGAGATGCAGCCTGTGCAGTCGAAGAGAGCTGCTGCGAAAATGACGCTTGCTCGCTCAATTGTTCATCAGTCTGTGATGGCTTTGTGGACTGTGACCTAGTCTCGACGGTGTGTTCTGCTGCCAACTGCGAGGAAGCCCATTGCGAAAGTACCGGCCCAGCTTGTTTCGACAAGCACTGTTTTGAAGATGGTCAGAATGTGGACGATGCAACAGCGAATCTGCTCCAACAGACCGACTTTCAATGGGATCCTGCGGTGTTTTTGCCTGCTATGACTGACAATCACTTCGACATGCCCGTAGCCGAGCCACATTCATTGAATCAAGCGACCTCAAGGCATCAGCATTGCAATACAGGCAACGCTTTCTCTGACTTTCAGTGCCACAACCCAGGCCAGGAGTCTCTTACCGCATGCCAGCAATACTCGAAGGATTGCAACAATGGATGGTGTTCTTCCTTCAACAACAATCAGATAGACATATCTCATATCGACATGAATATACTGCTCAACAACACGTCGCTTTATAGCCCAGACCCAAGCAATGCATTATTCGACCAACAAAGTGATACCAAGATGCCTTGTTTCCAAGGCGATGGGCAACCGTCCTGCTCGGATGCAGGTTTCCAACATCTAGGATGCTATCTTCGAAATTCCGGAGACACAAGATTACTAGAGTTCTCAAAACAACAATCACAAGCTCGCGTCCACCGTCATCATCACGGCCAAGCACACCACAGAGTGGCTCAATATGCTCGCCCTCGGAATTCGCGGAAGAGCATAAGTTCTCAAACCATTTCCAGCTTCATCGATAGTCCTCCTTCCCTAGACCGGGCTATGTCATCAGCTTTGACGAGCCCAACACCGGCATTGACTGAAGAAGGGGAATCTCATGTTTGCCGCTGGAATCACGGAACATCCATGTGCAATGCCATTTTCACCTCTTGTGGAGATCTCCAGGAACATCTCATCGCGCAACATATGAAGCCTATAGATGGGATTAAAGGCCATGGATACTACTGTTGCTGGCATGGTTGTCATCGGCCACACGAACCATTTTCTCAAAAGTCGAAACTTCAAGGACATTTCTTAACTCACAGCAACTGTATGACCGCTTCCCCCTTTAAAAATGGTTTTGCGCCATGGCTAATATTTCATACAGACAAAAACTTCGCTTGCTCAGTATGTGGCAAAGCATTCGCGAGACAAGCAACCCTCGAACGTCATGAGCGTAGCCATCGTGGCGAAAAACCCTTCAAATGCAAACAATGCGGCAAAGCGTTCACAGATAGCAGCGAGCTTAAGACACACTCCCGTACACATACTGGCGAAAAGCCGTTTAAATGTACATTTCCGGGGTGTGACTTTCAGACCGGTGACGTATGTCTACTTCCCACCTACTGTCCTTTTCCTGTCTCAGCAACTGATTTATTCCACAGTCATCGAATATGTCTAGCCACAAATTGACGCACAGCGGACGCCGACATAAATGCACTCATCCGGGTTGCACGAAGAGTTTTACTCGCCCTGGTACGAACCTTCCTCCTGCTAATTTATGAGCTTCTACTTACCGTTCTCTCATTAGATCAGCTCAAACGTCATCTCAAAACCACCCACAAACTCGATAGTAACACACCTGCCATGACACCAACAACCTCAATGCCTATGACGATAGGTCTAGCCAGTTGAAGGATGACAAAAAGAAATTCAACAATGTCGTTTTTCGATTTATGAAATATAGAGAATATACCCGCCCCTTTCTATATTTAAGGGAGGCACGAAAAGTTCACGTTGACGAAGTAATGTATCAGGCTAAGAGGAATATCTTTCTTTAGTTTATCTTCTCATGTATGATAACTTAATGGAGTTTAATAGTATACAAACACAGAACTACTTGTCTGATTCTCGCCTTACGTATCATAGCCATATGCTGTCCATTGCATTCGATCAATTAAGCTTACATACAAATCACCACGAGAAATGATAAATCACCATTTATTATCAAACACCTTACCATCAACAATATTGATCAACTCCTGAACAGGCTCCAAATGATCACGACTTGCTCCAAACAAAATCCCCTTTCGCATAACCTGGCGATAATTCTTGCCCGGGCTAACCTTACCTAACACATATTCCTGACGAGTCTCGACACGGTTTGGCACGGGAATCGACCGTCCAACAATAGCCTCCATACCCTGCCAGGCGAAAGTAATGGCTTCCTTTGCCCCGGCCGGGATTCCAGCTTCGTCGAGCATCATGATTTTGGCGTTGGGGTAGTGTTTTTGGATGTATTTGGTGATATTTGGATTGTAGGCGCCACCACCACACATGAAGATCTCCTCAATCTCCATATCGGCAGGTGCGTAGCGGCGGTAATGATCCACGATAGCTTGTGCCGTGACTCGTGTGATGGTAGCCACGACATCTTCTGGTGTCAAGCCCTTGGCCTCAGCCTTCTTGATCAAATCAAAAGCCAATGTATCACGGAAGACCTCCCGGCCTGTGGTTTTGGGTGGGTCGAGTTTGAAGTATTTGTGCTGCAGGAACTCGTCGACAAGTTCCTGGTCGACTCGTCCGCGGGCACCCATTTTACCGTCTTTGTCGTACTCGAGTTCACCGTTGGTGTAGTGGCGTACAACGGCATCGATGAACACATTGCCTGGGCCAGTGTCGAAGTCGTAGCACTCAGCAATACCGCCCTTGTTACCCGGGGGTATGAAACAGACGTTCGCAATACCGCCAATGTTCTGACAGACACGTAGCTTCGTGGGATGATGAAGCACCAGGGCATCGAAAAAGGCAATCAGTGGTGCTCCCTGACGGCCGGCGGCTTGGTCGCTAACCCTGAAATCGGTGACGGATGTGATGCCTGTCCGTGATGCGAGAAATGCACCCTCGGCCATGGTCAGGGCGGGTTTTACTTCGCCTTCTTCCGGCATGGAGAGTAACCAGATAGTCTGGCCATGTGAACCGAGTGCGTCGATGGTGTTGATATCTACATCGAAATCTTTGCAGAATTGATGCACGGCGGCAGCAAAGGTCTCGCCCAGAATGACGTTGATTTCAGATAATTCCGAGGGAGAAGTCTTGTTGTGCAGAATGACATTCATGACACGCTTTTGATTGTCTGCTCTAGGGGACTTTCTCCATATTTCAGGAGCTCAAATTCCATAGGCGACTCGGGTGTCTCTTGGTGGAAATGACACAGGGCACAATCAATTCCATCCTAGAGATAGTCAGTTACTGACACATTAGAAAAGCGCAAAGCATAGGGTTATGTAGGTACCATAGAAGTTCCGCTGTTCAGTCCCGGACAGTGATATCCAGTGCAGCGCCAACTGTCATTTGCATGCTCAGCACCATTCGAGACTGAACCCATGATTACTTTGAAAACCTGTATATAGGGGAATAATTCAATATTCGAGCTCAGACATGACAGTTGATAAAGCCGAATTTGAAATCTTTATGGTCTTATATACACTGAACAAATCAGTATCAAGCCGGCTTAGGGCGCATTTTGGACAGCCACTTACGGCGTAGATTACCGGCTAGGAAACAAGTCCCATGCCTGTTAATCATATTAGAAGATGAAAGAAAATCAAAATGTGGTTGAGTGGTGTTGATTGGCTATTCACAGTTTGCCTCAGCAGATTCACGCTTGGCCGTTTAGGCGGCTAAACGTGTAACCGTTTAATCGGCAACCTCAGTTGTGGCACTTATTCTCCACTTATTCTCCAACCTCCAGGAAACTTCCTGAGATCAAGTTAGAATTGTGGGTGCAGAATGCCAGCAAGTAGCCCATATGGATTGGATGAATTTCCCCAAATCAAAGACTCTGGCGTGGTGCGCCCCGCATTTCAAAATTCCTTTTGGCCGTCGCTGAAGCCGAGAGACGTATCTCAACATCAGACTTGGACAGGACATCTTACCTATATATTCAAGACACATGCCCTCTATCTGGGGCACTTCTCCATGCCATCAGTCTGAGATCTTTTGACTTGACAGAACAACAATCCTGGACAGACCTAGCACAGCATATTTCGAGATGGGTTATCAAACATTGTGGAAGAGACTGTCTCCAACACAGCTCAATGTTGCTATTCAGGTCTTCTCGTTGATTTCGATCTTCTTCGAAGGTTATGATCAAGGGGTCATGGGAGGCGTCAACTCCTCCTCTCGCTATGTTGAAACAATGGGTATCGGCCTCCCAGATGGTACTGTGACCGATACCACACACGAAGCCGGTATCGTCAGTGTGTACTATCTCGGAGCCATCTTTGGCTGTTTCGCAGGCGGTTGGCTGGCAGATCGTATCGGCCGTATAAACGGGCTGTTTATAGGGTCTCTCTTTGCTCTTGTCGGCGGTGCCTTGCAGTGCGCTTCGCAAAGTTCTAACTTCATCTTTGTGGCAAGAGTCGTCACTGGCATGGGTACTGGAGGTTAGTGTGATCCCACGTCTCCTCTAGTGTCGTTGCATGCTGATGATAAAAAGCCCTCACTGGCATCACGCCGGTTCTGGTGTCTGAAACATCGTCGGCTGCTCACCGAGGTGGATTCCTGGGATACGTTTTCATAGCCAACTGTAAGTTCCACTCAAATATCTCTCGTTATGGCGGCAGCGTTCATTGATATTGGAAATATACAGACCTAGGTATATCCATCGCTTACTGGCTGTCGTTCGGTCTCGCCTTCATCAACAACGGGTACTCGGTTGTCTGTTGGCGGTTCTTGCTCGGCTTCCAATGCATTCCTGCGTTATTCCTTGCCGTATTCATCAAAATGCTGCCAGACAGCCCTCGATACCTGGCCTCCGTTGGCCGCAAAGAAGAGGCGCGTGAGATACTTCTTCAAGTCCGCCATGGTCACGCTTCTCAAGAAGCCATTGACCGTGAGTACCTCGAAATCGTGGCTATAGCCGAAGAAAGTAAACCGTCTTCTCCAATTCAATTCGCCAAAATCTTGATGGGTAAAGGAGGCCGTCCTGGGTCAAACCTCGGTCGTCGTGCTTGGTTATGTGTCTAGCTTCAGATCATGGCCTCATGGACCGGTATCACCGCTGTCACTGCATATTCACCCACATTGCTCAAGTCGGCAGGTTTTTCGCAATTGACTCAAAACGGCTTGGCCGGTGGAATTAATAGCATTGGTATTGTTGGTGTTTGATGGGAGGCGCAGGTTCGCTTGCCATCGTAACCTTGGCGGTACGTAATCCATTTGAGAGTTCCACTTATCCTGAAATATATAACGGCAGGCTGATGACAATGGAATTATTGCAGGCTGGAGCTTTGTATCAAGGTGCCCGTCAGCATCCAGATAAAGCTAGCAAATTTGCACCGGTATGTTTCACCCATGCTTGCAGTAGCATAAAGACTGACATTTGACAGGCTGCAGTGTGCATGCTATTCTTGTTCAACCTCGCGTACGCAGCTACCTGGGGTACCGTCGCCTTTCTGATACCCACCGAAATATTCCCTTCCGACCTTCGAGCACAAGGTAATGGCTTCGGTATCACTGGCTGGGCAATTGGAGTGGGAATGACAACCTTAGTTAACCCGATCATGTTTGCAACTCTGGAGGTAAGCTGCGGGATTGTGTCTCCATTTCTATGTCGCGTATGTTTTTGCTGACTGGTTGACTTTCGAAAGAACCGGACTTATTTCCTCTTCTTCGGTCTGAATTTGATTTGGATTCCCATCGTCTTCCTGCTGTACCCCGAAACTTCGAATAGATCTCTGGAATCTATAGAAGCATTATTCGCAACCCGCAGCCCCTTTTCTTGGGAATGGAGAAAGCGTACAATATGCGTGGCGATGTCCTTGCCGAACGAGGTTATGAAAAGGACGGTGCTCCCACAATGGAACATACCGAAAGGTTGCCTCAAAACGTGTGATGGACGCCATTTGCCTCCAAGAATTGTTTCAGTCTCCGAACACGCCGAACCTTTCTCCTTGACGTTGCCCATCATACCAGTGGGACATGAGAACGGAGCGATGTATATATATAGCATCATTTGGTTGATGCATGTAACAATAGAAGAATTTCATAATTCGTGGCCTTATTCTTCAGTAGGAATCGTGAACAGACTATCTGCGCCACCGAAATCGAATAGCCATGGCCAGTCAATAAGTAACTCGGGAGGGAGCTGGAAAGGTGAAAGTTCTACATTCTCGGGATCAGTGCCGAACAATGCATCTTGGCTATCGTTGCTGATATTCAAGAATGTAGGTCCTTGGGGTCCGTCAATATTCGATCGTATCAGGATATTATGTGTATTCTGCCGGGCTTGTCGTTCGTGCGCGCCTTGGTTGCGCATGTACTCGTCAATTTTATCTACCTGCATACGTAGGCGTTCGCTAGCACCAGCGGCTCGATAAAGCCTTGATTCCAGACGACGGAGCAGATCTGCCAATTCCAATCTATCGCTTGTCAGCAATTTGAACATGAGAGATAAGACTGGGATGACTTACAAGAGTGTCCTTACTCTTTGATATGAGGACTCCGATAAGGTTCCCTCAATGACCAATCCCAGGATATTGCCAATGCCCGCCAGATGGTGGAGCTAGATATAGTAAAAATAGTCAGTATAATATGTTCGAAACAAGGAAATTACATACCAATGGGGAACTAATTGCTCGGAGATATTCAACAGGTACAATAGAGAAGACGCGCAGAAGCTCCCCCGCAACATCACATTTCCGTGATACGCTGACATTGTCTTCTGCTGACAATAGCACCGTCCGAAGTAGCTGAAGCGTAGCCTGAATGTTGGCCGGCTGGAACCCAAAGAGATCCTGGCTAGCGTCCCCTGTTATTTCTCTGCATTCGTGAAACTGCTGGGGCAATGACAAATATGTGTCGAGAACTTCCTTCATAATAGCTGCCTCTGTCAGTGACGTCGAACTTCTTCTGGAGAGGAACTGAACCGGCCCAGTTAAGAGAGGATCGACCGCGGACTTCGTCCACAGCATGTTCTAAAATTCGATACAGATCCGTAGTCAAGTTCCATCCCTGGAGCCAATTGACTGCCGAATTGTTCGACATGTCGTAACCCGCGGCAGTAATGTGCTCGTCATCTAGCTCCGTCGGTAGCGGACTAGGCATTGAGCCCCGCGATGCCGGATGATTCCGCCCCAGACTATGGAAGAATAGATGTCAAGGGTGTAAATAGACCAGAACTGCGTAAAGGTATTAGTAAGGATTCTCACTATGAAAATATTAACTTACCAATCGGCGTCGTTCTTCCTTCTCTATAGGAGTCAATTCCTTCGGCCACAGCTTCTCGTCGTGCCGACCATCCATAGCCATCAAAGTGTGATAGTATCCTAGATATTGTTGCATACTCCTGATTTGGCCATTCTGAATGCTGGTGATGGCTAAAAGAGCACATGCTCTCATGAAACTCGTGCCCTTGGCATTGCCCAAATCCTTGGGTATGAGATCTTTTGCGGCGTTGAAAAACATCTCAGATGGTGGTTGGGATAGATCAGTCGACTGCACGGAAAACAAAGCTCCGTCGCGAACCCTTGCTGATGCAAGCGCGCAGGCCGCCATGGTCGATGCAAAAAGACCAGTATCTTGCAGGTGTTCATTTTGGGAAGCCCCTGGAGAGCGAATAACCATACAAGCTTTAGACGTTCTGGTGCGCTTTCGGGGTCTATGGGACATCTTCTTTCGTTCCAGACGCCTGAGTATTTGCACCCTAAATGTGTGTCTTTCATGTCATAAATACTGGATTTTAGCAGAAGGTCGAGTTCGACTACATGTGTATAAGGAAGGAAGGAAGGAGGGCATCTGGGATCTGGATTTGGGGAGGAAAGTACTGGCCAATATACGCTAGTCTATATACGTCCTAGCGTCACATCGTATCTAAGTAGATCCTAGCTATAACGAACGAAAGGCTAAAGGCTACATCAATAAACATTTCACATCTGTTAATCCTGTGGTAAGGGGCACTCTCAGTTACAAATAAAATCAAACATAATCGTATATCAGAGTGCTCCGCATGTCTACGTGAAACTTGTGGATACAAGATCTAGAAATGGCTCCCCGGAGACTTTCTGTTTGTTATCTGGATCGACTAGAAGTAAAACGCGGATATAACGAACAGAAGGCACATTGGTAAAAATTAACCTTGACATTGATCTATGTAGTGATCAGGGGTACTCCTAATCATCATCTACTAGATAAGTTAGTATACTAGAGTGCTCCCCAAAGTCACAGGAAGTAAAGTTGCCAGCTACAATATTTGGGTTTTAGACGGCCTCCGTTCTTTATGGCCAGGTTCTACCATATTAGACTGTAAGAAGACGTTGGCATCCACCCGTTGATGAACGGATGTAGACCGAAATTGTATTATATGTCTAGAAGAATAATAATGGGTCATGTAAGAAAACGAAGCTCTTCATACAACGTTATATCGTCCACTAGTCGGTGCCCTAGCCTCACTATCCGCTGCCGCAATCGTAGCCTCTTTCAGCAACCGCATCAGTTCTCGCATGGCATTCGTAACGACCAGCTCTGTATCACCCTCGACAAGGATGTACAACTTCGGGATATCTCCAGGACCAGGTTCTTTGCCTGATGGATAATAGTTGCCTTTGGTTGTGATTGAGGTGCCTGTCGCTTCGAGGATTTTGGCGACATTGGTGCGGTTGGTGACAGCCCAACGTGCTTTTTCTGTACGAAATTAGTTAGCATGTGTTGAAGTAGCAAAAAGGGGGAGAATAATAACTTACGAGGAAAGTCGTTTATCTCAAGAGTTGCATGGAATGCTCCAGCATCAGGACCCTTGTTATCAATCGGAACGCCGCTTCTCATTACTCCGGCGCGGTTCAGTCGTGCATGAATGTCTGCAACAGCCGAACCAACCTTGTCCAGAGGATCGTTCGATTTCCCGGCCGCTGGCTTCTCCGTTTTATGAACCGTGATCTTGCCGTCTAGATCAATACCCTTTGGTATACCTGGTGTAGGTGCAGAGGCGGACTGAATCGCGGAAGCAGCCTTGGCAAATATTTCTTCGCCCTTCTTCTCTTTCGCGTCCTCCCGTTCCTCCTCATCACCGTCATCGCCGGTGCGATATGTCTTGCGTTCACGGTTTCTGGCTGCGTCTCTTTCCTGGTCCAGGCGTTCCAATCCCTTGCCTCCGAAGCCAGATGCTGAAGCTTTCTCTTTACCAGCCTTAACTTTATCAAGAAAAGAGTCGACCAATTTCTGAACTGATTCTGGGACCGCTTGGCCACTTTGTTTGAGTGCTTTTGCAATGTCAACCGAATATCTTTCTTGATCCTCGGTCAAGAATGTAACCGCAGTTCCGGTGTTTCCAGCACGCCCTGTTCGTCCGGCTCGGTGAACATAATCTTCCAAGTGATTCGGTGCGTCGTAGTTCACTACCAGCTTCAACTGTTTGACATCCAAACCACGAGCTGCGACGGATGTCGCGATCAAAACCGGAAATATACCTGCCTTGAAGTCCTCAATAGTGGAGTCTCGATCAATTTGGTCTTTACCGCCATGAATGGACATACAAGGATAGCCCTTGCGCATCAACTCACGGAGTAAACTGTCAGCGCCTTCCTGGCGGTCAACGAAAATTAATGTTCGTGCATCTTCGTTTGCTTCGTCGGAATAAAGGTTGCCAAGTAGTTCAAGAAGGCGTACGAACTTGGTATTCTCATTTCGGACCTCAACAATTTGTGTGATTTCGGGCGCAACCACACTCCTGCCGCCGACAATGATCTCCACCGGCTTGTTCAACGTTTTGCGTGCAAGCGCTTCCATGTTACGTGGGAACGTAGCGGAGAACAGCACTGTTTGCTTGTTAGGCCGGATGTTTGCCATGATTTTCATCACCTGTGGCTCGAAACCCATGTCGAACATTCGATCGGCCTCATCAAGAACGACGTAGGTAACTCGTCGCAAATTCGTGACTCGGCCAGCATTTGCAGCTAGAAGATCAATCATTCGGCCAGGCGTGCAAACAACGATTTCAGCACCTCGTTTCAACTCCGCGATCTGGTCTTTGATAGGTGCACCACCATAAGCACATACAGCACGGAGATTCAGCGCTTTCAAGAAAGGCTTGCAATCTTTGTGAATTTGCGTAGCCAATTCTCTCGTCGGCGTCATGATAAGACTGATCGGGCCCTCCATATTATCTAAAGGACGTTGATCTTTGATGTGACGAAACATAGGTAGAAGAAAAGAGACTGTTTTTCCAGAACCTGTTTTAGCGACACCAATGACGTCCCTTCCAGACATAATAGCAGGAAGGGCCTGGCTTTGAATGGAAGTTGGATGCTCATAACCAAGCTTACTGATGACGTCCAGTGTTTGCACACCGAGACCGCATTGTGACCACTTCAGGATCGGTTTGGGAGGATCGATTCCACGAACTTTAATGCCGTCCAGTTCGAGTCGGAGGCTGGCTACCTCCTCTTCTGTCATCTGAGCCAAATCAAGAGGCTCAGTATAGAAACTTTTCCGGAATGGCTCATACTCCGTCTTTGCATGGTCAACGGTAGGAATGTCCTTCTTCTTTTTAGCCTTGTTGGCGGCTATTGCAAGGAAGTCATCTGTGTCACCATGGGCGACAGCTGACATGTCGATATCATCTTCGTCGCCAAACATAGCCTGTGGTTGATGCTGCTTGCTTTTAGCCGACTTGATGATACTGGGTTTCTTGAATGAAGGTTTTTCTGTCAAACCAGACATAAAGGCATCCAAAGGATCGATCTCCTCTTCCTCGGCCTCTACAGCGGCTTCGCCATTGGTTGTAGCTGCATCGCCCATTGCTATATCGCCATTAGGCTCCACCTGTTGGCCTTGCAGGCGCTCCTCTCGCTTCTCTGCAGCTGCTCGGGCTGCAGCAGCATTTTCCTCTTCTGTCCCGTTTTCCATGTCAACATCGGAATCGTCATCTTCAGCCACGATTTCTTTGGTGGCGTCTTCTGTATCCTCGGGTGGGGGACTAGGTAATTTCTCGAGCTTTTTGCGTTTGGATTCTTCTTCGCCAAAGTCCAAGGTTCGTTTTGCGGAAGCCTTCTCGGTTTCGGTGGCGAGTTTGTTTCCTAATCCGAATTTGCCAACATTTCCGCTCGCTTTCAAAGGGGCAGCTGAGCATGCGCCATTAGCTTTCGTGTATTCAAATGACCTCTCGTGACGAAAAAACTCACCAGAAACCTTGCTTGGAGCGACTGAAAGTTTGTTAGCCTTGACTATGGTGTCAGCTCTAATAGAATCAGGTACAATAACGTCCTTGCCCAGAAGAGATGACTCTGATGTAACACCAGTGGCTTTCTTTGCGATCGCCTTGAAATCGAATTTCCCACCAGATTCGGAGGGTGCCGCTGTCGAAGTTGGTGTGCTAGGAGAAGTAGGAGCAGGGGACAGTGGAGCAAGTCCCGATTTCTTGTCGATTTCAGTCAAGATACTGCGGGGGCCGCCGGCAGCAGCGATCTCGCGCTGCTTTCGTTCACGTTCAGCTGCTTGTTTTTGTTTCCACGCTTCCAATTTTGCAAGTCGCTCGGCTTTCTTTTCTTCGTCCGTCTGAGCAGCCGGGGCTGGAGTCAGGGCCTTGGAGGCCTGTACAGCATTGTTAGACCGCTTGTAGACATCACCATAACGACTTTCTCTGGCACTGACCTCCTGCGATACAGCAGCAGAGTCTCGGTTCAGCGACATATCTCTGCTGTCTCTTCTGGCTTTTCTCCTCGAGTCAGTAGAATCGTCTCTGTGCCTTCGGACTCGGTCGCGGGAGTCATCTCGCCTACTCCGATTGTCCCTATCACGACTTCTATCTCGCTCCCTACTCCTCCGCCGGTAGTCCCGATCAGAGCGTCGATCTAGCGAGCGTCGACGTTCGCGCGACCTGTCTCGTTTCGATGGTCTGTAATTGTGTTCGTCGCGATAACCATTGCGATCCCGTCTGTCTACCGATCGATCCCGATCCCGTCGCCGATAGCCATCCCGATCTCGATATCGCCTCTGGAATTGCGAATCTCGTGTTAGTTGATTGTTGAGATCTGACATGAGAGAGGTACCGCGCTGGCGCTGCTGAAAACTTACATCAGGACTGCGTGATCGGCGGTGCGACCTTCCCTCGTCTCGACCATCTCTGTCGAATCGATCCTCATCTCTGCGACTTCGTTTGGATGAAGAGTATGTGCTGCCTACAGGTGATGGTGAGCGCGTATCCCCGCGGCGAGCCATTGTTGCAGGCCAACTAATGAGTAAGATGTGAGTATTACGTGAAAGCTCCAACCGTAAATACTTGTTAATGTGTCGCCACTAATGTTTAATCAAAATCCATTTGGTCTTGAATCCTTCTTGTTGTTGTATGCTTTCTCTTTCAAATCGTGCGCGACCCTGATGTAGGTATAAATATGATTTTGTCCAGGAGATAAATTGAACATCAAAGAACGTTAGGCACGCTGGTGGTGGCGGCAACTTGACCAAGCAGAGATGACAAAATCACGTGACTATAGATATTTGAAACTAGTCCCAGGAAGGTAAAACAATTGATTTTCCATTTTGGAACAGTTCGAGGGAATGACCATTTCCAGATCTCTACCTCGATAATTATTCGATCAACAATATTTGCAGACATTTGGACAATAGTCTAAAGTAATATATCAATCTGTATTAAGTATCTATATGAAAAGACCCGGATACTCGTACTTGCAAAGCCATTTTTCGCCACATGACAATCAAGCTTTCCAGCGCATCAAAGTTAAAGAGTGCTTAGGGAACACATAGTGACCTTGTCCATCCCAACTGGTCTCTTTGACACCGACCTCCTCTTTTCCTTTCATATTTGTAACCGTAACATCAGCCCCAGTAACGGTAAAGACATTAACAGGGTCTTTGGCTCCCTCGACTTTCACTTCAAAGTCTTTCTGCTCATGTACATTGATAGTGACCAAATTGACAAATCCATCATCACTCAACACAGCGCTAACATCCAGCCATGGAGTGTCCTTGACACTTCGTAGCCATGCAGGCGATGTGTCTCCATTGTACGAACCACAAGCGACATGGGCCGCAATAGTCCAACCACGCATATATTTCGAGAAAAGAAGCAATGGCCACCAAGTTGTCTGTTTAGTAATGCCTGTTGGAGATGTCATAAGAGGCGAAATGACATTGACACTCTGAGCGATGCATGCCATGCCGAGATCCCGACTCTTGCGAACGAACACGTTAAGGAAGACACCGACAGCCAACGCGTCTGACAGGGTATATGTCTCCTCAGCACCAAATCTGCCCTCTGCTCGCATAGGGTCCCACACATTCCACTCATCGAAGCAGAGAGTCGGGCGGGGCTCGTCAGGACCAACACCATTCTCTATCCGAGCGAGATCGATCAATGAAGATGCTATTTCGATCGCGCGCTCGGCTGCTAGAGGTGCCGTTGCATTCTGTAAGTGGTCTTTGGAAGCTGTGTACATGTGTATGCTGTGCATGTCAATAAGCGGAGTAGGGTTACTGGTTAGTGTAACCTTGGTAGGCTTGAGGCATTGCTTCAGTGTGTAATAATCCCATGATGTTGTGCCGGTTTCGCCGCAAAGGATCAGGATCAGGTTCGGGTCAAGGAGTTTGAGAGCTGTTATCCAATCGAGATCAATTAGTACCATTCCACATTTATCATTCGGGTTGATCACTCACCCTTGGCCCATTGGAAAGCCTTGTGGGCATAAGCTTCCTTCGTAGTCTGTTCCACCTGCCATGGTCCATAGACTTCGTTTCCCAATGCCCAATATCTGACCTAATTCTTATTAGATTACTGTCCCGTACAGAACTGGAAATCGTGCATACATTGTAAGGCTCTTCCCGGCCATTCTTTCTTCGCAAATTGGCGTAGTAGGTGTTGCCGGTGCCGTTGCAATATTCAACCCAAGCCATAGCTGACTGAGTTAGTAGCCATCCCATCCGCGAAATTTCAAGGGCTCATACCTTCATCAAGGGTACCTGTTCCAAAATTCAAGCAAAAGTATGGCTCTGTGCCTATCACCTCGCACCACTTCAGGAATTCATCGGTACCGAAGTGATTTGTCTCTGTTCCTAGCCAGGCCAGTTCGGGTCTAAAATCACAGAATGAATGAGCCCATCCAATACTATAAATATGAAGGGAGTATGATATATTACCTTGCCGGCCGTTGTTCTTTCGGTCCCACGCCATCCAACCAGTGGTAGGTAGCAACAAAGTTACCACCAGGATAACGGACAGTTGGGATGTTCAGTTCCTTCAATGCCTCCAATACATCCTTTCGAAATCCATTCTCGTCCGATAGAGGGTTTCCGGGATCGTAGATACCTCCGTAGATGCATCTGCCCATATGTCTGAAGAGAAATCGGTTAGATCCAAGTGCTGATATTGAAACATAATTGATTCTTTGAAAGATAGAACTCACTCCGTAAAGCCAGCATAGATGTTGGGGTTGATCTTGGACAATTGCGCCGCGGCGTTCACGGATATAGTGGGAATCGAGCCATCGTCGATTTTTGTGAAGGTCGTCATTTTGATTAGGATTGGGTTGGATTATTCACTTTGTAGATTGAGAGAATACAGTTTGAATGATCAAGAAAAGAGTTCGACAGAAGGCAAATATCAATGTTTAGTATGCAAGTCCACGTGAAAGAGCTGATTGCAAGAAAAAACTTTCTATCTCGTATCGCTACTAGAGCTCTGAAGCTATCGAACAATTACCCGACATGATTAAGCATGTGAGCATCTCAAAAAGTTTCATATCGTCCTGCCTTTGGTGAGCTGTTGGTGGGGTGAGAAGTGAGAACCTCGAACGAATAAAGTTGCACAGTACAGCCATTGGTAGGCCGAGCCACGAATGCTTGCCGCCATTTAACACCATCAGAAGATCAAGATTGGAGCTGTTTGGGCCCATCTCGGCAATTTCCAGGGTCATTGACTCATTTTTCCGTCAATCAAACTTAGCTGTTCGAACCAACAGAGCATTCCCCGCATCCTCGGCATGCAATAGGATGAAGCTAGACCAGTCCATCTCGTTAATTCGGGACAATTGCCGGCGTGCTTTCATTTCATATTTAAACGAACAAACTCTAAGAATTTACCAGGATTGCGTGTACGCAGAATGAGCACAAGTATAGGGTTGGTATGCCGAATTTGCGAGTCGGTTAAATTGCTAATTTCATGTCCAATTGGCCGACCCAACATGTTATACACTACCCCAGTCATAGGTACTAGGTTTGGAGGTCAATTGATCCCGAAGGTCAACGATGGAGTTCAAATAGCACCCCATGGGGCCTCTCTGGGGATTTTTTGGAACCCAGAAAAAGTCGCCTTTACGTTTTCACACGTGGCTAGACTGAAGTATAGTGCTTAGTATACGCCAAAATGCCGTTACCACCACGTTGGTATCAGGTTCGTTCATCCTTTTCTCTGAGAATGGAATCAACCCATGCGTGCTAATGTTGACATGTTAACAGTTCTTGATCGGCGCTTTTGCTTCACTTGGATCTTTCCTTTTCGGATGTATGTCAACCCTAGCACCCTCGGGTCCCCGAATGGTACCCAGCATTAACTTGAGCTTCTAGATGATCTCGGTGTTATTGCCGAAGTGATTGCATGCCCATCGTTCGCAAGCAAATTCGCAGCGAATGCAACCCAATCGTGAGTAACAGACCCAAGTTAGTTCATAAGAAAATGCTTGCTGACTCAAACAAATAAAGTGGTCTGGTGGTGTCCATGTTCACCACTGGTGCTTTCTTCGGAGCTGCTTTTGCCGGGCCGACTGGTGATTATCTAGGCCGAAGATGGACCATCGCTATCGGTGCCTTGATTTTCTGCCTGGGTGGAGGATTGCAGACTGGCGCTCAGAACATTTCTTATCTGTATAGCGGTCGATTCTTCGCCGGTTTCGCGTAAGTGTCAGGGAGACATCGAAAAGACGGAGTGTGCACCGTGACTAATGTCTTTTACCAACAGTGCTGGCGTTTTGACAATGATTGTCCCACCCTACCAAGCCGAATTGTAGGTCTCCCTTATCGAGTTCAATATACATGGATCTGACCAATCTAGATGCCATCCCGATATTCGAGGAAGAGTGACTTCGCTGCAACAATTCATGCTTGGTGTCGGTGCTCTCTGTGCCTCCTGGATCAGTTACGGAACTTATATTGGTTTTTCGCCGTCTGATAGTGCCCAATGGCGAGTTTCATTGGGTATCCAAATTATTCCTGCAGTCTTACTAGGAAGTCTTATCATGATATTCCCAGAGGTATGTACAGATCGTCCATTGCTTTTCACTGAATTTGATGTTCACTAACGGAAATATGCAGTCACCACGTTGGTTAATAGACAATGGTCGCGAAGCAGAGGGCCTGAAAGTCCTTGCTAAGCTGCATAGCCATGGTGATGAGAACGACTCATGGGTCCGTGCCGAATTTAGCACGATTCAAGAGACCATCACTTTCGAGCATGAGAATGAGGCCAAGTCGTATGTCGAATTGTTCACATCAAAGTCTGCATTTCGCCGCTTGTTCTTGTGCTGTGCCTTGCAGGCTTCCATTCAAATGACCGGTGTATCCGCTATTCAGTAAGTTATCTTTTGACATGTCTTGTGTAACGGCTATAGGTCACGGGCTGATTTATAATCAGGTATTACTCTGTCGAGATTTTCAATCAGATCGGTATCAGTGGTGACGAAACACTTCGGTATCAAGCCATCAACTCCGTGATCGCTCTATTGGGAGAGTTCAGTTGCATGATGCTTATCGATCGTTTTGGACGTCGTTGGCCTCTGATTATAGGTAATCTAGCGAACATGGTGACTTTCATCATTGCCTGCATCTTGTTGGCTCAGTTCCCACCAGAAGTCAACAACAAGGGCGCTCACTGGGGTTTTATCATCATGACCTGGCTGTACAATTTCTCCTTCTCGGCCACCTGCGGACCTTTATCTTGGATTATTCCCGCCGAAGTCTTTGATACACGAACACGCTCCAAGGGTGTCTCTATTGCCACCATGACATCTTTCGCATTCAACACTATGATCGGTCAGGTCACACCCATTGCCATGCAAAACATACGATACCGATACTGGTTCGTGTTCATTATCTGCAACTTCACAAACGCTGTCTTCTTCTGGCTCCTCATGCCAGAAACGTCAAAGCTTCCTCTCGAGGAGATGAACAATTTATTCACAAATGCACCATGGGTTGTCGTTGGGTTGAAAAAAGAAGATTATGTGTCACATGATCTTGAACGTCGTTTGGAAGAAGTAGCAGCAAAGACTGAATCGAACGCAGCACACTATGAGTGAGAGGCGAGTCAAGGAACTCCTATGGGGTCGGAATTTGGATGTGGGTGATGAATGAGAGAAGGATTTGACTCTTTGTCTATGACACGAGTTTTGAACGACATTGTATATCTTTATATATACTTGCGAGCATTAGCATGTATATCAGAAGCTTGGGGTCTATTTGAGTGCCTACCATGTAGCATGACTATAGCATGGCGGATAATGCGTAGCAAACTAGCTCTGGACTTCTTTTTCCAATATAATCAATACTGTCTAGTCGGAATCCTCGTCGGAATCATATGCAACTAGACCAAGGGACGGTCCGACTGCTGGCTTCTGCTGAGGGCTGTCTTTTAAGGGCAGGGCGTCGTTGGCTTTACTTTTCGTCTCCTCTACCGAAACAGTCTCGGTGCGCGCTGGCGCCAATTGAGTAATAGTAGAGAGCGAATCTTTTGTCAAACTTTTGGCGGTCGTCGTAGCAGACTTTTCTTTATCTGAGGCAATTGGGATGTTGTCAACGGTGGATGATGATTTGCGAATTTTCGGAGGAACTAAAAAATCCTTCTTGTTTCGCTTGCGCTTTCTTCCAGCAACAGCCCACAGTTCCTCATCACCAGTTGCATTTGCAGCGCTCCCAGAGCCGTTCTGTCCGCCAGAAGAACCTTCAATCAAAGCTCGCTCTGCCTCTTCGCGTTGACGCTGGTAGGCGGCAAGGTGCTCGGCAGTCTCTTTCTTCACAGCTTCTTCCTTTGCTCGGGTTGACTCTAGGAGGGAATCAAGAAACTCGACCTCGTCCTCGTCCAGGGACCGGAATTGATTTTTTAATCGTATCGATTCTTCAAATGCCTCTTGCTTGGCCATCTTGTTTTGCTGCAACACTTCATAAAGGCTTTTGCCATCATTCTGCTTTCCAAGCTCTGCCTTGCGGCGTCTTTCATCCTCTAGCTCCTGTTGAGCCCGACGCCACTCATCGTCTCTTTGTGTTGGCTCATCGATGGTGCCTCCCGAGACAAAGCCAGACGACATTTTGACGGAAAGGAGGCTGAAAATGATCAGAAACGTTTGCAGACTCGACCAGAAAGAGTCTTAGGAGTCAGGAATGTAGGTATCAGCCTTAATCGAACTGCGTACGACTTCCTGGCTTGAATGGTAGCAGGAAGGATCTCGAAGCAGTACATCGTCGTTGTTGAAATGCCAGGTGTCAAGCGAGCCAATTACTTACGGGGAGGAGCGGCAGAAAAAGGCGGTGAGGCATCCTGTTTACAAATATTCCAGAACATTTACGTTTCCTGTAAGCACAGGATCAAGGTACATACCACTTCCAAATTCTGTGCTATATGCTGTTCACTACTAAATAACAAGTACTCACGGGTTTGTTTCTCGTTACAATCACATTCGCTTCCACTCGGGTTGACTTGCCCAGTTGAACTTTCTGTTGGATCGTCCGAGGCTCCGATTGGTCTAAAAGGGCCCGCAATGTATTGGCTGATCATATAACCCTAAACCCCTTATTAGCCAGCACCAGTAACCCGGCTAATATCCGATATAGCGAGAGCGTTCATTGTTTGTATGGATCGACGGGACTCAAATTAACCCTGATTAGGCAAGTCGTTTGTATAAAACCCGCTATTTCAGTGATATCATCGAGATTTGCTCCACAGTAACTCTCCACAGCCATGTTCTTATCGAATAAAGGTCAACTACGTAATATGACGCTGGGCCCCTGGCTATCAACATTTCTCACCTCAACTACGTCGATGCTCGGTCCTCCACCCCACCATAGCCATCGCATTACCAAGCAGAAAAGGATATATAACCCATTTCCTCCGTTTTTGAAACCATCATGGTTTTTTCTTGTCGAACATCTATTTCCTTCCTGTCGCGTCAGGTCAGCAGTTTTCATTACCAATATCCAAGAATAATCGGCCCTGCATATCAAATTCGCAAAATGTCGGCTTTAGAACATACCAAGTAAGTTGCACAGAAAGCAGCAGGCTTCGAAGAACGGATACTAATAGGCACCTTGTACAGGAAGACATTCACCCTCAACACAGGGGACAAGATCCCTGCCATCGGTCTCGGCACCTGGCAATCCAAGCCCAATGAGGTCCGCGAGGCAGTAAAGGTCGCTTTGCTTGCTGGTTACCGTCACATTGATACGTAGGAACCCGCAATAGCTGCCTTGAAGATGTGAACAGTGCTAAAGTGAAATATCAGTGCTTTGGCTTATGGAAATGAACATGAAGTCGGCCAAGGAATCAGAGACTCCGGTGTTCCTCGGGAGCAAATCTGGATTACCACCAAGCTCGACAACACATGGCACCACCGCGTTCAAGATGGTATCAACTCGTCATTGTCCTCGCTAGGTGTAGACTATGTCGATCTGTATCTCGTCCACTGGCCGTCGTCAACGGATCCAAATGATAAGAAGAAGCACCTACCTGATTGGGATTTCATCAAGACATGGTAAGAGAAGAGATCACTCTAGTATCGACCCATACTGATGCAAAATACAGGGAGGAAATGCAAAAGCTTCCTGCCACCGGTAAGGTGCGAAACATTGGTGTGTCCAATTTCGGCATCAAGAACCTAGAGCGTCTTCTTAATGCTCCCACGACAAAGATCGTCCCGGCAGTCAACCAAATCGAGCTACATCCTAACAATCCTTCTCCTAAACTTGTGGAATACAACGCCTCCAAAGGAATTCACTGTACCGGATACTCCTGCCTTGGATCGACCAACTCGCCTCTCTACAAAGACCCAACACTGCTCAAGATGGCTGAGAAGAAGGGGAAAACTCCTCAGCAACTTCTGCTTGTATGGGGTCTGCAGAAAGGATGGAGTGTCATTCCCAAGTCTGTGAACAAGGAGCGCATTGAAAAGAACTTCCAGCTTGATGGTTGGGAGCTCACTCCCGAGGAGCTCGATGAACTCAGCAACCTCAAGGACCGGTTCAAGGTATGCGGTGACGACTGGTTGCCTGTGAAGGTGTTCTTTGGCGATGACGAATAGATCTACAAGGAAACTAGCCAATAAGTAGAAAGCAAAGACTCGAAAAGAAATAGATAGATGATTTCAGCGATATGCCTGAGGTGTTGTAAGGGGAGTTTGCAATGACGACAGTCGCGAGAAGAGATAAACAATGTGATCCAATCATATCGCCGAGATCGGACCGGCTTGGCGAGATTCTTCGAGTCTTGGCATTCCAGATGTGGCGAAGAGCGGATAGCCTGCACCGCCACACAGCCTTATCGGAGTGTCCCTCATAAACCAGGCATCAACGCGGTCATCATTCTTCATCCTCCATCTATCAAACATTTATCGAACTTTGATAAAATACGAACTCTACCAGCCTAGCAGCCATGCCACCAACGAGTGGGCATCTTCTGCTCCCCAAAATATGGAGAGCAGCAAGGTAAGCATATCTATATTGCACCTTCACTATCCGCATATCCCGCTGACTCATAGATACTAGATTTGCCTACGAGAAGACGGCCAGGGCACTCAAGGCCAAGCTCTCCGAACCTGCACAACAATTGCAACCAAAGCTTCAGCCAGCGTACGCACATGTTGGTGCTCGTCAACCCATTAGTCGAGCCGCAGCTATCCGACAAGCGCAAAGCCGTCGTTTCTCTACACGTGCAGGTGGTTACATCGGATCGTACCTGCGTCAGGTCTCACGTCCCGCTGGCAATGCCGCCCCAAATTCGTCAGTCCGCCAAATGGTTGGTCGTATGACTACTCATTCACCTTTCAACTCCGCTCTTCGTCCCAATTTAACCGGCGGAACCCTCGGTCGTACAGCCGGTGGATACAGTGTTGGAGCAGGAAGACTTGGTGGAGCAAGATACTTTTCGCACGGTCCTGCTGCACCGGCACAGGTTATTCAGAATGTTTCTGTCGCAATGCGTGGTTTCTGGCTTTCAGGTCAACGAGCCCGATTTGATGGAATCGATCCACACACAGGCGAGAAGCGCTTCAAGACCGTAACACCTCTTCAGGATAAAGCACAACGTCGAATGGCAGAGGTTTCACGTAACACTCCTGGATCATACATCGACTTCCAGCTATCTCCCACGATTACTGCCATCGGAAACCTCAAGGACGAATCTCTCAAGTCAGAAGGCTTGATGGAGCTTCTTTCTGTTGACTTTGCACGTGCCTTGAAAGACCTTGCAGCAGTTTTGAACGATCTTAAGCGTCTCGGAACTTTGGGCGATCTCCCTGTCTCCCTCGAGAACAAATCCACACTTCGTGTTCGCTTCCCTGGCTGCGACGCTGATCAAGTTGAGCGGCTATGCGATGAAGTTGGAGTTGAGCGTGGGCAGATCTTTCAGGACGAAGACTTTGATGAGCGAACTGGTGCAGAGCTGGCTTTGCTGTTTCCGTTCGCTCCCAGCATTGCCCCGTCTCCAGAAACAGAGCTTTTCACGATTCATGAAAATCCGCGGGTTCCGGCCAAGCATGATTTGGATTGGCGCTTGATGATGTCTGGGCAGACATCGCCCGGGATGTCCAATGATACGAATCAGATCAGCTTCGAGGATGTTGAGATGTTTGGTAACAATCCGTGGATCTCGTCACCATCGGGATTTTCCAGCGTTGGAGTGAGCGAGCTCGGTGATAGAGAATTCTTCGCTGAGCTGTCTCACCCGCGCGGCGGAGATAGCCATTCCGATTACGAGGGAGTTCAAGGAATCCACAAATTTTTGGAACAGTGTGACCTGGCTGCAGGTCAACGGTTCTAGCCAGCTTTGACAGCATTTTCTTTATTCGTTCTATGATATCCATTACTGTTTTTTTCTGATGACCCCTTACCATACATTCAACCAGCCAGCTGATATGCACAGCCCACTCTTTTCTATATGCTTTTGACTCTTGTTTACACCGTCGTCGGACATAGTGAAGGTTGACATTGTTGTCCCTTCAAGTCAAAGTTTCGATTGAGTTAACTAGAATGACAATCGCCTCTCTTAATGATTCAAGCTAGCTGTTCCATCATTTGCCTTAAAATAGTAAAACCCATCTCTGTTGTAATTGTTTACATAGTTAGGGCAACACAAAGGCGGTCACCCCACCATCTAAGAAGCTTGCCAATCAGACACTGCATTTCTGCCGGCTAAAAAGTACTCGAAGATGGTATGCGAAATACCTCGAGAACGTGATATAGATGATAAAATTGCTGTTGACATAACTTGTATTTTGTATACCTTAACTATTTTAGACTTATATCGATAGAAATCAGTTTGTAAGATGTCCTCCAAGTAATCATGGAAGAATGGCCTATCACTATCAGCATGTTATCAGTCAGTCACTCTCACCGCCTAGGCACCATCATCCACTTAGCCCCGCATTATTTTGCAAGTGTGAGATATTAACTATCGCCGCATCACAACCAGGCATCCAGTCTGTCAACCTTGCCTACACGCTTGCTCTCTTGTCACTGTACTTTATTATCGTACAGTCACTAAGAAAGAGTATTGGTGCCACTACTCCTCAGGGAAAAGCGCGATATCCCTTTACCTAATACAACCTTCCCTGACCAACCTGCAGCCACCAGCCTCCCGAGGCCTGTCGCACTTGGTCCTCTCGACAAGTGGACGGCTCAAGAGGAAAACTGATATACCCATCCATCAATTGATCGATTTTGAAGACACACACACCCACACACCAGAATAAATCATGGAGGACTTCAACAGCGAGACTGATAGTGACTATACCAGTTACTGGAGAGACTGGGTAAGTGCAACTGTGTGTATTTGCATTCTTCTTTCTCTAGATATGGTGTATATGACCTATCTCATATTTCTTTATTTCTGGTATTGTCTTTCACGACAGCTATATCAAAAGAGCAGTGCATTGTATTATCATCTCTGCATGGAAAAGAAGCAGGCACGACTGCTGGCTGCTACAGAAGCAGGAAGTCGGACACCTCAGGAAGCTTCCAATCTTCAGATGACAGCATTGCAATTCCCTTATTCTGCTGATTTCCTTCTGTACTCGCCGTTGATTTTATCCTTACCAATTGCTATTCATCATTTTTTCACCTTGAAGTTTTGCTCTATTTTGGTTGCATCGTTGGAATGGATCCCTTACAGCCCCCCATGAGCATTTTCAACATGGTTGATGATGACGATGACCCCGAACCCCCTCCCCGTCCTCGACAAGAAATTCATGTCCCCCCAGACGTTATTCGAAGTCTTCATTATCTTTCTCTCGCATTTCGTCCTCGTGAAGAGCCCAAAATTAACTTTCGTCGTCCCTTTTCTCCACAGTTCATATCCTCGCGCGGCAACGAGTACTTTTGCGAAATTGACGAGGAATACTTGACCGACCGATTCAATTTGACTGGACTCAATACCGAAGTTCAGTACTATCAATACGCGCTCGACTTGATCACCGACGTGTTTGATCTAGATGCCGACGATGACCTCCGCGAACAGATTGAGAAGTCAGCTCGTCATTTGTATGGCTTGGTTCATGCTCGCTATATCGTGACTACTCGTGGATTGGCTAAGATGGTGCGTCTGAACTACCTCTTTCAAAGCTTCGTGTTTGCTAATCTCGTTTATTCAAAGCTCGACAAATACAAGAAAGGCGATTTTGGAAAATGCCCCCGTGTCTTGTGCGATCAACACCCTCTGCTTCCCATGGGCCAGTCCGACCTACCTAATCAAAAGACCGTGAAATTGTATTGCGCCAAATGCGAAGACATCTACAACCCAAAGTCCTCTCGCCATGCATCTATCGACGGCGCTTATTTTGGAACTTCCTTTCACAACATCCTCTTCCAGGTCTATCCGGCACTCGTACCAGAAAAGAGCATACAGCGCTACGAACCCCGTATCTACGGTTTCAAGGTGCATGCAACCGCTGCCTTGGCTCGTTGGCAGGATGCGCGCCGCGAAGAGATGAAAGATCGTTTGGCAAAATTGAACATAGATCCTGGATTTATCGAGGACAGCGAGGACGAGAACGACGATTTCGAAGATGACATTGATGACGACAAATCCGAGCCGATTGGAGACGAGCCAGCACCCGTTGCGGACAATGCTTCTGCACGTATGGACACCGGTGTTTAGCTTTTGGACATGTCAGTGGGTCGGTATTTATCGCTCAAGTTCCGGCCGTGAGCAGGAGGTCATGCATATTGAAGGCGTTCAGTGGTGGCGTTGGTAGCGACTTTGGGGTCTTTTTCGAGAAAGCATCCATACATTCTTGTCTTGCTCAGTGGTAATAGAACACTTCCTGCCAAGGGATCAAAACCAGAAATACTACAAAAGGAGCCTTTACACTATCCGATTTTTGTAAATTCGCTTCAGAGACAATGCAATGAAGAGAATCCATATTCATCATTTCTCAACTGATTTCTGTACAGTAGTAACGACGACACGGGCAAGCTCCTCGCCCTTCGCCCAGACATCGTCATGCTCTTCCTTCAAATCATACATCTCAACCACCTCCCTCCCCTGAGCCAAACTCTGCCACCGCTTAACAATCCGTAACATATCATCTGTTTGAGCCTGATTAATCAACGAGTCCCCCGTCGAACTAGCCAGTACTGCTACCAGCCCATTCTCCCATCCAGCAGCAACCCCATCTGCACCAGTAACCTTTGCAGGACTAACTCCATCCCAAAGCCCCTCATCCTCACCAAAAGCCCCCTTGATAAAATCCTCATAGATCTTGATATGCTTAAAATCGTCGCGAAGACGTGCCAAATCATAGATTCCGCATACACCAGCCACGGCTCTCGGTTTCGGGCATGTCGTTACAGCGGCGCCTTGGACTTTGTTCATGACGACTTGGAAGACCAACGTTGCGCCACAACTGTGACCCAAAAGGATGTATCGATCCCCAATGGTGTATTTGTCGTGCAAGAAAGCCAGCGCGGCCTGAACATCGTGGATGTGTTCCGGATGTTTGGCGGCGCGGAGTTGAGTGCTTGGAGTGCTGCTGGGATCCTGAGGGGCGTTTGGATGGGGGCTTAGACGGTAGTCTATGGATGCAAAGCCTGCTACGTGGGTTTGGATCAGGTGGTTGGGGGTGAGGAGGGAGTAGGTTGTTAGGAATGAATCTGCGAGGACGGTGTTGTCTCGCCATGCCCCGCCATGAATGTATCTATCGTGATAGTCAGTTTCTTGATATGAAAGGGGGTGAGTACGGCTTGCGAGGTGAGTTTTAAGTACGTACATCACCCATAGCAGGTCTTTATCTTGAGGACTATTCTCGGCCTTCCAGACATGAATCCTTTGCAGTTCATGCAGGCCATAGGAGAACGTCTCTGGTTGAGCCATATCTTGGATTTCTTTGCTCGGTTCTCGCGAGAGAGAGACGTATATACACAATGGCTCAGTCACTAATATGACTCTCTGATTTATAAGATAGCGCACCAGATTACAAATTCTAGAGAGTTTCACTAAAACGACGTTAACTATCAGGACCTATATCCCACTACAAAGTCTACGCTAACCCAAAGAGGAAGCAGTAGTGTGTATACATGAAGAGTCCATGAAAGGCACCCCCGAAAGGTACACTTTCATGATATGTTGTAAGTTTCGGCATGTTTATCAATCAATCTCTAAATCCAGTATCTTCATATTTCTCAGACTTTGAGAAGGCGTAGACCTGTTCAGCATTGAACAGCAGAAATCAATGTTGCTTGGCGCGCTAGTCCTGATCGGGTATGAGTCGGTCTGCCCACACAAAAACGGAGCCCGCAAAGACGAAGGCGACAGTCTCAGCAACCGACAACGCCTTGTTCGACTTAGGTGCTTCGACTATTCAAGATGGAGTGAGTTGGTTTTCGATTAGTACTTTACGATATTCGCTAACGATACGCAGGAAAGAAACTCCTCTCGCGGCAGTCCAGGTGGAAGCCCTGGTATGGACCCCAGAAGAAAAAAATCCTACCCCTCGTCGCTGTCGCGATGCGTCGACTCGATAACCATACTGACAGTTTTTCTGGCGCTAGGTTGTCATGAAAATTATCAAGCACAGTTCTCAAACTTTCCCTACTGTCGCTACCGGCTCTCTCGTTGGTCTCGATGTTGGAGGCACGCTAGAAATCACAAACACATTTCCGTTCCCCGTCGTGGAAATGCCACCCGAGTCGCACTTTGACACTTCCACACCGAATGCTGCCGCTGCTGCTCCTCGCGCCAAGGCAAACACCGCCTACCAGGCTGAGATGATCCGTATGCTCCGTGAAGTCAATATCGATGCTCAGAATGTCGGATGGTACACCAGCGCGAACATGGGCAACTTTATCAACTTGAACGTTATCGAGAACCAGTTTTTCTACCAGAAGGAACTCAATGAACGGACCGTCGCTCTTGTCCATGATATCAGCCGCAGTGCGCAGGGTAGCTTGAGCCTCCGCGCTTTCCGTCTTTCCCCGCAGTTCATGAATGCGTTCAAGGAGAATAAATTCACATCTGAGCAGTATGCTATGTCTGCACCCCGAGGTCGTGTTTCAAGTTACTAATTATGTTATAGACTCCAAAAGTCCGGCTTCCGCTACCAAGATATCCTCGTCGAGCTCCCAGTCAAAATCCACAACTCCCACCTTCTCACATCTTTCCTCCACCAACTCCCGTCTCCCTTGCCATCGGAGCCTCTTGACCTCCCCCCGTCGCTTGCCGCACTCAAAAACGGCCCCATCGCACAATCCAACGTTCTATCTCCCAACTTCGATAACCTGTCATTGAGCATCGACCCCTTCCTCGAGAAAAACTGCGATTTGCTCCTAGACGCCATCGAAACCCACCACTCCGAGAACAACAACTTCCAATACTACCAGCGCTCACTGGCCCGCGAACAACAGAAGATCGCCGCCTGGCAAGCAAAGCGCAAAGCCGAGAACGCTAGCCGCGCCACGCTCAAGCAGGCTCCTCTCCCCGAAGATGAGTGGCAGCGCTTGTTCAAGCTCCCCCAGGAACCCAGTCGATTGGAGAGCATGCTCAATACCCGACAAGTCGAGCAATACTCGCGTCAAATCGATGGTTTCGTGTCCTCGACGACTGGAAAGATGTTTGCCGTCAAGGGCAATTTGCTTCCTGGTGAGGCGACCGAATAGATAGATTACCTTTATTCTTCCTTCTTCTTTTTTTTTTATCTTTGTGTCTTTTCTTTTCTTATCTAATGACGAATGTCGATTCTTGTGGGCATTTTGCATGACTCTCCGGCGTCGGAAGGAAAAAAATTATGTATCTGTGGTTGTCCGTGCTTGAGATTAGAGTAAGGCTACTCGTGTCAATGACCAAACGTATAAACCGTCTTCAAAGCTATCCATCTATTTGCATGCAATTACTCGTACCTAGTAGTATGCCTATCGAGCAGGGTTTAGGATTGTTATCTTATCAGATCTATCAAAGTGAGTGGATCCGCTGCCGAGGAATGCAGGTATGATCTCATCGGTCTCTACTTTAAAGTGCTACAACTTGCCCTTCATTACAGAGTTCTGTATTATAAAAGATGAGATAAATAAGATCATAACATGAAAAACACCAATGTATAACACCAACACTGACATCTGGCTTGTACGTACAATCTCCATCCCAAACAACGCAATCTCGATATGACCGCACGAGTGACAAAAAGAGCTAACATGCCAAAAGGCCGGAGCAATAGCTGCTTTCACAGTCGACTTTGTCGTCTATCCACTCGACACTCTCAAGACTCGTATTCAGTCACCGAGATACAAAAAGTTGTATACCGATGCTGCTACGGGAGCGGTTCAGCGGAGATCACTCTTTCGAGGGTTGTATCAGGGGATATGGAGTGTTGTTATAGCTACCATACCTTCTTGTAAGTTCCAACTCTCAGATATTCAATACTAGCTAGAATATCTAAAGCTAACTCTCAAAATTTAGCAGGAGCATTCTTCACCACATACGAAGGCATAAAATACATCCTCAACTCATCAACAACAAAGCACAGCTCGAATGATTCCACCACCACCCCAACCAGCAATCTTCTACCATTCAAACACTCCCTCCCAACACCAGTCATAAACGGCCTCGCTTCCTCAGCCGCAGAATGCGTATCATGCTTGATCCTCACACCCGCCGAAGTCCTGAAACAAAATGCTCAAATGGTCACTACATCAACAAACCGCAAGCAGCAATCATCAAAGAAGAATCCGACGATGCAGGTCCTGGCAACCTTTCGAGCTCATCCGACGCATCTCTGGCGCGGATATGGAACCCTCGTTGCGAGGAATTTGCCGTTTACGGCTATGCAGTTCCCGCTTTTTGAGTATTTGAGGGAACGGATACTACACAAATGGCGACGACGGCAGCAGCAACAGCGACAGGAGGAACAAAGTGTCTCGGAAAGAGCGTTGATTACCGCGTTATCAGCTGGGGTGGCGGGCGGCGTTGCGGCGATTATAACTACGCCGATTGATGTTGTTAAGACGAGGGTTATGCTTGCGGCCGCTGGGGAGGGGGGGGAGCGTAAGTCTGCTGATCTGGCTTGTTCTTCGTCGAGGAGTAGAGGCGCATTTGCTGTTGGGAAGGAAATCTATACAAAAGAAGGGATGCGTGGCCTGTTCAAAGGAGGTTCTTTGAGGTCAGTGTGGACTGCGCTAGGTTTGGGCCTGTATTTAAGTGCCTACGAGACTGGACGAATGTATTTTGAGAAAAGAAGAGAAGAGAAAGATAGAGAAGACACTTAGTAAAATTGAAAACCCGGTCAAAATCATATTCATCATGTCGCATTATGAAACAAAATTCGCCATCGTATCATACATGCGTTTGTTATGATACCATAAAGTCCTATGTAACAAGATTGAGTACAGTGATACCTCAGCAACACATGTATAGCCTGATTCAGCATATATCAAACAAGTAATCCAAAGTGTCCGGCCATAAAATCACATCAAATCATTTCAAACAAGGAAACAGGACGCAAGGAAATAAACACCATACAATAATCAGGCATACAAACAACTGGGTATTTCATACAACGCCCTCCCCTGTCTGTCGATATTATTGGATAAACACGCTGTGAACGGAAAATCGAGTTTGAAGGGTATAATCAACAGATGACACCATCCAATGGACTCATAAACCAAAAATTCAAGTCATTCAGGTCATAAACAAACAACATCCGCCTGGGTTCAATAATAGTACCGAATGAAAAAAGACAACACGAGATTTGATGGCCAACAATGAGAGCCAGCTCAGAGACTTGTTAATTTCTTGAACCAACTTGTCCTCTTCGTGCTAGGCGCACGAGAAGGTGGCTCATATGCGCTATCGCGCCGACGCATGCCGTTCTCTCGTTCGAAGTCACCATCTCCAGAGCTGCTCTTCGCTCCTTCGCGGACTCGTCGAGATTCTCTCCGTCTAGATCGCATTTCTTCAACCTCTTCATCAGCCATATCGGGATACTTGGAACGGCGGCGGGCCTGTCGACGTATTCTACGTCTCGCCTCCTCATCGGACGAGAGTGACGGCCCGTTTTCATTGCTAGGAGGCATATCCAGAACCGTTGGCACAATTGGAGGAGCTTCTGGAGGATCGAGCACCTGTGAATTCACCCAAGAAGATGTCTTCTCTTTCCCAGGCATGCCATACCCACGTGGAGGCTCAGCAGGGTCTGGGGCAGTTTTGCGCCGGCTGACTCGTGGACGCTCATCTTGATATCTTGCATATTCATCCTCTGATCGTCGCTCTGAACGACGTCTATCAGCCTTCGAAGCATGTCTGGATAGTCCTCCACTCATTTCAACAGGTTCTCGTGTTCGCCTCCTTTCTCGACGCTCAGCTGCTTTCGCCTCTGCACGCATCTGGGCTTCTCTCGCTTCCTGCTCCTCTCTAGCACGTCGCTCTTCGCGAGCTGCACGTCTTGCTTGCTTCTCCTCACGTCGTCGAGCCTCACGTTCCATTTCCTCTCGAAGTTCTCTTTCCCGTTGCTCACGCTGCCTTTCTCGCCGGGCCCGTCGCTCTTCAGCTTCCTGAAGTTCCACTTCCCGCGCTCTCTGCTCAGCTGCACGCCGACGCGCTCTACGCTCAGCCCTCATCGCTTCCATATCATCGACCTCCGTGTCAACGTTTACAGGGCCGGCATCTGTGGTGAACCCTTCGACATCGGTCTCCGGCTTGACAGATCGTCGCCGTTCACGTTTCACACGTTTTTCGTCCCGTTCAGTCTCTGTCATCTCATCGCGTTGAGGTCGTGACTTTCTGCGTTGAGGTTCTGGTTTGGTTGGCTTTCTCAAGGAACCAAACAGGCCCATCAAGCCGCCAGCTTCAGGTTTCTTTATCGCAGGAGCAGGAACAGGAGCTGATCTTCGAGATCGCCGCTCCTTGGACTCCCTGAATTCTTTAGAGGGAGCTTCCACGAAAGCAATATCATCTGGGCCAGAAACCACTTCTGCACTTGGAGGGCTGTGTTCCGCTTCAACAATCACGGGTTCCTCCTCAACCTGTCTCGCTTCCGACTACATTATCCAGAATTAGCCATGATAAAAACATTTATAATCGCTTTTAGAAGGCTTACCATATTCTTAGACTTTCTACTCCGCCTGCTTCTTTCCGCGATTTCGGCTTCCGCTTCTGCATTCACCATAACAATATCTTCGTCGCCGTCAAGTGCGTAGGGATCACGAACACCTGTGAAATCATTAGTCATAACCTAAATACATTGTAATATGGAATGACCTACTACGTCTCTTTCTTCGTTCACCACCCTCTCTCCTCGACGAGGAAGTCTTGATCCCCATTAACTTGGCTGCTTTGTCGGAGATCTCGGGTTTGTTTTCAGGAGGTGGAGAAGGAAGGCCAGTCTCACCCACATCGACTGACGGACGGCGCGAAGTAGGGCGCGATTGAACGCCAGATCTTCTGACTGACTTGTTTCGAGAAGGCGGCGCTCCCGCTAGGATGAAGTTAGATAAGCCCATAGATCGACTCTGGCGTTTGGAGTCAGATCGTCTGTCTTTGTCTGTCGATGATCTTTCGATGTCGACCTCGTTGTCTGACTCCCGTACCCTGCGACGTGCCGTCGCGTCGGACTTTGTCCTAGAGACCTTCGGGCGTTCCTCTTTCGCAGGGGCTGATTGTTCGACTCGCTTTGATGGTTTCTTCGGCGGCGGCGCGGCTCCCCAGAAACCCCATGAGGATGCACCTGCTGTTCGTTCAACCTTTGTCCGTTCCTTCTTCGAGGACTTCGTCGAGGGTTCAGGTGGCGGAGTTGGAGGTTTGAGAGCTTCTTCTGAGACGGACTCTTCAGTAACTGGCTCCTGAGCAGCAGGAGGCTCTACCACAGGTTCTTCTTCCATCGACCTGGCCAAGGATTCACGCTTCGATGCCTTTGTTGATACTTTTGCCGTCGTAGATGACTTCTTGGCGCTAGAAGACTTCTTACTCTTTTTGGAAGATTCAGGTGGTTGCGGTGGGGTAGGCTCTGGCTCTGGCTCTGGCTCTGGCTCTGCTTCAGGTTCAGGTTCAGGTTCAACAGTTTCTGGCCCAGGCTCCGGATCAGGAGCGCTATCTTCAATCAGCGGAGGGATACCCTTCTTGACTGCTTCCTTCTCCTTCTTTCTTCGTGCTGAAGGACTCCAATCTTGCCACCCGTCCCAGAATTCGTGGTTTTTTGGTGCGTCTAGTACTGGCTCGGGCTCAGGCTCAGGTTCAACCTCAGGCTCAGGAGCGATATCTTCAATCAGCGGAGGAATTCCCTTCTTGACTGCTTCCTTTTCCTTCTTTCTACGCGATGAAGGACTCCAATCTTGCCAACCGTCCCAGAACTCGTGATTTTTTGGTGCTTCGGGGATTGCCTCAGGTTCTGGTTCAGGCTCGGGCTCAGGAGCAATATCCTCGATCAACGGCGGTATTCCTTTCTTGACCGCTTCTTTTTCTTTCTTCCTTCGCGCCGAAGGACTCCAGTCTTGCCATCCGTCCCAAAATTTGTGGTTTTTCGGTGTCTCTGGTACTGGTTCAGGCTCTGGCTCTGGCTCGGGTTCGGGCTCAGGAGCAATGTCCTCGATCAATGGAGGTATTCCTTTCTTGACTGCTTCTTTTTCTTTCTTCCTACGGTCTTTAGGACTCCAGTCTTGCCATCCGTCCCAAAACTTATGGTTTTTCGGGGCCTCTGGTACTGGTTCAGGCTCAGGTTCGGGTTCGGGCTCAGGTTCTTCCGGTTCAGGTTCAGGGAAGCTGCCGGGTATCGATTCGTGTGAAATTTCTTCTTCTATTGGCTCTGGGGGGATCTCTTCAGGAACTGCCTTCTTGCTCGACGACGACTTGGTCAGTCTTTGTTTGCTAGAACCCTTTTTGGATAGTAGTTCCTCGTATGGGTCGGGCGCTGGCGGCGGAGGTGCATCGTCAACAAGGAAGTCGTCGATAATATGCTTTGGCGCTTCCTTTTCTTTGGCCTTCTCCTTTGCTTTTTCTCGCTTTGATCTCTCAAGAGCCTCGATACGCTCAGCTACTGAAAGTCTTCCAGGCTTGGTTGTCTTTGACGTGGCTTTGGGCGGGGGAGCGGCTGGCGCGGCTATATCGTCCACTAGGGGAGCGGCTGGCGCTTCAGCACCCTCATCAACGTCGATTAGCAGGTCATCAACCCCTCTTGGCTTTTCTTCCTTCGACTTGGTCTTGGTAGCTGCAGATGTACCGAAAGAAGCCCAGAAACCTCTGACTGCTTTTGCGGGAGTTTCTTCTATCGGTGCCGCTTTCTTAGCCTTCGACGATCTGAAACCTCCCCATGCATCATCATCCAAGAGATCGTCCAAGTGCGGCTCTGGTGTCAAACCCTGTGCTGGAGGCGTAGGTGCTGGAGGAGGTGGAGCTAGATCCTCATCGGGCATAAGAATTCCTTTCTTTTTGGCTTCCTTCTGTTTCTGCTTGCGGTCACTAAGTGACCAGTTGTTTAGGTCGGTCCAGTAATCATCCTTGTGCTCCTCTACAACAGCTGGCTCGAAAGTGGGAATCTCTGGAACTTCAGGAGCTTCAGGAGGAATCTCAATAGCAGGGAGCTCTTGTCGAGGTGGAATGCCTCTTTTGACTGCTTCCTTTTCCTTCTTCTTGCGCTGTGAAGCACTCCAATCGTCCCAACCGTCCCAGAACTCATGGTTTTTTGGCGGCTCCGGTATAGGCTCGGGCTCGGGCTCGGGCTCTGGCTCAGGTTCAGGTTCAGGTTCAGGCTCAGGCGCGAGTTCAGGGTCAAGAGCAGGCTTGAGATTCACATCTAGTGGCGGTATACCGTTGGCCTTGGCCTCCTTC
>NHZS01000532.1:115061-127660 GCA_002775195.1 Talaromyces adpressus
TTTCTTGCGCTCCTTACCACTCCAATTCTCCCATCCATTCCAGAATGCATGATTCCTTGGTTCAGGCTCGGGCTCGGGCTCGGGCTCTGGTTCAAGCTCCGGGTCGGGCTCAGGCGCAGGTTCGGGGTCAAGAGCAGGCTTGAGATTCACATCTAGTGGCGGTATACCGTTGGCCTTGGCCTCCTTCTCCTTTTTCTTGCGCTCCTTACCACTCCAATTCTCCCATCCATTCCAGAATGCATGATTCCTTGGTTCTGGTTCTGGCTCCGGCTCCGGCTCCGGCTGCGGTTCTGGCTCCACCACAGATTCTGATTCAGCAGTAGGATCAAGAGCAGGCGGTAGATCCTCTTGCAAAGGAGGAACACCCATTAGCTTCGCTTCCTTTTCCTTCCTCTTACGTTCCTTGCCGCTCCATTTCTCCCAGCCAGTCCAAAACTCATGATTTCTTGGTTGTTCTGGTTCAGGCTCGGGCTCAGGCTCAGGTTCCGGTTCCACCACAGGTTCTGGTTCAGCAACAGGATCTAAAGCAGGCGGCCAGTCCTCTTGCAGTGCTGGAATACCATTGAGCTTGGCCTCCTTCTTCTTCTTGATGCGCTCTTTGGCGGACCAACTTTCCCATCCGGTCCAGAATGCATGGTTCCTGGGCTGTTCCGGTTCGAGCTCAGGTTCTGGTTCTGGCATAACCTCCGGTGCGGGTTCAGGCTCAGGTTCAGGTTCAAGCGCAGGTGGCAAATCTTCTTGTAAGGGGGGGATGCCGGCGAGTCTAGCTTCTTTCTTCTTCTTGACGCGATCCTTGGTGGACCAACTTTCCCATCCGGTCCAAAACGCATGATTCCTGGGCTGTTCTGGTTCGAGCTCAGGCTTGGGCTCTGGTTCAGCTGCAGGCTCCAGTTCTGGCTCTGGTTGTTCGGGTTCCGGTTCAAGTGCAGGTGGTAGATCTTTCTGCAATGGGGGAATATTGTTTACTTTGGCCTCTTTCTCCTTTTTCTTGAGTTCTTTGCTGGTCCATTTTTCCCAACCAGTCCAAAATTCATGATTCCTAGGCTGTTCTGGTTCAGGCTCAGGCTCTGGCTTTGGTTTAGCTGCAGGCTCCGGTTCTGGCTCGGGTTCAGGTTCAGGTGCAAGCGCAGGTGGAAGATCTTTCTGCAATGGGGGAATATTGTTTACTTTGGCCTCTTTCTCCTTTTTCTTGAGTTCTTTACTGGTCCAATTTTCCCAACCAGTCCAAAATTCATGATTCCTAGGTTGCTCGGGCTCAGGTTCTGGTTCTGGCTCGGGGATAGGCTCAGGCTCAGGCTCAGGCTCAGGCTCGACAATCTCCCGCCGTGGTGGGATACCATTCTTTATAGCTTCCCTTTCCTTTTTCTTCCTTTGAGAAGCTGACCATGAATCCCAGCCATCCCAAAACTCATGATTTTTCGGTGGTGGCGGCGGCGCTGGCTCTGGTTCCGGCTCTGGTTCCGGTTCTGGTTCTGGTTCTGGCTCAGGCTCGGGAACAACAACCTCTTCAATAAGCGGAGGAATGCCTTTTCTTGCTGCTTCCTTATCTTTCTTTTTGCGCGTCGCAGCAGTCCAGTCTTGCCAGCCATCCCAAAATTCATGGTTCTTGGGAGGCTCAGGGATGGGGTCCGGTTCCAATTCTGGTTCTGGCTCGGGTTGAGGCTCGGGCTCGGGCTCGGGAGCATCTTCGATGAGTGGGGGGATACCTTTTTTGGCCGCTTCCTTGTCTTTCTTTTTGCGGACTGATGGGGTCCACTCTCGCCAGCCGTTCCAGAATTCATGATTCTTGGGTGGCTCTGGAGTAGGCTCTGGTTCTGGTTGAGGCTCGGGTTCAGGCTCGGGTTCAGGCTCGGGTTCAGGTGCGAGATCTTCGATTAATGGAGGAATGCCCAGTTTTGCAGCTTCTCGTTCCTTCCTCTTTTTTGTCAATGGACCCCAAGTCTGCCAGCCGTCCCAGAACTCATGGTTTCTCTTTGGTGGTTCCGGAGTGGGCTCGGGTTCCGGTTCTGGTTTGACAACCGGCTCAGGTACGGGATCAGGTATCTCTATACGAGCTGGTATGCCCTTCTTAGCGGCTTCCTTTTCCTTCTTTCTTCGCTGCAAGGGAGTCCAAGTATCCCAATCATCCCAGAATTCGTGATTTTTTGGCTTCTCAGGTTCAGGCACAGGCTCTGGCTCTGGTGCAACCTCCTTCTTTTTACCTCCAATTCCCCAGCCGCTTAACCAATCTTTTTCCGGCGGTGCAGCTGAGCTATTGACTTGCGAGGAGGAGCTTAGGTCTTCAATTAGACCTTTGGATTTGTCTTTTTTCTTGCTGGCGATACCCCAACCCCAACCGGACTCCTCTTCTGGTTCTTTCTTCGTATCGGTCTCGAAGGAAGCCCAGACATCTTCGGTCTTCGACGGTACCGGCTCTGGCTCAGTACCCTTTTTACCTGCTTTCTTTTTGTCTTTCTTGGCTGGCACCGCCCAAACATTGTCGATAACTGGCTCGGGCTCGGCTGCTGGGGTTTTCTCGTTGGGGAAGTCCAAGTCGATAATATCCGCTTTGTTGTCTTTCTTGAATGCGGCCCAAATATCGTCGGTTTCGGTCTTCTTGGCTGCGCTTGAAGTAGTAGTCTTCTTTTTGTCTTTGTTTGCCCATGCTGCCCAAACATCATCAGACTGTCCTATCTTCGAATCAGGAGCCGGTTCTTCCTTTTTCGCAGTCTTCTTAGAACCCCATGGACCCCAATCATCGGCAGCAGGAGGTTCCTCGGAGATACTGTCCTTCTTCTTCTTGCCATTCTTACCGACAGCAGCGAAAGCACCCCAGGTATCATCATCTTTGACCTCCTTTGAAGTGCCGATATCTGCCGTAGACGTGCCTAAGTCGCCAAAGTCGAAGCCGAGAGAGCCAGACGCCTTTTTGGTTTTCTTGTCACCCAAACCCCAAGGACTTTCTTTGACTGGCGGCTCCTTTGTTGCAGAAGTATCATTGCCCATTGAGCCAAATCCCCATTTGCTGCCAGTATTCCAGTCTTTTCCCCAACCTCCGAAGCCATAACCTCCACCTCCAGATGATCCTTTAGTGGGTTCAAAGCTGAGATCTAGTTGCGGTGCGGAATCGTCGAGATTGATTTCCTGAAACGAGTTTCCAGCAGGTTCGCCGAATGCAGCGGATGTCGGGTCAAGCTTTGCCATCATTAGTAAACATATGACCGTTTTGCTTTGCGTGGGCTCGACTTACTGAATTCTTCTTCTTGTTATCTTTCTTGCCCACGGATGTAAAGCCGGCCCAACTATCATCATTGTTGTTGTCCAAATCATCTGCCCAGCTAAGATTATTGGCGGCTGTACCAGCAGCCGCGGCCTCCTCTGCCTCCTTTCTTTTTCGTTCTTCCTCCTCCTCTTCGTCTTTCTTGGACTTCTTCTTTTTGCTGCTACTTGTGACTTCGCCCCAGCCGTCGTTATTTTTATCACCACCGTCGCCGCCGTCATCACCGCCTGCACTTCCGCCGACACCACTTCCACCTGGAGCGTCTATTGTCTCGCCGTTTTTCTTTCCACTATTGCCGCCATCACCACCAGATGAACCACTCACGGCTTTTTTGGCAGCCAGCTTTGCTTTCTGTTTCTTTCCATGCTGACGAAATCCATGCGTGCTCTTGAAATCAATCGACGATGCGGGATTTGACTTTGATTTTCGAGATTTTCCGGTATTGTTCGGTGAAGGAGCGGAATTTTTGACGAATGGCTTCACTTCAGCGAAGGCTGGAAGAGCCGAATATTCAGGTGGTAAGTCATCGTGCACGTGGGTATAGGGCGGTGGCGGAGTACCGTAGCCACCTGGTTCCGCATTCTGTGAGATTATTTCGTTCACCAACGCATATGCGTTGAATAGCGCCAGTCGGAAAGTAACAGATTGGCAGTCAATGCTCTTCTGCCCTTGTTTCGGCAATCCTTTGATATTATCCCCGTCATTATTACCAGCCCAACAAATATCTGCAAGTCCTAATTGTCCTTCATAGCATCCGATGGGGGTTCTCAAATCGTGACATTGCGAAAATTCAGGATGAGACGAAGATCGAAAATCGAGGACCTCCATGGTGTTGGGAAATATTGACCGACAGACCGTACGTCAATGGTAGAACAAGCATTGAAGGCGACAGTCTATCGGAGACAGCAGGTCTCTTCCCAGCGTAGCGAACCTTTGACTTGGATAAGTGTCGTGACATCAACTATAGTTGAGTGCAGAGCCCTGCGGGTTTGCAACTTGTAGAATCGGATTTGGTAAGGCTGATATATAAAGATATGCGCCACCCTTCTAAGAACCAGATTTGTATCGCGATCACGAAGCGCAAATATCGTAAATGCAATGCGACAATAATCGGAGGATGAAGCGCGCGGAATTAGTATGTAGTATGGTGACCCTGTGACCGAAGAGCAAATGGCGGTAGGCTATCTAGCAGATATGAGGTTCGGGGTAAACTAGGGTCCCATAGATCTTTGTTGACCGTCATTCAATCGGAATGTGATCGATATATCGTAATCCAAGGATCGCCGTGAGCCGGAATCCTCGATCGTAGGAGTCGAATCCTATGTTTGTTCTTTCTTCACTCCCTTTTTTGAAGAAGACTCAAAAGAAAATATGTGAAAAGAGAAAAAACTCGAGTCGTCAAACCGAGCTCATTCGTGGGTTGGAAGGTTTCCTGCAAGTGGATCAACATGATTAGTTAGTGTCAATGTGACTAAAGCATCAACCCAGTAAGGGGGCACAGAACTGCAGATGGTTGCCGAGTGGATTGGGTGTTGGCGTGGTTAGTAGATTTTTGTTAGAGGGGGCTGGGATGATATAGCCAACCACAACAAACAGAGGGCGGTTGACGGGATGTGGATGGAGGGGAGCTTCCGAGCCTTCTAATGGGACGAAAAGCAAGTCGAGTGAACGAGCACTCTGCACCACGCAGGCACAAGCCTCTCGCTGGCTGAGAGTCTGGCATTGGAAGCTTTGTTCCAGCCTATGAGAAGTGCTCTAAGGAAAACGACAGCCATCCTTGGATATCTTTCGGGGCAGGCTAAGATAGAGGAGCGGTGCAAGCTTATCGAGGGGTACTATCAGTGATGACTTACCCGGAGCTAGCAATGACAGTGTAAACACTGAACAAGACAGAGTGCCTCCGTACGCTGTATGGGGATATCGCGATGACAGATTAACAAGCTGAAAGACCGTGTCGCCTTCCAGAGGCATCTGCTTGGAAAAGAAAAGAGAAAAACAAACACCAGCTGTAGAAGGCAGTTCGTCGTCTTCCGAAGCGCCGGGGTTTGCGCTAGGAGTTGACTATGGAGCTAGCGTTCACTGGTGTCGTCTGATGTCGCCTGGTGGAATGCGACAATAACAATTGAGGAATAACACAGGACGAGGTATTCCAAGGCTGGGATGATTCCCGTGACTTCCTCTTTGAATTGTCGCGACCCTAGGGAAGGTGCGGGGAGCAACGAAGGAAAGGACCGGCCCGCGCAAACTGTTTCCAAGGTAGCGCCCTCCGTATCAGATCGTGAAGATCGTGAGAAGTCGACCGACACTTTCCCACCTTCAGTCATCCAGTCAGTCCTGTTTTTAGACTCCAATGAATAAGTAGTTACCGTACGGTCGATCACAGGGGTTTCGATTCGAGAACGAAAGAGCCGAACGACAACAACCTTCTAGTAACGAAGGACGAAGCCGCCGATGTCGCAAACTGTTGAACGAAGAAAATAGTGTACAACAATGGACAAAAGTTGAAGATGCGCAGAAAGGAAAAGACTGACTTGAGTTTCTCAACTCTCTCGTCAATATCTCCCCTTCAACAACCTTGGAACGATCTAGGTTACACTGTGGTTCATACAATACAATATGAGTGTCAATTGTATCTTGAAGTTGTTAATTTGGTATTTGGCTCTACGACAGCGAGCATGAGTCACTTGTCATCAAAACAATACATATCTCATCGCCCAATGACAGCACCTGCATACTTGTGATGCTTCTCCATGCCCAATTGTGGCTAGGTACTTCGTTATGACCATTTTGTGTCGCATCAACGCAGCCATTTTCTTGTTCTCTCTTCACCGCATCGAAGGCGACGTGGTGGCAGGAACCAATGGGCGCGGGCTCGGGATCGATTGGTTGCGCTAAGACGCAAATCGGCTAGGCGCAGACCCTCTTTTGCATGGTGGCCTTTTTAGTGATTCCTGCCTTGTGGCCTGAGCCTTCTTATCTCGCCCGATTCCACGGAGTACTCTCGTGACAACATCGATCTCCATATGGTTGATGGATCTTTAAAACTAGAAATTCGACATCGCAAATAATAGACCCCAACAGAAAATCTAGAAACACCCCCCGTCGGAATTGAAATGATTTCCGCCCGTCCGGAGTACCAATCTCAGACAGGATTCGCGCTGCCTGGCGAACGTTAACGCTGCATCGTCGCCTAAACCCCAGCCATTGGACAAGTCAGCTAGTTATGGCCCCAGATCTGATGACTTGGAGTTCACACCCTACAAGGCTTTGACGTGTAACTAGTTATTGGGCTTGAACAACCAATCTTCAACCAGCTGTTCCTGGATTGCTAACACCTACTACTAATTGCAACACACCTAGTAGTTAATGCGGATTGCAGACGGCGATAAAATTCGAGAATGTCTTCGGGGAGCGCGATTATATGCATTCGTCGCTGATTGATCAATTCATTCTATCTCTATGTTTGGTTACACAACCTCTAGTCAAAGAACTCCAACTCTCACAGATGTTACGCTCAGTTCCGATGGACCGTGTCAAAGCAAAATTGACAACTCAAGAGAAACACACAGTGGACCCCACTCCCATCTCCATCGACTACCTGCCTGCCTCATGTATCCTGCAGCGCGCCTTTCCTTAACATTCTGTACGAAATAATTCTCGGAATTGATGGTTAAATGCTTCCTGGTTCGTAAACCCAGCTCTCAAAATGTCTCGGGTATACAATTTGGAAATACTTTTTATAAAAAGAAAAATAAAAAGAGTAAAAAAAAGCTTGTTGCCCTCTCGGAGAGTCGCTGACATACGATTAGTATTTATTTTTTTTTTGCCGGAAACGTGGCTCGAACTCACAACTCCGATCTAAGGATTTCCCAGAGGTGGACCTCCAGTCATATCATATATGAGACCTTCGAACTAACCGTTGTTCTAAGAAGGCTTGTTGTGGATATTGTTAACTAGATCTTACTTAAACGAAAATTGTAGTCCCAAATATCGTCCTTGACGTCATGGATGTACATATACGTCCTCATTCAAGCTACTCATACAGCTAGTTCGATATTGCAGTATCTTTTTGCCATAGACAGGACTAGTACAAGTTCAATTACTACCTAAACTCAATTACTTGGCAACATGTTCTGTAGCTCGCAATGATGGTGGAGAGTATTCATGGGGGGGAGTGTAAATTATAGTCCCCTTTGTCTGGGCTTCTTTGAAGCTGGCTGAATTGAGCCTAGGATCAGTAACCTAGCCCGCAGATTGACGCAAGACCACCTTGCGTCAAATGATCGTAAAATACCCCTGTAAGTAGATGGGATAGTTTCATCCACTGGGATATAGCGCATGCGGGTCGGGGCTGCCCGTATTCCAACCGCCGCAGAATGGCAAGTCTTGCAGCATATTTCATTTTCAACATACAGTGAAGGGTTGCTTTTCGTCCATTTCGCTTTCCTATCCGCAGACAAGATACTGCACTTGATGCATTTGACGCGAAGTTCATGCGGTTTGCTATTGTTGTCCCCCCCATATTCCCATAGGTCGTCGACACTAGCATATCTAATAGCCTTTTTCTTTGCCAAAGCGAGTTGATTTGGGGTGTATACAGTGTACTCATTTCCCCTCAAACTAGCTGGCTTTGTTCTAACATTGCGAAGTTTTGAAGAGCAAGAACAGTATCGATAGCGTGAGATATAGACCCCAGGCATCGTCACTGCAAACCGAGGTTTATCATCAGATCCTAATGCACGGCCACATTTGACGCAAAGAAGATCCGATATCACCTGGCCATCAAATCTGCTGTGCCAGTACTCTTGTGAGTCGCCATCGATCTCTTCAAGAACTCTCTGCTGATGCTTGAGGATCCGGGCAAAGAGACCATGCAGTCCCTCGCCTTCGACAGTAGAAATAATCGATTCAAGCCTTTTAACGATATCCTGAAAGGTCGAAACTGATAGACTGTGAAACAAAATGTGCTTTTGCCCAGTGAACCAGTCGAATAGAGGAACTGGGAGATCAGCGGGAGAATCCCAGGCGTCGCTCTCACTTGGAGTGCATTCATGCAAAGATTGCAGGGCGGGCGGGATCAGGTCAATGCATGATTGCTATGGGAGATTTCAGTGAAATACGTGGCCCATACGCCGCCTTTTTCCTTGTCGATATCAGTTTCTTGATCATCAATCTGTAAGATCGTCGGCTGAATGATTTTTGGGTCGTCTTTCAGGGATTGCCTGAATACGTCCAGCTCTGTGTGGCGGGAACGAGTTGTTATGAACTGTCGCCACTTCTGTTCGGAATAATAATTCCTTTTCCATGACTTGTATGTTCCTGTCATTAGAGCAGCAGCATGTAAAACTTTATCTTGTCGACGACTCGTTTCATCTCCCCATGCACAATAAAAAATTCGATTCGGGTGCGCCATGCACATTAAAATGCGCCGAAATGCATAGTTCTTGTCATAATGGGAGTGGTTCGTCTCCTTGGATAGGAGAAGGACAACACCTTCAAAATCTCCCCACAATGGTAAGCATTCAAACTCAGAAGTTTCCAGGAGACGTTCCTGGATTTTGACTCCGTACACCAACTCAACCTTTGCCCGCATGGAATCTGATACTGCCCTTGTGAATTTCTCATGTACTTCAAGAATAGGAGTATTGTATTCTCTAACTCCCGATGACGATAATGAATCATCACGGCGGTGTATGTGATCATAGATCACTGGGCGTGTATCTTGATCCATACTATGCATTACCATGGCAATGCATGGGTTTGATGGATCGGCCGTTTCTCCATTTCTTGGGTTGGCTGTTGTGTACGACGGTTGATTCAACCGATGTGCCAAAGGAGCTTCACAAATTGGACCTGACGGTCGAACAAGGTAGTCCGGTGATACCGTAATGTCAAGATGTTTTTTCCAAGTCTCGCATTCTGCGGTTTGGAATTGGGCAAAACTCGCCCCTATGTCGATTATGGGATAACCTGGGAGGCCTTTTATAGATTAAGAGTACGTATTAGTGATGTTGTACTATGGAAGGCAAACGGAGTTATAATTACCATTCATTTCCCCTTTGTCCAATGCCACCAGATGCTGCTTGAGTTTGTTGGCTTGGTCTTTGAGGTCCTTGGGTGGTTGGGGAAGCCTCAAGTCCCCTAGAATCAGAAACTCCCCGAGATCGTTCCCCACAATATTTTCATCTCTCATCACATGGTTTGTTTCGTCCTGATGATCTTCGAGGCCACTGACTTTTCTTCGTTTGGCAATTGAATGGTTGGTTCTAGCGTTAGAAATCGTCCTGCGCGCGTCTAAGCGGCGCCGCTGCGTCTCTTGACATGTCCATTTGGCATTAGTACAAAATATTTTGATTTCATTCCATCCATTGAGACATACCTTGATCCCCATGGCTGCAATATTCATTCAACAATACGCAGTTCCCACAACGGCTATATTGCTCATTTTCAAGTCGGATGCATCTTCGAAAAGGCGGTACCACCTCTGTTGCCTTTCCTGTGCTTCTGAATTTTTCAGTGTTTTCGCGTTTACAACAATCACACGGGTCATCTTCGATAGCACCTCGTAATTGAATCGAGGCGGCAATTCTTCCTCTTTCTGGGTGAAGTCTTATACACTCGATGGAATCAATTGATGTGAACTCGATCAGTCGCCCTGGAATCTCGGGGTAATTGTTAAAGATGTGGACGACATCAGGGCTTTTGCTGGATCTCAGAATCCTCTCCACCTCTAGCTTTCCTAGCTCAGGATTTTCAAGCAAATCTGGACCTATGGCTTCGACTTTTCGCCAATTTGGATGCGGCATTCTGAAAAGAAATCGCGATTTAGTACTTGCGTGTAGATGAGAAGGGCAGGTTCAGTATCCAGGCGTAAGATTCGTGACGTTGCTAGGAGAAGTTGGATGATAGGAAAAGTAGGAAAGATCGGGATACTCAAATAGACTAATATTCACCTCCTCTGGTGAGGATTTCTGTTGGTTCCCAATCCGGCACCGCCTAAGGGTGTTGTAAGCGAGGAATCGTACACAACGGCTTTATCCTCCTCTTTCTATTCACCACCACCGATGGGCTTCACAGAGTAGTAAGTTTGCTCCGTATTCCAGTACAAGGAAGCTCTCTACATAGGCCTACACTAAGCAAAGGAGATATTATCATTGCGCGGGCGTTACCAGATTTGGCACACTCTCACCTAGTGATCCTAATGGACGACTCCCGTCAGAGAATAAAATGGTTTCCAGATAGCTATCAATACCAAATGACTCACTGGATGAAGCTTGATAGAACTAGTCTAATTAAATAGACGTCAAGTTAAACTATATTTGAGTAAGAGCTATAGTCTTCTTTTATATCGGTGAGTTCTTGCCTCGGTGTAAGCAGTTTTGTTACTGTAGGAGACTTGGATGACATTGTATTTTGCTGGATATATCCTACATATGTAAAAGAGCCTCCAAGATCAGAATATATTTCTTGGGACAATCGACTGTCAATTTATTTCGTGTTGACTACAATCGCCTTACTCAATAATATGTAGTTTCCATCAATTGCTACGCGTCACTGTTGAGGTAATTGAGCCGCCAGCAGAGAAATTAGTTTAGCTGACTGTCGAACTCAATCAAAAGTTCAATACTGTCGTGCTGGGATGGAGTCTCTAATGAGGAATATCTAGTAGACTACGGTGCACAAGTCATCAGCTCATGCCGATTACGACCCTGCCCTCTGTACACACTACCGATTGAGTAACTTAATGAGCCTTTATATACGTAGCTCAGGGATAACAGCCCTAAAGATGGTTAGTCGGGTTACCCAGTACTGCAAGATACAATTCTTAACTAAATAAGGAGATTAATTGAGAATCATACCGAGCGACATATGATCAATTTAGGGCTTTGAAGTTATTGGCCGAGGTTCGTGTTATCTCTATGATGCGGTACCAAGCAGAATTGTGAAGCAATCAATCCATCAATCCATGTTGGATCGCGGTGATGTTTCCCACTGAAATTCTCTTAGCTTGGAGCTGTGATAAACTCTCAGTTGCTATTATATGCCTGTCTTCGTTAATGTTGCTAATAGACTATATTTTAAAGTTAGGTATACCCAGATCATTCGTTCGATTGTCTATAACGCAAAACCGCCTTTGCCTGAACTGAGCTGCCTTTCAAAACAAGTCGCTTGCTCATTTCAAAACCAGCCCTAAAAACGTGTCGCGTATGCAGTATTCTCTGGAATGGGTCAACTTTGACGCCTTTTAAGAGATCTGACGACGGATTCGGAGTGTGTAATATAGTGATAGAAAATATAGAAAAGGCATGAGAACTGAATTGGGATGCTATCTAGAGGTCGAATAACCTCGTGTTTATAGTAATCTAGCCAGTAAACATTAAAGGTCCGATTTTAGAATTCGGAGACTTTGTATGGAATGTGTCATAATCGCCCCAGAGCAAAAAAATCGCCAGATATCAGGCCAATTTAGACGGAAAAAGAAANAAAAAAAGAGAAAGAAAAGAACTGCCCTCTCGGAGAGTCGCTGTAGGACACTGTTAGTATTTAATTTTTTGCAGAGAAAGTGGATTGAACTCACAACTCCGATCTAAGGATATCCTGGAGGTGGGCCTCCGGTCATATTAGTAAAATATGAGACCTTCGAACTAACCGTTGTTCTAAGAAGGCTTGTTGAAGAGATTCATTGGAAAAAAAGGAACATGAAAGTATACTTGACAATTCTCCGGACCCCTCACGTATTTTCGATGCTCGGCGGGTTTTTATACAGCATGAAGTATAGTTAGTTATCTTCTAGGACGATCAGTAAATATGTATGCCAATCCCGTGCCTACCTAAGCATGTCTGCTGTACAATGTGTGCATGTATCTATTGGTACTCCACCGATAGTTATTGGGGTACATTCGTGGACATGTCACTCAACCCCCCACCTATGTCATGCGTCAAATACCCAAAATAGTGACAAGAAAAAAAAACTCTAATAATAATATCCTATGCATGCCTACCTAACGTTCCGAGTCTTCAATTGAGTATATCGCTCAGTGCCCAGTAGGATGGATAATTTCTGTTTGGGGCAGGTTATCTGCTTCACCGCCATTATGATGGATGTCTCTATGCATCGGGAAACAGCCATGCATATGCGCACACAACTGGATGCGGATGTTAATCCTAGTTTTGATCCATACGTTTTTGAGAAGGCGCTACTCTTATCAAGACATTGGCAGTGAGTTTCTAAACACAAACCGAAGATACAAATACATTCCTTCGCGGTGGAACAGAGAGAAAAGGAAAAAGAGACGAGACACCAATCCGACCGAGATACACAGAGTATTCAATACATAGA
>NHZS01000534.1:0-24447 GCA_002775195.1 Talaromyces adpressus
AGGAGCTCGGGTTCGGGGAATCACCGGGTAGACCTGGAACATTCGAGACACTCCAAGTCTCATCGGCCACTCAACGTAAGTGGCACATCCGCACTCTACCGAGTTTTACAATTAACGGAGCCACTTTACTGGTGGGTGCTTCCCAAGCATTCCACTACAGTCACCCATTCACGATTTTCGGGCTGAATAAGGCTTGGTTATCCTATGCGATCAGAGCTGTACGTAAATTTTGCTGTAGAAGCAATCCCCATGGCAAATCCGGTTCCATCAAAGTTGTAAATATCGTCATCGGCAGTACCGTACCCCGTCTTGTGTGCCCTTGACGCGCCTCCGCAAGGTCGATGACGAAACCTCATATAAGTGCACCAACCGTACGGCGTATTTTGGAGATTTCCTCATTTTTTAACGCGCCAATAGCAAGAGAAAGCCCCCCTTCATAGCTGGGATCACTCTTTCTATGCGATTTGCCCTTTTTTTTTGGGTGTTGGGGGGTTGCTGGGGGTGTTGTAGTAGTAAGAAATTCGGATTAGTAGACAGCAAAGATGCCTGTCCTAAAAAGGTGGGAGAGATCATCACAGCCGGGCTCGGTGAGGACTCTTCATCGAGATTGGAGCCCTGTTCACCTCAAGAGAAGCCATTGTAGTGGTGACACAAGAGCAAAACGTTATATTTAAGTGCGTCGGATTGGGAAACATGGATCTCGCAGTGCGCGCAGTCGCTGTTCAAGATCGCCGAGACCGAGAGTATTGAACAGGATGTCGACAGTTTTTAGGAGGACGGATGCCGTGAGGAACAATTTCCCATCGACTACAGTAACTGTCCTTCATCTCTGCGTCCTCTCAATATATCCAGGCATTATCCAATTGTCCAGGGTCGGTGAACGCGTCCGGCCGATTGTGCACACTCCCGTGCATCTGCTAAGTGTCTAAACTCGCAGACGAGTACAGAGTCTTTTAAATGCCTCCAAAAGTTTCAGTTCGTTCCATATTTGTTTCATCACCTTGTCATGGCTTATTGAGTAAATCCCAAATCTCCAGACCCTGCTCCCAATTGTCATCTGTCCAAACGTCCGTCTCTCCATCGCTCCTCCACCGCCTCATTTCTTTGGGTTGCTTTGGACCCCATTCTACTTTATCGCCCTTGACGAAGGAAGCGAAGCCTTGATTCCAGCCACTGAGCATTGCCTTCTCCTGGTCAGTCAGGCCACCCGAGAAGTTCGCACCCCAGAACCAGATAGGCACATCACTTGAGTGTGACACCCCCAATTCAACCGGGTAACTTCCGCTGATGCACTCCAGGCGCTTGTCAAAGCGGTACCGCAGAACGTCGACACCGGGAAGGAGGCCGCTTCGAAACAGGGCGTTGTGAAGTCCACGCTGAAGAGCATGGACTTGGATATTGGCATAGATCTGACCGAACAAATCCTTCCAATCATCATAACCAGGTGGGAGATTCTTGTTCGGGCCGCAAAAATACCCCATAAGCTTTCTCGCAGTATTTTCTGGGAACTCTGCACAGAGGCGAGAGTAGACAGCGTCATGAGAGTCTTCGGGTGTTCGCCAAGTCCGATAAATGGTGTGTTCATCTTTGCATTCTCCACTGAGAAGCGTGATTCCACGTTCCTTCATTCTCTTTCCGAAGTCCCCATTGTTCACCTTGGACATAAGGTCCTTGGGCAAAAACGAGCCATCGTCAAGAAGTCGAAATTCGTGGATTTTCATCTCCTTTTGTACCTCGATCAACTTTTGATACGGAAGGCTTCGAAGCATTTTTAACTTCTTGGTTGATGGAAGCTCAAGGGAAATGCCCAATCTCGTGATAAACTCGTCGAACTGCTTTTGCTGTTCCACCAGTGTCTTGGGTGTCACGCCGGGGCCGTTCGAGAACATAGCGATTCTCTTGATGACATGTTTTCCTTCTGGTACAGAGTATAGCTCGTGTGCCAATTGCTGGAAAGCTGAGTAGCCGCCGGCCGAGTATCCAGCAGCGGTAATATTCGATGGGTTCCCTCCGAACAACGAAATGTTCGTGTACGTCCACTCCAGAGCAGTTCTCTGATCCCACAAGCCCATGTTGCCATTGCACTCACCGTGGCTCCTTGCATCATGAGTGAGCTCTTCACTTGCAAGAAATCCGAAGGCATTCAATCTGAAAGCAGGAAACACCATTATCGCGCTAAAGGCTGAATCCCTCAGAAGTGGCACCAACGACCCTGGACCCCAGTTCGCACTACCGACTTGCAGGAAACCGCCATGGAAATAGACAAAAACGGGCCAGCCATCCTTCGGTGCAGGCTCTGCAGGTATCCAGATGTTTAGTTGCAGACAGTCCTCATCGAAGAGGGCCTCGTCTTGTGGAGTGCGAGCTGGAGGCTGCGGGCAGATTGCCGTTCCCCCAGTGAACCGACCTGGGTTCGAAACTGTGCCATATTTGAACTCCTCGGGCAACTTTCGAGGAGCGCGAAAACGGAATTCGCCTGTCGGTGGTAGGGCGTAGGGAATGCCGCCAAAGTAGTGGACCACTGGTTCGCCACACAGACTCAAGGTCAGGCCTTCGATCTGCCCCAGCCGGCCAGCATCGAAGATGTAGCTTTGCTTTCTGTATGCCATCGCGATTCAGATCATGCGCTTGAACAAGTCGTTACACTAGAGGGTCTCAGAATATTGACAACCTGAACTAGACTCTGATACAGGTACGGTTTGCGTCGACGCAAAATCTCGAACGTCACAGGATAATACTCTGATAGCGTTTTAATATGAAGTTGAATTCCGCTCCTGTTCTAGCCTAGGGCCGAGCTAATAGATCTAGGATAACATTGCATGCCCGCCATTTCCGTTCACCCGGATTGCTCCCTAGGAATCCGGCCATCTGGCATAGCAGAAAAACTTGGTACAACTCGAAACCGTGGCGTCGCATGGTCTCGCATCACCACGTAGACTCCGATACGGATACCGTGAGTTTAAGATGAGGTAAATAAAGTGGGTGTGAGGGCCAATGGCACCATCCGAACAAGCCGTAGGCGAGGATACCCGATGACTCCCCGGCCTTATCCACATGCGTGAGCATTGTGCCAGTGACGGACCTGCGTCAAAGCGGATTTCCTCAATTGGCAATAGTAGACATGATTGAGATATGAAACACCAACAGGCCAATCCGACTATAAAGAAAATTGAGTCGTTATGTGGACACCTCCTTTCCGTAATGCATTCAACTGATCTTCAAAATGTCAGCCAGTCTTCACCGGACACCCCTGTTGAAGGTTCTCAGCGAGCAGGACGCCTCTTCAATTGCCATTGTCAATCAGAGCTCTGGCACAGCATTCTCGTACGGGTCACTGCTTCGTGATGTTGCACGAGCGCGGCATCGACTCTTGAAGTGCGTCGGCGACCGTTCATTGGCAGGCGAACGGATTGGATTCATTGTCGAGAATGGTTATGGCTACGTAGGTATGAATGCACCTCAATTGCAGTGGACTTCGCGAAACGGCCGTCATTGCTAATGAACTAATAGTCACATTCTTGGCCATCCTGGCTTCCAGTGCCATCGCCCTGCCTTTGGCACCTTCTCACCCTTCGAGTGAGTTGCGATACATTCTCAACGATAGTGCGGCAACGGTGGTGATGTCATCCGCTTCATACGTCAAGCAGGCTGAACAAGTTCTCCAGGAGGGATTGGATAATGTCCCTGTTCTCCACAAACTTGACACATTCGACAAGCAAAATGAGGATGCAATCGAAACAGATTGGACAGACGCACCGAGTGATGCCACCTCTGGCATGATGCTCTACACATCTGGTACAACAGCACGTCCCAAGGGTGTGCTGCTCAGAGAAGTGAGCCTGCTTGCCCAAGCGCGCAGCCTTCACCTAGCCTGGAAATACCAGCCATCGGACCGGCTTCTGCATATTCTGCCTCTGCACCATATCCATGGTACCGTCAATTCTCTCCTCGCACCTCTTCTTGCAGGTTCAAGCGTCGAATTTATGATGGGATTCAATGCCGAACAAGTCTGGTCTCGACTGGCGGCACCATTCCTGCCCATCAACGGGAACGGCATGATCAACGACACGGCCAATGGCACCAGCAGCAAGACAATGTCCAGACCTATTACTTTTTTCACAGCTGTGCCTACAGTCTGGGCTCGCATGCTAGCCGCCTTTACTTCCTTGTCTCCTGAGCTTCAGATCGCTGGCAAGGAGGCAATCTCCGCGAGGCACCTTCGCCTCAACATCTCTGGCTCAGCTGCACTTCCTGCCCCAACCCGTGATGCTTGGACCGAGCTCTCTGGAGGTAACGTTCTGCTCGAACGTTACGGTATGACCGAGATTGGTATGGCCATCTCATGTGGCCTAGACTATAGCGACCGCGTTGAGAGTTCTGTTGGCTGGCCTCTGCCTTCCGTCAAGGTCCGTCTCGTTGAGAAGAATGATGAGACGGGCGAGGAGACTATCATTGCGCATGGAGAGGAAGTGGACTCTGCGACAGGCAAGGAGAGACAAGGAGAGATCCAGGTCCGGGGACCAACCCTTTTCTCCGAGTACTGGCGAAACCCTACCGCGACTGAGAAGGAGTTCACGCGTGATGGGTGGTTCAAGACTGGTGATATTGCCATTCGCCGCGCAGTTCCGGGCTCAGGTGAGGGAAAATCTGGCTCATGGGCTCGTGGCCCAGCATACTTCATCCAAGGCCGTCGGAGCGCGGACATTATCAAGAGCGGTGGAGAGAAGATTTCCGCGTTGGAAATTGAGCGTGAGCTACTCAGCCATCCGAACGTCAGTGAATGCGCAGTGGTTGGCTTGCCATCAGAGGCTTGGGGCCAGAAGGCCGTGGCAGTGGTTGTCTTGTCAGAGGCAGGGAAGACGAGCACTAAACCGTGGGGAGTAAAGGAGATGCGACGCGACCTGAAGACTCATATCCCACCCTTCAAGATCCCCCAGGACATGGAGATTGTTGAGTCTATTAAACGCAATGCGATGGGCAAGGTGAACAAGAAGGATTTGATTGCAGATGTCTTCGGCGACATCGAAAGAATAAGGAGGAGGAGCATTAGTAGTGGCAAGTAACAGCCGTTGGTGAAAAGGAATGAATTAATCAACAGTGGCAAATGCAATAGTTTTCACGCTCGCTCTTAGGTTTTTGCCAATGCAACATTAGCATCACTATGGACAATGAAATATACAACAATTTCGCTCATGTTCTCTTAAGATTTTGTAACCACGTGGTGAGCTTCTATCTATAACAGCTTCTGGACCTGGTGAGCAACCCCCAAAACCTTTTCCTCCTCCATGCGTCGACCCACGATCTGTAGACCAACGCTGAAACCGTCCATTTTCTCGATGTCATATAGACCCCAGTTCCAAGCATCAGCATCGTTACGAGGCACATATTCCGGCGAAGGAGGGTCAAGTGCTTTCGAAGCCTTGCCGGCTGGGAAAGAAAGCGCGGTGTAGTCAAGGAAGTTGAAGAGCTTCGTGTAGCCAGCGTGGCGCATTGTCCGATGCGGAATTGCGGTATGCGGCATAGTGGGTACGAGTAAAACATCAACAGGCCGACCTGATCGCGACGTTATGGCGTTCCACATCTTGTTATAGGCAGATTGTTTGGCCTTCTTCCTCTTGTTTAGCTGCCAATATTCGTAGACCGAGATCGCCGAGCCGCTGTCCACCAATCTTTGGACATGGGGGAGGAATGGCTCGCCCGCTGCGGCAACATCGCGTCGAATATCAAAGCCTCCATCAACGGTGTAATGCTCACTCTGTTATGGTCAGCATATTAGCACATACATCGAAGTTTTGTCTCGAAAAGGATTTGCGCTCACCATAAGATCGACGCACTCGGCGTTCAAGGATGTATCCCAGGGGACGAGTTCGTGTCCAGCTGCCTCCAGCTTTTGGCAAAGTTCATTAAATATTCTTTCCACCGGTGGATGTGGTCTCACTGTTCCATCATCTAACATGATACCAATAACCAACTGCTTTTTTGAATATTGTTGAAATGCGTCTTCTTTCCATGGCATAGGCGGCAGCTGAGGATCCAGTGTCCAACACTCAGCCTCGATCACAGCTTTCGAAACCAATGTAAGAGTGTTAAGCGTTCTTGCCATAGGGCCAATGGCAGACGGTACCTGCTGTTGCCCATCCTGGGAGACCGCTACACCTTCATACGAAAACCTGCCACTCTGAGTCATGTTAACAATTCAGGCACAAGCAGAAGATGGATAAAACCCATGATTGCTCACACTTGGCTTGAAACCCCATAAGCCATTTATGTGGGATGGAATACGGATGGAACCGCCAATATCAGTTCCCCAGCCAATTGCTGAGCCATTGAGGGCCAGGAGAGTTCCCTCGCCTCCCGTTGAGCCGCCTGGAGTGAATTCAGGGTTCATTGGGTGAGTGGTCAGGCCCCAAAGCGGATTCTCTGTTTCCCCCCACTACCAGAAGTCAGTTTATAAGGTTGGTCCTATATAGGTAGCATATTTCTGTACCAGAATACTCTGAGGCAGGTTTGTTTTGGCGATGATGACGGCGCCAAGCTGTTTGAGCACCTTGACCAAAACGCAGTCCTCGTCGGCGGGGTGAAAAGAGCGTCCAACGTAGCCCAGTGTTGAGTCCAGCCCTTCGACGTTGAATTGATCCTTGAGCGAAACTGGCACACCGTGTAGGGGACCCTTTAACCGCCCATTTTCTTGTTGAAAGACATCGAGTTCCCTCGCCTGGATCAGAGCCTCATCGAAGCAAATTTCTGTTAAACAGTTTGTCTAGTATGAATATCTTAGCAGCCTCTTCGAGTAAATTTGTTCATGACGGCAAGCGTACTCTCTGATGGGCTTCCTTGGCTCTATGACAGGATTGATCAGAGACAGTGAGGATGGTTGTTACGCTATTGAGATCTTACTTAGCAATGTGCGCAAGGACAATGGCCTCGGATGTGACCTCTCGTGCTTCTAATAGCTTGGTCAAGTCTTGAATATCCTTCGCAGCAAGGATGCGAGGATCAGCTGGTGCATCTTCGCCATAGGACTTTGCAAGTTTCTCATCGCGCGTTGCCTGCTTCTCAGCGGCAATATCTGTCCATAGACGTGCCATCTTACATAAAATCAGAGTTTAGCAGAGCAGAGAAATGAGTGATGATATGCTTAGAACGTTAGAGAGAGGTACGTGGATGGAGGGCAAAGCTATGTTGTCAGTTTGTAGGTGATGCCAAGTCGACAGCATTCGATTTCGACCCCGAATGACTCGAATTTGGAGACTCTTATCATACTCTCAGATCTCTAGAAAGTGTAGGGGTCCTGATTGATAGGCATTTCCGGCTTCACCTTACGTATTATTTGGCGACTCTTGGTCTGTATTTCCCCCCACAAGCTCTGCTCCCGAACAGAGCCGATGTAGCCGGTGAAGCCCCGCGCAAGTTACAGGATAAGGAATCCGAGCATGCTAACTCATCTTTGGAGCTCCAAAGTGATCTGAAGTACAAACAATGAGCCCTTCGCGTCATCTCAAACTGAATCTTGCATCGCTATTCAGTCAATCTAGCGATATCGGAAAATATGGCAGACATCAACGACCCCGTACTAGCCAAGGCAGCTGATTTGTGTTGTCTCAAAGGCGACATTCACAACGGTCAGCCCACAGGGAACATCATCCAGATCGGAGGCGTTGATACCTACGTGGCCACGCCGCATCCAAAGGTCGCCAACGGAAATGTTTTGCTCTTCTTCCCTGATGCTTTCGGACTGCACATCAACAGCAACTTGATGATGGATGCCTACGCTGCCTGTGGATACCTTACACTCGGTGTCGACTACTTTCTTGGAGTATGCGCATGCATCATTAGAAATTCCAGTTCCCTTGGAGAACCTTCTGTTAATATGCCTGGAACTTAGGATGCTGTGACAAAGTATACCACTTCGCCGCTAAACGATCCTAAGTTCGACATGGCAGCTTGGTCCGCCAAGCACCTGCAACCCTCAGAGGCGGTTGCGCGGGAGTGGGTGAAGAACGTCAAGGCCAGCTACGGCAATGATGGTAAGGCCAAGTTTGGCTGTGTTGGCTACTGGTGAGTCTGCCTAACTTCCGTTAGGTGCGCAGGTAGCGTGTGCTGATCCGAAGTAGCTGGGGCGCACGAATCGTCTTACAACAACTGTCTGATGACGGCATCTGCTTGGCTGGGGCTATCGCTCATCCCTCTTTTATAAATGAAAGCCATGTGCAGAAGTCAAAGGGTGGAGTTCCTCGACATACGGCTGGTCGTTTCAGAGAGTTCTGATAGCTAACGGATGGCGAATAGCACCCGTCGCCTTCTCAGTCCCAGCCACCGACAAACTGTTTCCAAACGAGTCACGCACGAGAGTGATCGAGATCTGCACTGAGAAGCAGCAACGGTTCAATATGCAAATATTCTCCCATGTCGGCCACGGCTTTGCGGTATGGTCAACACCGACCGTCCGCATCTAAATATCGGGATAATGTCTAACAATACCGAGCAGTCACGAACGCGACTTACGGATCCTTACGAGTTATGGGCCAAGGAACAGCACTTCAAGGGATTCATTGAATGGCTTGACTTCTGGATGGCTCAGGCATGATTAGGCAACGAGGCTAAAGTGTATTAGCTGCTGATGGGGTTCGATGGTAGCAACAATACAAAAACTCGGGAATATGGAACATAGTAGTAACAACTTGGCATTTTGGAATACATACTTTCTTCGCCCGTACGAGCTCCTGGAGCGTTCTATGCAGGCAATTTGAAAACTTTTAGGGTCATGCTAAGTTTTACTTTGAATTACTGAAAGCCTTCTGAACATAGCCGTTATCGTAGACGGACTGATCGAGGACTTGACAGAATGGTGCTGCGCAACGTCGCAGATGTTCGCTTTCAAAAGTTGAGGCCACTAGACTGTAATCAGCAGTTTATAAGCTTCTTGGATTTTTTTATCATTCCAAACGCTATGAATCTAAGGATGAGGCTTTGGACTTGGAGGCAAGAATGTCCAGGAGAACGGAGTCCGTCTCACGCACAACCTCGCTCCAGTCTACGCCGCCGTGTTATGACAACTGCCAAAGTCTCGCAATTGGAAGAATAACTAGGTCTCTTCTTTTGTTTGGCGTCCCTTGTACATCAGATCACGTATCAATTCCAAGCTCCAACCGAGGTCGTCTAGTGAGACCCAAACAAGAAACGTCTAGTGACCTCAAACGGAGTATTCACCCCGAACAGGGGCATAGCATTTCATCGCCAAAATTGCTTTCACTATTATAGCCAACCACTGGTATCACCTAATGGCTATGCTTTTCTTCACTTTCCATGACTTGCCATGTAAAGAAATGGTGTAGACTGCTGCAAGTGGATGCCTAGAAGCACGCAAGTAAGAACTTTACACATGTTCAAAGGGCCTAGTCTTTTTGTTAGAGGGGTGTTACGAGAGCGTAGTAGTACGGGTCAGAGTATATGGCTAGTAAAACGTAGGTGTCTGTATTGTTCGGAGCTATTCGCTACTCACTAGGAAGCTTCGGTGCTGCGGACTTAATATATCTGGCTCGCTAGCGTATTAACACGTGACTAAGCCTATCTGTTGGAACTAATGCTTGGCAAATCCCAATATGGATTAGTTCCTGGAAATCAAGCAATAGCTTCATACAGCGAATATCGAGAATTTCACTAGTGCCCTATAGGGTTAGTCCCTCCGGGCGTAATAAATATCATTCATATCGAGAATTTTCTACAGAAATCGACGCCTGGTTGAGCACTACAAATTAACCGTTATTTGCGCATATCTAGAATATTCGATTTACGTCATCTGTCGCTCCTTTTGATATCAGATGTATGAGATTTTGTATATAAAGAGCATCAGGATCCTCAAGCAGCAATGCTGGAGATCGTGCACAAAATACTGATCATATTCAAACCCATACATTCTCCTTTCTTGCATAGTTCTAGACATTTCAAGGCGGCTCCCGCCTTTAAAGGTAATGGGAATAGGCGTACGCCGTGTGGCAATTGCTTGCCTCGTTAGAATTAAGAACTGAGCAGTGGCGTCGTCTGACATCAATGCCATTCATCAAATTGATATTGCAAGACACTGGCGGTATTTACGGTACCACGGGTAGCACTCCACTGCCGTATTGAATTCCACGAAATCACCCAGCGAAAGTCCGTGTTTGTTCGTTTCAGGGCCACCGCGTACGCCGCGCGCCCAGGTAGTGCTAGTGACTTTATTCCCCCAGGGGCACTAAGAGTGCTGCAATACCTTACACCATATACATTTTGGTCGTGGTCTCGCTCTCGAGAGGAAATGTTGTAGCACACCAACTGTAGTGCTAGTGTTACTTTTCTGGGGCCATGGCTAAGAAACAAGCTAGGACGATCTCCTGTCGACTCAATGCCCTAAATGAACAAACACAAGAATCCATAACTCCAGATGACATGTGGCGGCGAGAGGAAAACAAGCATTGCTCTTTCGACCGGGGGGCATTATTCGTATGCAGTCATCATAAAGACATGAAACATAACATAGTGCGTATGTATCCATAAGGGTAAACAAGTGTCACAATGCGCCAACCTGGATTCTCATCCGACTGGTCAACACACCGCCGCTCGGTCTCCGACGTGATATCGCGGGCGCCATCGCGTGGCGCGAAAGATAAAGATTCGCCTCTTGAGACGTCCTTTCCAAGACCATACAAGGCCATTCCAGGCCCTCTTGGTTCTGTTCCGCGCATGCGGCCGATTTCCCCCAGTTGCACGTCTACCACGTATTAATGATCATCCAACGCTAACGATAGTATAGAATGCCAAGATCCGCTAGTAGTCCATATCATACGGTTTTCTACCCTAATACACCATTCCCCAAGAAGACTACCACTGTTCACTTAATAATCGAGCTTCAAAATTAACTTAGTTATCTATGATTACGGTTATCAAAATAACTACATCGAGTGTAGGTGCGCGCTAGCGGCACGGGTATTCTGTAATAGTAAACATTTAGCGACATGCGCATTCTATAAACTTTCTAGTGCCCACCCCCGTCCGTTGTAAATCAGGGCACTGAGTGGGTCCTTTCCATCTTTTCCACTGTTTTCGGCCTCGTGCATGAATCGACAATCGAAAGTAAAAATGCGTTCTGGTGGGTCAAATAGCCGCCGCTTCAACCGCGCTGTGTCGTCTTTCCTGTTCTATTACTGCTACGTACGTAGTGTTGCCGATCGCGGAGATCTTTCCTTATGCGATGTCCGTCAGTTTACCCAGTGAAAGATTTCTCATTGTGACATATTGGCATGTCTCATGGGGGTGCTCATACAACTACGACAGTGTTGGAACATGAACAGTACACGTCTGGCCAGACCAAGATGGCTGGCTGTGGAGAGGCCGCTTCTTTGTTTCCTGTCGCCAGGATACCCGCTCACTCATCGAACTGAAGTTTTTCCTGAAACATGACCAACGACCCTGGACTGTGGTCCCCACCACCCCGCATACAAAAGAGGTCACGTGTTTCACGGGCGGTTATGTTGCGTGTACGTAGTACAGTCCGGTAATCACAAATCATGGACGGTGAGCTTCATGGACCCATCTTTGGGTTTGAAATCCTCACGAACCTACGGAGTATGATGATCAGAGTTTTGATCCTTTCGAACAAATGATTGTGCCTGAATACGGACAGATTCAAAACCTCCTTCATGTTTTGCGCTCTCACTCTGCCCACTTTCCAAGCCACATTCCAAAGCTAGTTCCAGATTAGTTAGATATCTTTCAAGTCGATACTTAGAGAGATCTCAATACAGAGTCTAAAGAAACCAATGACAGTATTATTCTCAAAGTCTTAGCGTAAGGACCATGCCCTGGTACATTATATTACAAGAATAGTTTTTGGAATAGATCAGGCAGGCACCAGCCCCGGCCGTGGGGCGAAATAAAGAGAATTGAAAGACGGGGTGGGAACACGTATTTTATTGTATTCACGTGTGTCTAATAGAATGAAAGTAAAGGCCTAGGGTATGTTCGTCGGACAAAGCGACATCAAGGGGGACTGGACAATGCCGTGTATATATAGCTGCATGCACCAGGGGTGGCACCCTTGCCCTCCTCATTGACCCATTAATTCATGACCGGCCGCACAAACATGGCATCTCTCTCCTCCAGTGATGATCCAGTAGAGAAGCGCGGGTTCCATGAGCGTAAGACTCTCTTATCCCATGTGATGCCAGATCGGCTTGGGCTGATTCTCACAGATCAACGACAACGCAGTACGCATGCCACTCCAGGAAACGATCGAACGCGATCGGGCGACCCGAAGCCCAGTTCCTTTCCTGCACGGACGGTGGCGGAAACCACCACGCTTGCGGTGATGGAAAATGACTTGCTGGCTGGTTTCGACTGTCAACATTCGCCCCTATCATTCGGTAGCGCGGAAGAATCAGAGCGACCGACATGGGTCGGTAACGAGGACATGACTTTGATGAACGACTGGCTGGACGGTGCGCCCGGCGGCGACACCGGTGCGGCCTGGTTCAACGAGCAGGGCATACCCACGGCGTTACCTGATGTGTTTCAGGGTGCAACCGCAGTGCCTCAACCCCCGGTTGCTTCATCACTTTTCTCAGCACCAGCACGACCCGCTGGCCCATTCCCGGCGCTGTCTGCGTTCCATCATCGCCTCCAGTTAAATCCTAGTCTTCCATGGTACAACGTCCCCGGCTTTGTGTCGGGGGTTCTTCCCTCGAACACGCCGTACGAGAAGGTGGAGAAGGTGGAATCTGTCAGCTACGCGGTAAATGGCGGTCGATGCACGGTGTCCGTGGTGCAGAGATTCGAACCTGCTTCCTGTATTGCTTCTTGCAATCGCACTAGGATAAGTTAGTATTGAGAAGGCCACTAATAGTGGCAGATCATACGCATTCTCGACTTCCCACGTAAACTTTGACGAACCGACTCTCAAACACCTGCGGATCTGTATCTGTTGGTGATGGTGGTGACTGCGTTCTGATTCTCGAGAATGACTGTATGTCTTTGTGGGATAATTGTATTCATGCGGCGGAGAGCGAATTTATGTACGAAGTGTCACCTGAGTGATTCACTGGAGGACCAATAGAGTAGTTCGGTTAACGTAGCTGAAAGTGGTATTAAGCTAAGGGTGATTTTACCCAGCTGTGCATTGATCTGTCTCCTAATAAGGTTAGTTTCATGCAGGCTTATCACTCGGAGGGTTTGATGTTTGTAAGTAGATATGGCCTAGTGTAGCAGTGAGCACCTCCAAGTAGTCAGATCCCCTAAAATCTTATCTCTTAACTCAAATACACTTCTAGCTCTGCTTTCATAGCAACTTTCTCACAAGTCTCTCATGCACTTCATCCCCTTGCACTCAAACCTATCAGATATGACAAAGCCATCTACTCATTCGCAGGCCACAATGTGCTACAAGGCGTGTATCGTGATGACCTACCTCGCCCAATTATGGATCTGCAAGAACAATCTCATTGATCTCTCTATCACGAGCGGACTATTCATACTCTCGCATGCAATGACTTTCCTGCCTCGCTCGAACTTCATGGCAGTCAGTGGTGGTATTTACGCTGCTGTGGAAGTTTTATATGCACTTAATCATTTGATAGAATGAGGTGTGGTTGTGTTTTTGTGTATATGAGCCATATCATATATGATAATATACTTGAATTCAGCATTGTTAGTCATGATACATGAATGGGGCTTGTCCGACGTTATGATACATCTTATCCTCCTTCTATGGCTGAAAGATAAACGCAAGCTGCAGATACATTTACTTGGATTTATCTCCTGTGTGTTGATTGAATGTGGACTGGATATAACTATACCACTTCTATTGGCAGAGATTATGGATATGAGTAGACAATCTGATATGAAAAGGCACATCCTCCTTTATATAGGTGTCATGTACCTTTCCAGTGGTCCCATGTCCATCTTGAAACGCATATTTTTGAGGCCTCTCCTTGATGATATTGACGCGACTATGAAAACTGAATTTTTCAGCCATGTCCTGGGTCTATCGCGCGATTTTCATGATGGGACGAACGCTGCGAACCTAGGATCCTTGATCCTTACCAGTCCTGTGGGTGTTGAATTGGTTCGCCTGGTCATGATTGACTTGATTCCTCTTGTTATGGATTTCTCTATACTGCTATGCATCTTATACTACTATTTTGGACTATATGTGGTAATGGCAAGTGTAGTTACTATTTTGCTGGATTTGTGGTTGTCCAGCAAACTTTTGTTGTAACAAACGATATGTTTCAAGGAGTTCAATCGCGCCGACAAGCACCAGCGTTCTGTGTTCTGTAAAGTTATTGAGAATTGGCTTGCAGTAAACTACTTTGGTCAGACTGATAGGGAAAAGTCTTGCTATGTGGAAGCATATTGGAAAATGGCTGAGTCTGGTAGGTGATACTTATATTGGCACTATATCAGATCCGTACTGAGTTCAACGATCCTGTACGCCGGGTGTGCATGGATGACAGTGTTGGTGCCTGAAGGTGTGGGTTCTACAGGAGACTTCATGTTATTGGTGACCTGTTGGAACAGACTAAACCTATCACTTCGGGAGTTAGGAAGATTTGGTGGGAAGATTACAGAACAGGTCAGTAAAAGTGAAGACATAGTTGTGGTTCTCAAAAGGGATCCTTTGGTGCAAGATACCCCAGATGCTCGTCCTTTATCATCGGAGTCTCCTGCTGATGTAGATCTCGTGGATATAAGCTTTGCGTATCCATAGATGACTACGAACACACTTAAGGGGATATCAGTCTTCTTTCGGAGGGGGTAGACCACCGCTATTATGGGCTGGAGCGGTGGAGGAAAGTCGACCATCCTGAAATTGATACTATGAATATATGACCCTTGCGCAGGCTCAGTCCAGATTGATGGATAAGATATCTGTCACATAACTCTTGCTAGCCTTTGGAGGAATATTGGTATCATTCCTCAGGATATTACTTTTCCCGATGAATCGATATTGTCTATCCTCTAATACGCAAATCTGAATGCCTCACTGAATGAGATTGAGGAGGCATGTGAGGCAGTCGGACTCTTAGGGTGGATTAAAATGCTCCTAGCTGAATTTGAAACCACAGTGGGTGAAAGGGGTGTGAAAATATTAGGTGGCTAGTGTCAGCGACTGTTAATTGTGTAAAACATTCTTAAGAAGCCGAAAATTCTCCTTCTGGACGAAGCCACTAGTGTGATTGATGCTGAAACCAAACGTTTGGTCCACAGATATCTTAAAGAATTAACGCAAACTAAGATTATAGTCACGCATGACCTGGATGCTGTTCGTGATTTTGACAAGGTTATAGTCATCGAAGATGGGATGGTTGTTGATCAAGGCAACCATGAGGAGCTGATGGCTCGCCCCGGTTACTATCGCGATGTTTTGCATAGGCAGCATCATCCTGACGACCGATGAGATGCACAACCTTGATTTGGAGCAAGAGCACCTTTCTTAGTCCGGTCGAAATGAGTTACGTACTCAGATTCTCGAGGAGGAATTAATAATGAATTCAATCTTGACTGGCAGAGTCTCAGACAGACTAGTAACGGTTCCTTAGACGCAAACTTAAGTGTCTTATTTGCTGACAAGGGAACGGGACCCCCTTCATGATCGACCATGATTTACAATCTCCGATCAACGTTTTTTCATTTCCTGTTCCTCCCAACACAACCCACGATTTTTGCTACCTATGATTTTCTAAGCCATGCCATCATCATTGGCTAGCAGTGCATCTGGGACGACCAACCTTATTGATATTTTAACGCTACAAGCTACCCATGGTTTTTGGTAATCTAGCCATAGGGTAATCTAACCGCAGGGTAATGCCCTGAAACGAAACGAAGTTGAGTTGAAAGGGTACTATCGGCCGCGAGCCTCCTGCAAAAATTTGCTGCGAATTCACCACCCTCCTTGCCCTGAAACGAAACGAAGTTGAGTTGAAAGGGTACTATCGGCCGCGACCTCCCTGCAAAAATTTGCTGCGAATTCACCACCCTCCTTCCGCACACGCACTCTTCTGATTGGATTTTCAAAAATTTCCTTTTTAGGATCTAATTTTCGAACCTCTTTAGGCTTGGTGTTTATTTTACCTGTCTTGGCTCGATCTATCCGCTTCGTTGTGCCTCCTTATTGGACTTACACTTTCTTACGTTGTCATCTCTCATTGGTTCTGGTACTCCCACACACTTTTCATATTTCCTGTCTCCTCATAGTCTTTGTATTGTTTGCGTGCTGGTCCAATATCTGCTCTGAGGGCTTGGTCATCCTGCATATGATATATACATGAAGCACCCATATCTCGTTGAAAATGCGTCCCACTACCCCGCGCTCTGATTGATTCTCTGCGCAAAAATCATTAACATATAAGAAGCGAGTTCTTATTACTGTATCAAGCTGTAAAGTATGGATTTATATCGTCTTTCCCGATCAATCACTGCGATGTCTCTTGATCACTGTCTTTCTACATATGTTGCGTCCGAGATCATGTCGAGATTGTGGTCGTTCTATTGGTTTATCTTCTACCCTTCGGCCAGCTCGCTGTTCGGCTTGTCGTATCCTACACTCGAGAACTCCCATAGAGACACGCTCGTGTTCTGGGTGTGGAATCGCTATTCGTAAGACACATGCTCGCTGCGACGTTTGCCGTCAATCGTCCCCCCGTGTGCGCCTACCCGGACCAGAGCACTCTCCAGAGACGCGTTATTGTTTTGACTGTAATGATGAATTTATCGGTCCTCCTGCTTGTATCCGGTGTGCTCGCTGCCGGTCAGCGAGATCAGGATCAAGGACTTCTAATTTACGATCAACGCCTTATCGGATGAGCCCTGCTCCGAATTTCAATCCGTTCTCAAACGCGTTCACTACACGTATCAGCTCTAGCCGGCAACCTATTTCCAACCTAACCAGACCCATTATACCATCAGCACCAGTGAGAGATCCCCAAGAACAGTCAACCGGGACATTATTGCCTCCACGCGAATCTGTTCCCAATCCTCCTACCAGTTCCACGTCGAGAATCAGATTCCACTCAACAATGATTTCCCAAATCCGCCCACGCCACACATCTTCTACTCAAAGTCAAGAAACTATACCCCGACATGCCACACGGGAAGCGTTGCACCAGTCCATACATCTGTCCCCAAGGATAAATCGCCATGGAAACGTCGATCCTAACAAGGTCCAACAAGCTATCCGTGGCGCACTTGGATTTTTACATAATGAATACGACCTGCGCGTCCAGGGATCCCGTATTTTTCCACCACCCATCACTGCGGCTCATATGCGGGAATCAATGACCAGATACGAAGAACAGCTATCAACTGGTGCAAGGAAGTCCATATGTTCATGTTGCGGAAAGTTGGTGTTTATAGAAGACATCCATCGTGTTGACAACAATGACCCGATACTACAAGGGGTACTTGACTCCCTGGATCACTGCGGCCAATATCAAGACAAGTGGAATATTTGCACTGTATGCCATGGCTCCCTACTCCGGGAGGCTGTACCTAAATTCTCCGCAAATAACCTTGTCAATGTGACACGGTGTCAAGATTATCCAGCTGTGCTGGGAGATCTGACCCCTGTGGAGGAATGCCTGATTGCGAAATGCCACCCCCTCGGAATTATCCTAAAGCTACGGTCTGGAGGCCGTGCGGCCCCTATCAATTACCACGCGCTTCGTGGCCATTTCATTCTGATTCCTCATGATCCAGGCCCGCTACTTCAAATACTACCTAGCCCAGAGCTGCGATTACATGACCATATCAAAGTATTTTGGATAGGCAAAAGACACCCGACCACTGCAGACCTCAATCCATTTCTCCAGGTGCGAAAAGCGAAGGTCCTGGCCGCGCTGCACTACCTAAAGCACCATAACCATCTATACAGTGACATTACAATAAACTTTTCTATGACTGACAGATGGAGTGAAGACTTTATTCCACCTGACATACAGGACAACATTGTTTGTCTGGATGAACTGGACCACTAGGAGCGTGAAGGCTACACAGTTAATCTGCAACACGGTAACTATGAAAATGATCTTCAAGCTGCTCAAGACGAGACGTTTGGCAACGGTGACGATGCTGTGTTCACAACAGGGTCTGTCTCAACGGATATCAATGGCGAGCGCCAGGATCCAAATATACGCATGCTCAACACTCTGTTTGATGTGGTCACAGAACGCCTACATCCGCCTAGAACATCCGGATCGAGTGCGAACGACAGTGCAACTATGCCTTTGCCTCTTGGCTCGAACCCCCCAATCCTTGCATACCGGATTCATGGGACTGCCACTCTTGTGGACCATTGGACCGATCCATGCTTCTTCACAGCTGCATTTCCCACACTTTTCCCCACTGGGGTGGGCGGCCATCTGGAGGAGCGAAATATTCCTGTGTCTCTATCCGCCTTCGCAGAATGGGCTTTGACTCACCACAGCAGAAGGTACGCCAAATATCATGTGTCTCATGCAGAGCATCTAATACGTCACGTTCCCCGCCCTTATAGATTTGCCCGCCACAAGACGTTCATGTACTTGATATACGATGTGATACAACTCCGAAAGTCCTCTCTCAGTAACAAGATGCTTATCAAACGTCAACACTGGGCCACCACCACTAACGATATGGCCGGTTTGACCCTCGAATAGCTACAGAATGCAGCCAAGGCCTTATCAGCTGGTCAGCCCATTGACGACCCGGCCATTCAGCGCTTACAGCGCAATCTGATAACGATTGGAATGCGTGTCCCGGGTTCCTTTGCACAAAAGCTTTTGATGCGCGCAGAGATACGAGGACTAATTGTACGGCATGGAATGCCCGCCTTTTGGCTCACGATCAATCCCTCAGACCTGCGTCATCCTCTGGTGTTGGTCCTTGCTGGGATGCATTACTCAGACGACGCCCTACCGTCCGCAATCGGAGCGATTCGTGAAGTTGTCGCGACCTCTAACCCCGTCGCTGTTGCGCAGTTCTTCCATTGTATCTGTAAGTCGGTGCTTCATGGCCTCATTGCTTCCAATACGGGAGAGGTCGGCATACTTGGATCGTGGGTACTTTGAACATCCTATATCCATGTCAGCACGCTCGCGACTCGGATAGAATAATCAGAATATTTTGAGAAATGAATGCGATCTCTATAAGACTCCATGCTTCATTCAAATCCAGAGTTTGAGCGATGTAGTAAGAAATTGGTGCTTGGGATGGGGGGATAGGTTCGTGGAAAAGGTATCAGATCGGATTTCAGCGTCAGAAATGTTCGTAATGTGAGATGTACGTTGTCGAATGCCAACATACTGACAAAAAATCAATATTAGTGAAAAATTTTTGTCTTTCTGTATGGTAAGTGATGTCCATTGGGTACTCATGCATAAGCGAGGGCGCGAGACAACGAAGCGATGCCTAAAATGCGTGGCTAAAGAAAAGTACGAAAACCAGAACAGAGTCCACGTATTGTGGTGACGGGAACACGGGCTAGCGAAGCGATTTACCCGCGCCAACCACCTCTCTATACTGAAGGGGACGATGAGAATGTTGATGAGGCCAAGGTGCATTCTGTCTGCAGAATTTCTATTCATAGAAGCTGTCCCCCAGAATTAGGTGCGTCGCTACGAGACGTCAGGGTCTCCTACGGAGTGCCACCGCGGGCCGGTACCAGCCTTGCCTTATAAGGGGCTGTGCAGATTTTGCTGCCTGAGGTTCGCGATTATCAGTTTGCGAAAGTACTATGAAGCATATGTCTACCTAGCGCGCTCCACTCCGAAATCTTATTACTCCGTAGACACGGCCGATGCCCACATCATGCTCCACAAACATACTACGCATATACGTAGTAGCGCCTAATTTCTTTTTTAGGCGTGCCAAGCCTATACCGGTATACAACGACCAATCGGCTACTTCCTTGTGACATAAGCAGCTAGAAAACGCCTTTTGTGAAAGTCGATTTTGGGAAAAATCGAAGAGGCACATTTAAGAAGCGCTGCACCACACTTTGTCAGTACTATATAAAAGAATCACTTCTATTCCTATCTTGAGTGTTAATGTATTTACTGGCAGCGGCCCCACGGTCCTACAATCTCAGTCAACGTTTTTCATTTCCTGTTCCCACCACAACCCATGATTTTTGACCAGCCGTACTTTTGGACCACCTCTCTTATTGATAATATAACGCTACAAGCTACCATGGTATCCATGGCCATTGATGTATTTACTGACGGCGAAGGCACGGTTTCGCTGGTGAAATTCGTGGTTTCTCAATGAGTTGCAAGCCCCTATACTCTGGTATCCCTCATGGGCGCCAGACCTGGTACCCACTGACAGCGATCCCACGGTTTTTGCTGGTGAAATTTGTGGCGCTATCATTCCCCTGCGGAATAACAATTCGCGTGGGACACCATGAGTTTACCATCGCCATTGCCCCCTGCGGGCCTCAATCCCCTATGCCGTTGCCAAACCATGGAAGCCCCTGTGGGCTTCCACCGTACAGGGGATGGTATGTTGAATATCCCGGTAGCTGAAACAACAAGACAGGGATGTGGGGCTGAGCACACATATATATGAGGGTTCACTCACCTGTACCTAACCATCAAAAAAGATTAATATCATCATCTTCTTTCACAACCTACTTCAACAGGTTATGAGCCTGGCTTGCTCACCTTAACACTTGGGGAACTCACTCAAAGCTAAGTTTCTCACTTAGACTGATGATCTCCATTGAACAGATTATTTCATTAACTCTGCCTAGGACTGTGGATAGAGGTCGATATGAGAAGAGTAGGAAAATCTTCAATGAAATAAAATGATGATTTACCCCTCCTGTTACCCCTCCTTCTCAAGAAAGGAAAGACAAAGACTGCAAGGATATGCGGTTTGAGATTATGACGTGGCAAGAGGTCTATAGGATATATCTCCATGTGACGTATCACTTTGTGATATGTGATATGGTGATGCAGCAGTCGACACCGCAAGTTGTGCTTAGACACCTATGACTTATTTTAGACATGATACTGAGATAGAGGGAATCTATTAGTAGTCACATTCCACCTCTTGACATCATTACAAAAGTATTGACCATAAAAACAAGATCTTACACAGAAAGTCATAGTCATATTATGCCTTTGTCCTTGTGAGAAAGACAACTACAGTTTCGAATAAGTAAACGTATACGACTAAAAAGGCATATCTGGACAGAAGAAGAATTGGATATCCTTACATATTTCCAATACCTATATTGCTAGCACTATAAAAGGATTCAGGAGTTATACTTTCCGTTATTATCTATAAAAGCCCTCACAAGAGCCTATTCTCGCGTCTCCACCAAGGAACATATATATTGGTCATTGATTATTAACCCTACAACTGGGAATACTACAATAGGGTGCTATAGTACCTTGAATATTCACCTAGTCAGTTCTAGTCCGGAGCAGGGAACCTATTATCTATATCCTACTATCCACTCTACTTCTTCAACTTTCTAGTCCAAAAGTCTCACTAAGTTCTCTATTATATCTTTATTAAAATCTAAGAACTTAGTGCCTAATCAGGAGCAAAGTCGCTATAATCTCCAACCTAATAGACCAACCACTTTTTTGTAAAAACTGCTGCAATATTTAGTTAATTGCTATTATTTTTTTTATTTCTTTGAATTATACAAATACAGTTTAGATTAGGAAGGGCTATCTGATAGAAATTATAGTCCTTCTTCTCACATACCTATGCTAGATCTGTTGGATAGAAGCCCTTCTGTCGTTTTGACTCAACTAAGCTCAGCATCTAGTGTGGAACTATTTAGCCTAGAGCCACAGACTCCAACCCCTTTAAATTGAGAACCCTCAATCGACTTAGACCTGTGACGGTTACACGTGCTCGCTGCTTGGTGTCTTGTACGGTGCAGCCCAGTCTCGAGCAGAAGCCCTAAGCCCTAAGGACAGAGATTCCCTTCAACCTCATGGCTTCCCAATTAGGCACCGCCGCGGGACTCGCGCACCATATAAAAGCTATAGCGAGCGCGTACAAGCTTCCTTTCCTTTTTTTCTTCCTTCTGTATGTTCGATATTCTATTGATTAGCTACTCCTAGATAGGGGAATTGAGCACTGTCATATTATATTGAACATCCCTTTTTCTTTTCTTATTTCATCTTTTTTATCTCTTTCACGACAAAGCCTGAAGTCCTACAGCTATTATATACAATGCGCAAGGTAAGGCCAGTCATCTTTCCCATTATTTTCATCATTTTTCTTTACCTCTTTATTAAGGCAACATTATAAGTGGTAGCAATATAGCTAGATTAAACCCTTTTAATAGTGCAAACCTAGGCGACGACCCTATTATAGAGTCTGTATAGGCTAACAAGAAGATCATCACAGAAGGCCAAATCATAGGAGATAGCTAAGAGACAGGCAGACAGAAGCACCAAGCTCAATACCTTACATTTAATCTAAATAACCTAGAAGGGTTAAAGGACGTCAACACTAATAAAGACATTAGGGATAACCTAATCCTTGAGGAATTCATTAAGTACTCACGCAATAAGCCCTAGACACTTTACAAGGTTCTGAGCACCTACTAAGCAGCTAAGAAAATAGAGTACAAGTATTCTATCAGCAAGTTAAAGCATTCAGCTGAATAGAAGCTATATATTAAGGACAAAGCACTGATTATCTTTATTAATAAATAAGATAAGCTCCAACAAACCCTTAAGCATTTAATAATTCACTTTATCAACTTCAATAATGCTGGAGTGGCGCCACCAATTCAGAAAGGACTAAAGATCCCTAATACTAAGAGGCTTAAGGATGGTAAGAACCTCAACTATGAGTCTTAGAAGACTAACGTGTATGGCAAGCTATATGCTATAAAGAGCCAATATAACACTCTAGAGTTGTGAATTCTCTATATCAAGTCCATATATGAAGGAGAAGCTTCAGATCACCTTATAGCATGCATGCATAACAATACTGTTAACCCTTTCCTTGATGCTGATAACATATTCAATCACCTAGATATAATTTACCTTGATACAAACCATATAATTAATATTAAAGCTAAGTTCTATCAACTTATATAGAAGATGACGCACTTCTAAATCTTCCTTTCAAGGTTTAACTTGCTTGCTTTAGACGCTAAAAAGGCTTAATCTGAATAGAAGGAAGAACTCTATCACAAGCTTAATTCTAAAATAAAGTATATTATAATATATGAAGCAAATAACCCTATCTATAAATATAATAAGTTCATTTATACCTGCAACCTTGTTGCTAATTAATTAGAGCAAATCACTAAGAAGGAGAAGAGTGCAGCTAAGGATAATAAAGGTGGTCAGGCTCTAAAGGATGATAAGGCTAATAAGCTACCAGGTAGACAAGGTAGCCATAGAGGCTCTGCCTAAGCTTCTAGAGTTCCTCTTTCATAGAAAGAGCTTAACAAGTTGAAGGAGGATCAGCTATGCTTCAACTATAAATAGCTAGGCCACATCAATCACAACTGCCTCTTATATAAGAAGCCTACAGCAGATATTAAGAATATTAAAGAAGTAGAGGATAAGGCTATAGAAATTCCAGAAAATAACTAGGCCTAAGGAAAGACTCTACCTTAGGCCTGACTAGTGTTGATTATTAGGCTTTAGATTTAACTAGATTACTAGGTAATAATAAGGAAAGTTTTACTGTATCAATTCACTTAGTAAAGAATTCACTATTAATAGCATCTAAAGCACTAATTAACACTAGAGTAAATAGTTTAGTCTTTATTAACACACACTTTACTGAGCTACTGGCCAAGCATTTTCAGATAATAATAACTAACCTTAATGACCCTTTAAAGGTTAGGGGCTTTAATAGGAAAGAGGCGCCACCCATCTAATATATTCTTATTCTCTACCTCTTGATAGACAGCAGGCAAAGGATAGATCTACCCTTCCTAGTCACTGATCTAGGCAAGCATAAGATAATACTTAGGAAGAAATAGCTAGTAAAGAACTAAATCTTACCTGACTATTATCACTAATAGTTAATATAGCTAAAGGAGCAATCATTAAAAGAAGAGTTAGTGGGCAAGCATTTCCTTAACTATCTATAGTTAATCCTAAAAAGAACAAAGCCAAATGCTATATACTAAGAGGATACTAGTAGAAAGAATAGATTAATAGAAGAATCAAAGCATGCTAGTAGCCTAAATAAAGCTAACATGCACCCTGCTTATATCCCATAAGTGACTTATAGCTATTCATATAAAAGGAGCCATAGTATTACATTGAATTGCATAAATCAAGAGTTATGTAAGGCACGTGATTACTACTCAGAACCTAAGCCAATAGAGAGACTGATTTCACTACCTAAGAGAGACTAGCAGAAGAATGCAAAGAAAGCTACTAAGTGTAAAGGCTGATCCCATCGCGAGATTGAGGAGACCAATCTGATTGATCGAAGGGTTGA
>NHZS01000534.1:24497-41809 GCA_002775195.1 Talaromyces adpressus
CTGCACGGTGCCGCTTAGGCACCCTGCCACACATGTATATAAGAAGCGAAGATCCTCACGTTGGAAGAAGGATCAAGCGATTATTCTCGTACAATCCAGACATCGTTACTTTGTCCCCTATATTCATAACGTACCGAGTTCTCATAGTAATCGGCTCAGCAAGTGTTCTGTAGCCCATATCCACAATCGAACTATCGTTCAACCCCCGATCGTTACAGAGATTAGTCAAAGAATATTTCTACTAGGAGACTTGGAGTAGGGATATTAAGGACTATATAGACTATTATATAACTTATAAAAGGACTAATATAAGGTATAATCTATCACTAGGCCTGTTATAACCCCTACTAATACTATTATATCCTTAGCAGCATATCTCTATGGACTTTATATTATATCCTCCTAATAGGATAGGTTATGATACTGTATTTATAATTATAGACTATTTTAGCAAGATCCCTATTTCTATTCTATGCTATAAGTCTATTACGGCGTGAGACTTAGCTGAGCTCTGGGTAAAGTATCTATATTAATAAATAGAGCTATCTAACACTATTATATCTGATTATGGCCTATAGTTTGTTTCTAAGTTTTAGAATAAGGTCTATTAGATACTAGGAATTATAGTGGTCCTATTGATAGTAGGCTATGTGCAAACCAACAGGCAGATAGAGATCATAAATCAGTATCTATCCTAGAGGTTACATCCCTATGTAAGCTATTTCTAAGATGATTAGTCTGACTAGTTGCTTATTATAGACTTCATAGTATCTATTCTATTACAAGAGACTACTAATATTTCTCTATTTATAATTAAGAAGGGTTTTTAATCTTAGATTAGCTTTGATTAGATGAAACTAGAACTGCTATAACATCTTACTATAAAGGAATAAGAAGGATATACTTAGATTAACTATATATATAAGATCTAGAGCTTTATAAAGAATAATATCTTATCTTTATAACATTAATAGAAGACTTAGACTAATAAGCACTATTAAGAAATAGATTTTAATATTAGAGATAAGGTCTTTATTACTATAAAGAATTAGAATACTAGTTGCTCTAGTTAGAAGCTAGATCACTAGGCTATAGGTCCCTTTAAGATTATTAAGAAGATAGGGCATTCTTTCAAGTTAGACTTACCTCTAGATATAAATATGTATCCTATCTTCTTACTAGATAAGCTATATTATATATTTTACTTAGAGCTACTCCCTAGATAGATTATTAATCCTTTACTACCAATTATTATAGATAATAATTAAGAATAGGAGATTAATAAGATTCTTAATTCCTAGCTCCTCTAAAAGAAGCTTCATTACTAAGTATAGTAATTAGGCTATAATCCTAACCCTAAATAGTATCCTACAAAGAATTTCTAGTATACTCTAGAATAGCTACAGGACTTCTATAATAAGTATCTAGAGAAGCTTAAGCTACTAGCTTTACTTCAGTATTAGCTTTATAAAAAGGAGGCGGCAGGCACTTAAGGGCAAGCATCTAAGTAGAGGGAGGGTGATGTAATAGCTGTACATGCTCATTGCTTAGTGTCTTATATAGTACAGCCTGGTCTCAAGCAGAAGCCCTAAGCTCTAAGAATAGAGATTCCCTTCAACCTCATAGCTTCCCAATTAGGCACTGCCAAAGGGCTCGCGTACCATATAAGAGCTGTAGCGAGCGCGTACGAGCTTCCTTCCTTTTTTCTTCTTTCTATATGTTCGATATTTCGTCGATTAGCTACTCCTAAGTAGAGGAATTGAGCATTGTCACAGTATTCATAAGGAAATTTAACGATGAAACTGTCCTTTTGGATACGCGATGATTAGAGAATGTGATTTTTGAGTTGATCTACTTTGAGGCATTTAGGATTAGTTTTTGAAATTACTTTTGGATGAGGCATGGCGATAATATGGCAGGAACACTTACTAATAAAGAAAGCAGGGTTATGCTGGGAATAAGGGCGCGTCTTTCTATTTAAACCTTTAAGGACAAAGACTCTTAGAGAGGGGAGGTGATATTATGAATTAACCTGCATGACACTAAAATATACTATGACCAGAAAGGAAAGGTCACTTTGGAATTGTGAATGTATGAACTATATGATGATAAGATAAGTGGAAGGATGTCAGACTGAGACACCCTAGTATGGGACACGCACTAGGTCATGTGGAGATAGGAATAATATACCATTACCTGAATAGATAATGGGTATTGTGACAGTGCTCAATTCCCCTATCTAGGAGTAGCTAATCGACGGAATATCGAACATACAGAAGGAAGAAAAAAAGGAAAAGAAGCTCGTACGCGCTCGCTACAGCTTTTATACAGTGCGCGAGTCCCGCGGCGGTGCCTAATTGGGAAGCCATGAGGTTAAAGGGAATCTCCATCCTTAGGGCTTAGGGCTTCTGCTCAAGACTGGGCTGCACCATATAAGATACCAAGCAGCGAGCACATATAACCATCATATCACCCCTTTCTCCACTTAGACACTTACCCTCAAGTGCCTATCACCTCCTCCTCCTCATGAAGCCAATACTGAAGCGAAGCTGGCGGCCTAAGCTTCTCTAAATACTTATTATAAAAGTCCTACAGCTATTCTAGAGCATGCTAGAAATTCTCTACAGGATACTATTTAGGATTAGGGTTATGGCCCAACCACTATACTTAGTAATAAAGCTTCTTTTAAAGGAGTTAAGAATTAAGAATCTTATTAATCTCCTATTCCTAATCACTATTCACAATAATTAGCAGTAAAGGATCAATAATCTGTCTGAGCAGCTCTAAGTAGAATGCACAACATAGCTTATCTAGTGAGAAGATAGGATACATATTTATACCTAAAGGCAAGTCTAACTTAAAAGAATAACCTATCTTCCTAATAATCTTGAAGGGACCTATAACCTAGTAATCTAGCTTCCAACTAGAGCAACTAGTATTCCAATTCTTTATAGTAATAAAGACCTCATCTCTAATATTAAAATCTACTTCCCAACAGTGCTTATTAGCCTAAGCTTTCTGCTGATATTATAAAGCTAAGATATTATCTCTTATAAAGCTCTAGATCTTATATATACAGTTGACCTAAACACGTCCCTCTTATTCGTTCACAGTAAGGCGCTAGGATGGTTCTAGTTTCATCCAATCAAAACTAACTCAGGGTTAAAAACCCTTCTTAATCATAAATAGAGAAATACTAGTAATTTCTTGTGGTAGAACCAATGCTATAAAGTCTATAATAGGCAACCAGTCAGACCAATCGTCTTGAAAATGACTCATATAGGGACGCAACCTCTGGGACAGATACTGATTTATGATCTCTATCTGTCTATCTATTTGCGCATGATCTGCTGTTAATAGGACCACTATGATTTTTAGTATCTGATAGACCTTATTCCAAAACTTAGAGACGAACTGTAGGCTGTGATCAGATATAATAGTATTAGGTAGCCCTATACATCAATATAGGTGCTTCACCTAGAGCTTGGCTAAGTCTCATGCTGTGACAGACTTGTGGCATAGAATAAAAATAGAGATCTTGCTAAAATGGTCCATAACTATAAATACAGTATTGTAACCTATTCTATCAGGAGGATATAATATAAAGTCTATAGAGATGTGCTGCCAAGGATATGATGGTACTGGCAGGGGTTATAATAGGCCTAGTGGCAGGTCATGCTTTATATTAATCCTTTTATAAGTTATATAATAATTCACATAGTCCTTAACATCCTTGCTTCAAGTCTCCTAGTAGAAACGTTCTTTGACTAACCTCCTTATCTTTATCTTTCCAGGATAAGCTGTAGATGGTTGGTGGTAAATCTCATCTAATAGTCTTGCTTGGAGATTACTATCTGCTAGGATATATAGTCAATTATTATAAAAGAGCTGGCCTTTAAATATATTCTACTTTGAGTTAGATTCTAGCTAACTATAGTAGTACTCTGTTCTAGCTGCTTCTTGATTTACTTGTATTAACCTTGCTATAACACTAATAGATTTATAGACTATAGCTATCTCCCCCTGCTTTAACTTCTTAATAATCTAGGGATCTAGGATATCTAGTATAAGGAGTGTTTGATACTAGTAGTCTAAGTTTCTCTCTAAAATAATGCCCTCATAGCAAGTCAATGTATCTGCTAGGACATTCATCTTCCTAGGGTAGTACTTAAGGATAAAGTAGTAGTTATGCAAGAACTTGCACCATCTAGCCTGACAAGCATTGAGCTTCTTCATAGTTATAAAATACTCTAAAGCTCTATAGTTGGATAGAATCTTAAATTGGTCCTTATATTATAACCTGACTAACTCCAGCCTCCATTCCTCTAGTACCCTAATGATTGCTAACATTTCTTTATTATAAATGACATAATTCTGCTCTACCAAGGACATTGAGTATGAATAATAAGCTATGGGATGCTATTCCCTATTTTTCTACAACTAGGATAACACTCTAGCAACCACACTGTCAGAGGTATTGGTCTTAACACATATAGGGAGCTCTAGCTAGTAGTGAGCTAGGATAGATATACTGACAAGCTTTATCTTTAGCTGATTGAAAGCCTCTTAATAGGTTGAGCTCTATATAAATAGTATATCTAGCCATATGAGTTGATATAATAGCACTGCTACCTAACTATATACTTCTATGAACTTTTGATAGAAGTTATAAAACCTGAGGAACAATTGCACTCCCTAGACTGTGGTAGGAACAGTCTATATGACTACTACTTCAATCTTAGAAGGGTCTACCTTGATTCTATCTGGTGTGATAATGAATCCTAGGTACCTAGTTATGGTGACATGGAATTCGCACTTATAGATAGCAGCCTAGAGACCAGCTTTATGTAGTTGCTCTAAGACCTTCTTTATATAAGCTTTATACTTTAGTTTATTATTGCTATAAATCAACAAATTATTAATAAATATGATCAGAAAGTTGTCAAGGTAGTCTATAAAGATGTCATTAATCAACTATTGGAAGATTGCTAGTCTATTAGTAACTCTAAAGGGCATAACTTTGTACTTAAATATCCTGTACTAGTACTAGAATATTGTAAGGTCTTCTGATTCCTAATATATGTGTATTCAATGGAATCCCTGCTGGATGTCTAGCTTTATAAAGATATGCACTTTACTAAGTCTCTTAAACACTTTATCAATTAATAGGAGTGGGTACTAGTTCTTCTTAGTAATAGAATTAAGCTTCTAGTAGTCTATATAGAAATGAAGTCCTCCTCCTAGCTTCTTAGCTATTAGGATTAAGGATGTAAATGGAGCTTGGCTAGCTATTATAAAGCCTTTATTCAAATTGTCAATGATATACTCCTTTGTAGCCTCTAGCTCCTCTTTACCTAGGCAGTAGATTAGGCTATAACCTAAGTCCTTCTTACCTACTAGCTTAATCCTATAGTTATAAGGCTTATAAGATGGAAGCTTATTAGACTTAGATTTCAGAAAGATGTCAAGGTAGTCCTAATAGTGCTTAGGTAATTATCTCTTGATATCCTCTATCTCTGAATTACTAGTTTTAGGCAGCCTATTTAGCTCTTCTAATCTTTTATCAATCTTGTGTAGACTTATTATATAAATTTCTATCTTCTGCTGCTAGGCATGATGAGTAAATCCTACTATATTTATAAGAGTAATATCTAGCTTAGTGTAACGATCGGGGGTTGAACGATAGTTCGATTGTGGATATGGGCTACAGAACACTTGCTGAGCCAATTACTATGAGAACTCGGTACGTTATGAATATAGGGGACAAAGTAACAATGTCTGGATTGTACAAGAATAATCACTTGATCCTTCTTCCAATGTGAGGATCTTCACTTCTTATATACATGTGTGGTAGGGTGCCTAAGCAGCACCATGCAGTAGGGTTATTGGGATCATATAACCTCAGCCTAATATATAGCTTCACTGCTGCTACCTTAGATTGTGAGCATTAACCCTTCAATCAATCAGATTAGTCTCCTTAATTTCATAATAGGATCAGCCTTTACAATTCTCCCCCTTCTTGAAGAAAGCTCGTCCTCGAGCTTCATGAGGGTGTTTATATATTTAGCGTACACGACAGTGCTCTTCCCTATGGTCACTATAGAGATTCTTCTTCTTCTAAGGACTTGACGGCATATAACAGACACAGTAGCAAGAAGGTTCTTTCATAGTGTGAGATGAACGGTAAGATGAGATTCATTTATATCTATTTTTAGGGAAGACCTCTCACTCATGTTAACAAATATCTTACCTCTTACTTACTCTTATCCTTTTTCTTCTCTCTTCTTCCTCTCAAGCCTCAATCACCAAGATATACGTCTATCCTTCCCTTTTATTCACTTATTTATTTATTAACAGCTTACTAATCATATAAGATAGCAGCCTCTGTCAATAGTTTTGTCAATTTTTAAAGCTTTTTATATCAAGTCTTATTATGAATATTAAATTTAGAGTAATATTTACTCCTATTAACTCTCCTTCTCCTCTAAAAAGAGCTTATAAAGAGCAATGTTTGCTTATAAGTTATCTTATTTTCTTCTTAGCTTTAATTTCTAGACAGTTACGTTCAGGATAATCTATTCTTGTTACTTTACTTTGCAGAACTATCTTAGTGATTTGATACAATACTAACTATAATAGACTACTCTAAAATGCTATCATGGTTATTGCTGGTTTTGCCATAAGCCTTATCTCCAGGACGATGAGGAAGTAGATGTGATAGGGGACACGCCTGTGGAGTCTCCTGGGGATACAATCCCCCAGTTTTCCAGTCTCTAAGTCGCAGTGAGCATAGCTTCTTCGTCTATGAGTGTTTTGTATTGTGAGTTCTGATAATTAATATATTTTAGATAGAAAAATAATACTATTATAGGTCTGTCTGGGCTCTTAATAGATAAGGATATTAAAGAGTTGTCTGTTATAGAGTTATTTAATTTAAGCAATGCTCCTGACATTATTATTAAGCTATTTATAGAGTATAACAAGTCTCCTTTAAAGAACAAAGGTTATATAGTACTAGAAGTATATATATTAATATATCATTAAAGTCTGAATACTAATCACATAATATACTATAGGAACTATTAAAAAGCTATTCTGCCTCTATCTTATCTATAAATAATATTAACTTGCGACAAAAAGTGATTAAATACTTGAGTTATTATTGCTTAGGGAAAGTCAAGGGGTTAGAAAAGGGTTCTATAGACTTAAAACCTATATTAATTGTTAAGTAGCCTATATTTAATGCAAGAAGCCTGATGTTTACTATAGCCTGCTGTCTTCATTATTCAAAGATAATTGGTTTAGAAGGTCTGTTTTGTATGTAGCCTAGTAAGCATTTAAAATACTATTATTATGTAAATAACAGTATCCCTTGTAAGCCTATCCTAGCTCTATATAAGGTAGAGTTTATAGAGTTGCAGACCCTTTTTCAGACTAGTGTATTAGTAAAAGCTTTTATGGCTAGAGATTATTATCTTAAAAATGTAAATATATTTGCCTATAATTATAGTAGCAAGCTTAAGATTAAGCTATGTGCTAGTTTTACTTCAGTAGATCTTTCTAATAAGTATAAAGCATATTAGGATCAGAAGTTCATAATATTATACTATAATCAAGAGTGGATATTTAACTATATATGTAAGTAGGTATATAATTAGTTTTAACCATTAATATATTTTATAAGTATGTGTTTGATGCTAACATTAGTTGATTTAAATAGAATAGTAATCCTCAAGTTCGTCCTATTGAAGAGTTATTTAGTGATGAGGATAACAATGTATTTGTTAGTTATATTGAGAACTCTAATGATAATGAGCCTGCTGCTTAGTAGCTCTATTTTAATACTATTTTACTGCCAATTTTATTTGTTTTAGAAATAAAAGTTAGGAATATGGATTTGGAGGCCCCTGGATATAGATAATAGTCTTTTTAGCCCTTTTGGCCCTATTTTTAGGGAGTTTTAGCCAGTTTTCATGTTGTTTTGGAGGTTTTTCATCCCTTTTTTTAAAAGTTTTGGTAGTTTTTAGGGCTTTTCGCCCAATTTCAGGACGTTTTCTTGCCCTTTTATATATTCTACATAGCAAGATCCTTATTAAACCTCAAAACCCTTTTAGGAAACAGGAAGAGTAACCTTATTAATACTATATTAATTATAGATTAACCCTAGATAAATTAATTAGACAGAAAAACCCTATAGGAGAAAACTATCTTAATCAACACTTTCTCTTTAGTGTAGTAGATTTAGCTAATTCAATAACTGTAGTATTATATTTATCTAGGAGCTTAGACACATTCGCGAGATACTCAGCTAGTTCCTAGCTATTCTCATATGATGGATAATCTTTCTATTTTACTAAGTAATATAGCTGTAATCTATTCCTTCCTTTATAGAATTAATGTGCTACAATATCTTCAACTTCTTATTCTAATATAGGTTCTCCATTCTCATCATCCTCAATAATTGGTGGGAAGTCCTTCTACGGATTAGCTCTGTCCCATAAGTGGTAAGATTCTAATAGGGATATATAAAAAACCTTGTAGACTCTTCTCCATATCTATAGAATATTTAGCTAGTATGCTTGTTTCCTAATACATTCTATTATTGTGAATAGTTCTTTATGACATAAGTCTAGCTTCTTACTAGAATAGTAAATATAAATATTCTTTATATTAAACTTTACCTAATCTCTAACCTTAAAGATCATAAGTTAATATCACTGATTATAGTATTTCGCCTATATCTTGGTTATAGTGTAGAGGTGTTGCTCTAACTCCTCTCTTAATTCCTTTAATAACTTAATTTAATTAGCAACAGCAGGTTAATTTATAACAGAGAGATCTTCTTTAAATAGTAAATAAAGGTTAAATCCTATTAAAGCTTAAAAAGGTGTCATCCTAATACTTATATTGACCATATTGTTCACTACAAATTATGTGGTAGTGAGTAATAATGCCTAATCATCCTGCCTCATATTTGTATACATTCACAGATAATGCTCAAGGACCTGATTCATATGCTCCGTTTGTCTATCAGTCTGAGGATGGAAGGCTGTTAATAATCTTTACTAGATGCTGAGTTAGAAGTATAACACTTTTTAATACTTGCTTATAAAAATCGATCCTTGATTAGATATAATACTGCGTGGGTAATCTATATGGCTGAATATTGAATCAAATATAAGGGTAGCGAAGTCTTCAGCTTTGAGCTTCTTGCTTATTAGAATGAACTATACATATTTAGTGTATCAGTTTATAACAACTAATATTGCATCATATATAGTTCTGTTTCGCTTGCTTGGAGATAGGTCTATAATAAAATTAAGTGAAATATTATCACTAGGTCCTATAGGAATAGGTATTGATTGTAGCTCACCATATGGTTTGTAATGATGCACTTTTCTCAATTAATACATGTCGCATGTTGCTACATATTTAGCAATATCTTGGGTCATTCCTAGCTAATAGAACTTTCTCCTGAGGAGCTCTATAGTTCTTGCAACACTAAAGTGTCCTATAATTGGATTATTATGATGCTGTTGTAGTAGTACTAATCTTAATGCTATATCATTTAGTATATATACTATACCATCCTTATAAAGGATATTATCTTAGAGCTTCTATAAAGGCTCTAGGATGCTGCTATTAGGACTTAAAACCTAAAGATTAGCCTTTTTCTTCTATATAAGGATGTCTTCCTATTATATAGTCTTGATATTCTTTAATAGAACTAGCCTTAGCATTTTAAATATATCCTTATTTTTTACACTTTCTAAGGCAAGTAAATAGGATAAATGGTTTCTAAAGGACCAATACTCTCTATACCTATTCTCAAAAGGAACCTATAATTGCTCCTCTAGTGTACTACTCTTAGGCTTAACCTATACCTACCTGATAGGCTTCTAGGACAGGTTTAGGACTATTCCTAGAATAGATACTAAGTCTTCCTCTTTATTATTAGTAGGATCCTTACTAGATAGATTACTAAAGTATATATCTTTCTTCTAAAGGCTTATTCTCACAATAATATTTAAACATCTAATTAATCTATAGTTAGGAACTATCTTCAGCATCACTTAGCCTACTAGGGTCCCTATCAGAACTAACACAGCATCTTTTCTAGAATGATTAGTCTCCTCAGAGATTATTATAGTAACTATACCAGACTGACTAGTCCTTGATAGAACTATCACAGTAGCTAGTCTATAATTAGACCAACTAATCACCTTATTAGGGATCATCATAGTGGACTCCTAAACTTTGTCTGATAGCGCATTATATGGGACTAGCAGATAGCTAGGCTGATAGCCCTATAGCTAATAACCATATAAAAATATTACTAATAGTATTCTTAGCTATAGCTTTTATTGCAATGTTAGAAGCAGACCTATATCTATTTCTTCCTCTCCCTCTAAAAAGTTAGGATACCGACTAGGGGCATCTGCTAGATTCTAGGACTCTAGCTTATACTTAATAATAAAGTTATATATAGCTAAATATTGGGCCCATCATACCTATTTAGTATTCAAAGTCTTTGCTTTGAAGAAGTATTATAGGTTATTATGATCAGTTTAGATATAGATCTCATGCTTACTTCCTTCTAAATAGTGCCTCCACTTCTGGAATGCATATACAATTGCACCAAGTTCCTAATCATGAATCTTCTAATTCTATTGAGTGGCATCAAACTTATGCAATATAAAAGCCACTGGCTGCTAGTCTGAATAGTGCCTTGATGGAACCTTCCTATCTAGGGGTTAGTACATAATAGCACCTATGCCCCATTTTGACGCATTAGTTTGAACCAATATTAGTTTCTTAGGATTAAAATGTCTAACCAGAGATGGGTTAGTAAAAGCTTTCTTTAATACTTCAAAAGATTATATAGCTTTAGGGGTAAGCTTAAATAGCTTCCTCAGATACTTATTAGCTCTGCGAAGCATGTTTGTCAATAGAGCTGTGATAATTGAATAGTTCTTGATAAACTTCTAGAAAAACCCTGTGAATCCTATAAAGATTTGAATATCCTTGACTGATTTTAGTGTAGACTACTCTTGGATTGCCTGTACCCAGTCTTAGTCTATTAAAATGCCCTTATTATTGATCAAATATTCTAAGAATTTCAATTCCCTTTAATGGAATTCGCATTTTTCAAGTTTTATATATAGGTTTATAGAATATAATCATTCCAGCACCTATTCTATATATTCTTTATATTGTTTTTTATCCTTAGAGAAGATAAGGATATCATCTAGGTAAATAATAATAAAATCATCTAATAATCCCCTTATTATTTCATAGATATATGATTAAAAGGTGGCAGGTACATTGGTCAGTCTAAATGGCATTACAAGATACTCAAAGTGGCTGTACTAAGTCTAGAATACAGTCTTCTATTCATCTCCTTTCTTAATCCTGATTTGGTAGTAGGCATCTTAGAGGTCAATCTTCATGAATATCTTAGCACTGATTAACCTATCCAACATCTTATTAATACAAGGCAATAGATAGCGGTTTTTGACTATTATCTTGTTAAGGCCTTGATAGTTGACACAGACTTACAGGCTTCTATCCAATTTTTTGATAAAAAGGATTAGAGCACCTGCAAGACTGGTGGAAGGCTAGATCCATCCCTTTTACTGTATTTCCTTAAGATAGTGTAGCAGGTGGTCTAGTTCTATCACTAAGCATAGATATAGAGGTCTATATAGTAGCATAACAGAGTCAGATTATAACCTAATCTTATACACTACCTTATTAGAGGGCAACTTGGAAGCATCTGCCTCTAAGAATATATCTCTATATTCCTGATAAGCAGGAGGAAGGGTTAGCACTTCACTTGATTCAGAAAGGCTAGAGACTAGGAAGAAAAGAGAATCTCTAGTGGTGGTCTTTGCAAAATGCTTTACTGATATAAACTATAGTTTTAGTACCTTGCATTAGAATCTCTAAGTATATCTCTTGAAGCTGGTGATCATGGGTTCTTCATAGTAAAGCCATAGCTTGCCAAGGATTATGTTGAACTCTATCATATTAATTACTATAAAGGTTTATTTATATAATTTAGTAGCTCCACAACAGTTGGTAATAGAGATAGGAATTGTGGTATTACTATAGTTAGTTGTAGAAGTGCTGTCTATAAATTCTATAAGAGGTAGAAGGTCTTGTAGTAGTTGCCAACTAGTACCAAGAAGGAGTTCATATATCATAAAATTAAGGTCTTCCCCTATGTCTAATATTCCTATAATATGGTGTTCTGACTCAAGGAGTTTTAAGGTTAGATTAATTAGTATTGCAAACTCATCTTTCTTCCTTAGTCTATTTAGGTTAGTGACCACTATGTGGCCTTATTATTAGTTACTAGAGTTGTCATCATCTTTATTGTTATCATTTTCTTCTCGCGACTTCTATGATAAGGAGTTTAGTTGAGGGTTCAGCTATTTGGTATCTTTTGATAGGAGCTTAGAACTGTTATAATGGCAGGTCACAGTGTAGTCTAGGCTCTTATATCCCTCTTGACCATAATAATAACAAGTCAATAGAGAATCTTTGTCCTTGAAGCTTGCTTTTTTATTGTTGGTAGGGTTTTATTTTCCTTTGTGATTTACATGGTCTGTGTATCTCTATTTAGAGGGTCTTCCTTTTTAAGGTTTATCCTTTAAGCTGTTTAGGTCATTATAGTTATATTTTAGCACCTTATTGAGTGTGAGCTGCTTATCCTTATAAAGTTTCTATAGCTAGATAATTTCTTTAAGGCATAAAGTTATATCCTAGAAGTTAGCATTTTAATCTAATAGCTTTAGTTTTAGCTAGTTAGAAAGCTTAGCAATAAAAGCCATGATCTTATCTTGATTATTGACTTGGGCCTTTATCCTACTTTGGTCATATAGATAAGAAAACTTGTTATAGAATGTTTAAGGATTTCCTATTTCTAAAGCTTTGATCTCCTCTAGATCTATATATATGTTTAGGGACTAAGCCATCCTCATCTCAATATAAGCTTCAATCCATTCAAAAAAATTATTGAATATAAAACAAGTTAAGTCCAAGTCCTTCTTATATTTAATCCAACAAGTCTAGTATTTGCTCTTTAGCCAAGCAGCTATAGTTACTACTTTCTCTAGCTTAGAGTATAGATATCTAATAAAGTTATTCTTAATGTCTTCTATCTAACATTCATACTCCTGAAAATTCTTGGATTTAAAGTAGTCTGGTTTAAGCTTTAAAGCAGGTTTCTCATAAATAATATGAGTCATTGCTACCAGTGGAACTAGAATAGTGTCTAGATAGAGAGGTAGAGGCATAGACTTATTGGTTATTTGAGTAGGAGGCAAAATAACTTCTTAAGCAGCTAATTAATTTGTTAAATAGTTTAGGAGCTCTACTATCTGACACTGTAGAGTATCTTAATCTTGCTTAATCACCTCTTGGCCTTGTTATAGTGCCTGAGTCTTAAGCTCTAAATACTAAACAGTTTAAGCTAAGGCTTCAGCCTATTCCTAAGGAGGCAGAGAACCTTTATAACAGCTCTAGAATGGTGGCTATCTAGCCTGAGTTATTCCAGGTCCCTTACTAGGATCAAGGGTCTCTGTAAGAGCCTGAGTTTCTTGGATTATTTCAAAAGGCTCTCAAATAGAGTCTCCTATGCTTAAGCGTTCCTGGGCAGAAGAATTGCCTTGACAGGTAATACCACTAGGCCCTGTGGAGGCTCGACAGTTGCGTGTAGAACGTGAGTTCGCCATGGTAATCAATTCAACAAAGGGTTTCATAGAAGAAGTGATTATAATATAATGATTGGGGGTTGAATGATAGTTTGATTGTGGATATGGGCTACAGAACACTTGCTGAGCTGATTACTATAAGAACTCAGTATATTATGAATATAGGGGACAAAGTAACAATGTCTAGATTGTACAAGAATAATCACTTAATCCTTCTTCTAATGTGAGGATCTTCACTTCTTATATATATGTGTGGCAGGGTGCCTAAGTGGCACCGTGCAGTAGGGTTATCAGGATCATATAACCTCAGCCCAACATACAGCTTCACTGCTGCTGCCTTAGATCGCGGGCATCAACCCTTCGATCAATCAGATTGGTCTCCTCAATCTCGCGATGGGATCAGCCTTTACACGTGCTCGCTGCTTGGTGTCTTGTACGGTGCAGCCCAGTCTCGAGCAGAAGCCCTAAACCCTAAGGATGGAGATTCCCTTCAACCTTATGGCTTCCCAATTAGGCACTGCCGTAGGACTCGCGCACTATATAAAAGCTGTAGTAAGCACGTACAAGCTTCCTTTCCTTTTTTTCTTCCTTCTGTATGTTCGATATTCTATTGATTAACTACTCCTAGATAGGGGAATTAAGCACTGTTATATTATATTAAATATCCCTTTTTCTTTTCTTATTTTATCTTTTTTATCTTTTTCATGATAAAGCCTAAAGTCTTATAGCTGTTATATATAACGCGCAAGATAAGGCTAGTTATCTTTCCTATCATTTTCATTATTTTTCTTTACCCCTTTATTAAGGTGACATTATAAGTGGTAGTAATATAGCTAGGTTAAACTCTCTTAGTGGTGTAAACCTAGGCGATGACCCTGTTATAGAGCCTATACAGGCTAACAAGGAGGTTATCATAGAAGGCTAAATTATAGAAGATGGCCAAGAAGTAGGTAGATAGGAGTACTAAGCTTAATACCTTACATTTAATCTAAATGACCTAGAAGGGTTGAAGGATATTAATGCTAATAAGGATATTAGGGATAACCTAACTCTTAAGGAATTTATTAAGTATTTATATAATAAGCTCTAGGCGCTTTACAAGGTTCTAAGCACCCACTAGGCAGCTGAGAAAATAGAGTATAAATATTCTATCAGTAAGTTGAAGTATTTAGCTAAACAGAAGCTATATACTAAGGATGAAGCATTAATTGCTCTTATTAATAAATAAGATGAGCTTTGATAAACCCTTGAGTGTTTGATAATTTGCTTTATTAACTCTAATAACACTAGAGCAGCGCCACTAATTCAGAAAGGATTGAAGATTCCTAATATTAAGAGGCTTAAAGATAGCAAGAACCCTAACTATGAGTCTTGGAAGACTAATATGCATAGTAAGCTATATGCTATAAAGAGCTAGTATAACACCCTAGAGTTATAAATTCTCTATATCAAGTCTATATATAAAGGAGAAGCTTTAGATCACCTTATGGTATGCATGTGTGATAATGCTGTTAACCCTTTCCTTAATATTGATAATATATTTGATCACTTAGACATGATTTACCTTAATATAAACTGTATAATTAATGCTAAGGCCAAATTCTATTAATTTATATAGAAAATGATATACTTCTAAATCTTCCTTTTAAGGTTTAACTTGCTTGCTTTAGATGCTAAGAAGGCTTAATTAGAATAGAAGGAAGAACTCTATTATAAGCTTAATCCTAAAATAAAGTATACCATAATACATGAAGTGAATAACCCTACCTATGAATATAATAAGTTTATTTATACCTACAACCTTGTCACCAACTGATTAGAGTAAATTATTAAGGAGGAGAAGAGTGTAGCTAAGAATAATAAGAGTAGTTAGGCTCTAAAGGATAATAAGGCTAATAAGCTACTAGGTAGATAAGGTGGCTATGGAAGCCCTGCCCGAGCTCCTAGAGTTCCTCTTTTATAGGAAGAGCTTAACAAGTTAAAGGAGGATCAGCTATGCTTTAACTATAAATAGCCAGGCCACATCAATTACAACTGCTCTTTGTGTAAGAAGCCTGCAGTAGATGTCAAGAATATTGAAGGAGTAGAGGATGAGGCTGTGGAAGTTTTAGAAAATAACTAGGCCTAAGGAAAGACTCTACCTTAGATCTGACTAGTGTTGATTATTAGGCTTTAGATTTAACTAGATTACTAGGTAATGATAAGGAAAGTTTTACTATACTAATTTACTTAGTAAAGAATTCATTATTAATAATATCTAAAGCACTAATCAACACTAGAGTAAATAGTCTAGCCTTTATTAATATATACTTTGCTGAGCTATTAGCTAAGCATTTTCAGATAATAATAACTAACCTTAATAACCCTCTAAAGGTTAGGGGCTTTAATAGGAAAGAGGTGCTATCTATTTAACACGTTCTTATTTTCTACATTTTAGTGGATGATAGGCAGAGGATAGATCTACCCTTCTTAGTTATTGATCTAGGCAAGTATAAGGTAATACTTAGGAAGAAATGGCTAGTAGAGAACTAAATCTTATCTAACTGTTATCACTAATAGTTAATATAGCTAGAGGAGTAATTATTAAAAGAAGAGTTAATAGGTAAGTATTTCCTTAACTACTTATAGTTAATCTTAAAGAGGATAAAGCTAAATGCTATATATTAAGAGGATACTAGTAGGAGGAATAGATTAATAGAAGAGTTAGAGTATGCTAGTAGTCTAAATAGAGCGAATATATACTCTGCTTATATCCTATAAGTGACTTATAGCTATTTATATAAGAGGAGCTATAGTATCGCATTGAATTATATAAATTAAGAGTTATGTAAGGCGCATAATTACTACTTAGAACCCAAGTTAATAGAGAGACTGGTTTTACTACCTAAAAGAGACTAGTGGAAGAATATAAAGAAAGCTGCTAAGCTAGATATTACTCTTATAAGTGTAGTAGGATTTACTTATCACACCCAGTAGTAGAAGATGGAGATTTATATGACAAGTCTACATAAGATTGATAAAAGATTGGAAGAGCTAAATAGGCTGTCTAAGACTAGTGATTTAGAGATAAAGAATATTAAAAAATAATTACCTAAGTGTTATTAGGACTACCTTAATATCTTTCTAAAATCTAAGTCTGATAAGCTTCTATCTTATAAGTCTTATGATTATAGGATTAAGCTAGTGGGTGAGAAGGACTTGGATTATAGCCTAATCTACTGTCTAGGTAAGGAGAAGCTAGAGGCTATAAAGGAGTATATTATTGATAATTTGAACAAAGGCTTTATAGTGGCTAGCTAAGCTTTATTCGCATCCTTAATCCTGATAGCTAAGAAGCTAGGAGGAGGACTTCATTTCTGTATAGATTATTAGAAGCTTAATTCTATTATTAAGAAGGACTAGTACTTACTCCTATTAATTAATAAAATATTTAAGTGTCGGATTAATAACGCTACGTTATGGCGCTATAGCGCCGTACGCGTAGCGAACGTATCGCGCACCGGAGCGGGATCACGATATCCCTAGCGCCGTACGCGCAACCTCCTACATAGCCACCTAGCGACCCCAGGCCCCTACGGTTCTGGGGATCAGTCT